>OY744608.1:17111359-17141359 GCA_963556255.1 Allolobophora icterica
GTTTAATCAAGATAGTTACTTCGCGGCGAAATAAAAGACGTAGTTTTGTGCAAAATTTGTAAACATGTATGACGTCATAACCTTGGCGCAGGGTGTGACATAATAAACGTACTCTCTTGAAATGTGACATTTGTGCACAGAAATAATTGCTTAACATTTTGGTATAAATTAAAATTTTATATCTCTGAAATTAGATCTTTGCCAGGTTAACAAAGTTTGGGGACGTTTTTAATGGGCCACCCGGTATAGTCGTATATATACAGAGCGAGACATACAGAAAGACTCAGAAATGGGCAGACAGTGAGAGGGAAACGTACAAATAGACTGACTGAGAGATGAATTTCTCAGAGGGAACTCAGTGTCTTTTACATGAAGTGTGTTGTTTTTTCCTCACATTTTCTTGTTTATCATTAGTTCTTAGTATTTTAGTTGCGTAAGTATTCCCGTTGTTTCATCAGTTTAATTCGTTTAGTAATTTTCGCTATTTTGATAGTTTATGATCTTTACTTAGATTTCTTCATGGCGTGTATCAGCGTTCACCTTCTATGCAGATCTTGTGGAATGTGTTGGTTTCATGTAGCATGTTCTTCATATACTGCATTGTTGCATTTATTCATTATTTATTATTCCAATAAATCAATCTAAACGTTTCGCAGAATCAGGAATTCGACTGAGAGGAGATTGAAAGGCACGCAGAAGAATTGCAAACATGGAGACACAGAGACAGTGGGCAAAGACAGGGACAGACGTCGTTTTAGTTGTCGGAGGAGTTGGGGGTTCAATCTCCTAACTCTTCTTCTAACCCCCTCAGTTACGTAACTGAAAACACGTTGGGGGTCAGGTCTTGACGCCCAGCTCTTCCATTGCATCAATGTTCCGCCTGTTGCAGTATGTAATATAGAAAAATATGTTATTTCTTGGCTTAGAACAAGCAGGCATCGTGCTTTAGATAAAGCCACTGGACTATACCAACAAAAAGAAGTTACAAAACATTGACCAAAATAATTTCTGCAAACTAGAGTGTAGTAGTTCTGCAAATCATATTTCCTGGTTTTTTCATACACCTATTAGGAAGTGTGACAATTTTAATTCTTGTTTGTTATGTAAATATAAATTTAAAGAGGAAACTTAAAAATATGAGTCGTCAGTTGTTTACATTGCAACATATTAGATTTTTGGCCTGCGTTACGTACTTTGGTAACTGTAAATTATGGACCTCCTCCCCAGAAATAAAACACCGGGGACAGGAGATTTACGAAAGCCTACATATAATTATATATACATCAGGAGTCTTGTTGTTTTCTGCAACAAGGTTGAACGTATACCACGTCATGTATTCGGCAGACGACAGCCATTATATTATAGACGTCTGCTGCATTCAACGACAGCAGACGACAAAGACCGTATTAATGTCGTCTGCGCGTTGCGTTGCTTTCATGTTCATGTTCCTTGGTCCTGTAATTGGAGGAGACTTCGCTCTTCCATTTACAGCTCTGCGAGGCTTCTTCCTTCCTTCTATAATGTATAGCTGCACAGAAATATGCAGTTATATCTATATTGGTTAGCGTATACACTGCTCGACTGTCAATCGAAAGGTCAGGGTTCAAATCCCCGCCAGGGCCGGAATTTGAATCTCAGGATTTCGGCTAATACATCATACCCATGGTTGCCTCAGGTCTAGCTTAAGGGTAGAGCTGTACCAATATGGCTTTTTGCCGATTATTCCGATACCGCGTATAGCCGATTATTGCAATAGCCGATACCGCGTAGTCGCGTACAGAGCCGATTATTTTTTTATTTTTTAGTGAAAATGTTCGGTTCCCCAACATAAACCTATTAGTGCTATAACTACTATTACAATGCATTATGCAAATATGTGTTTTGCTGCTTGTGTTTGCCGTGATAAAAAAATGAGCAAAACTTCTCGTGATTTGAATTTTGTAATTTTTTAGAATTTCACGAAGAATTGTGTGGGCCAGATAAAGTGTTGGGGGAGGAATAAAAAGTGTTGGCAGTCCGAATCTGGCCCGCGTGTCGTAGTTTGTCCACTCCTATGTAAACTGTATAATACGTCCTTGGTTTCTACGATGCCTGCTAAGTAGTGCAATGCTAGATATAAATCAATAATAAGAATCAAAACATAAGATATTTGTGCAAATTTTTATTTTTTCTAACGATTATTATGAAAAAAAATGTAAATTGTAAAATAATTTGAATCGGCGCCGATACTTTTTTGCCGATACCGATTATGCCGATTCCTCTAATAATCGGCCCGATTACGAATGCTCCCGATGCATCGGTACAGCTCTACTTAAGGGGTTGCTCTTCTTCTTCTCCTCCTATATCTATATAAATGGTATATATATACATATATATATACATATATGCATGTGCAGTTAAATGTAATTGTGTAGATATAGGTATATGCAGCTATGTAATATATAACTATATACATAGGTATGTGTAATTGTGTATAGTTATCTATTGTCTGCCTATTGTCTGCCTTTTGTCTGCCTATTGTCTGCCTATATTGTCTGCCTTTTGTCTGCCCATTGTCTGCCTATTGTATGCCTTTTGTCTCCGCATGAGAAGGTCGTTAGTTCAATTTTCCTTGCGAAATGATTAAGACCTCACTAGCGATTGCTCACTACCGCTTAGCCGCCATCACAAGTATACAACCACCATCCATCAAGGTTTCAACATCATCTATACCACCACCACCACCACCACCACCACCACCACCACCACCACCACCACCACCACCACCACCACCACCACCACCACCACCACCACCACCACCACCACCACCACCACCACCACCACCACCACCACCACCACCACCACCACCACCACCACCACCACCACCACCACCACCACCACCACCACCACCACCACCACCACCACCACCACCACCACCACCACCACCACCACCACCACCACCACCACCACCACCACCACCACCACCACCACCACCACCACCACCACCACCACTATATATACCACCCACCGTCACTACCACTCACCACCCACCATCACCACCAGGCCGAGGCTTCTGCAGCTTCAGCATGCACATAGAAAGAGTCAAATTTTAATAAATTTCTCAGGTGCTGTAACTACAGAGCTAAATATGAATCACGAATGAAGCTGAACAAGATATGCAACGCGTTTTAAGCGAATAGGCAGTTTTGCATACATACGTAAACATACCTACATACATATCCAGCGCTCGTGAATAGGCTGGTACCCTGCGCTTGGTCTTCGTATGACGCTTTAGAAGTTTGGAGATTACGATTGTGATTACGATATGCATGCAAACGTGTATACATGTGTACATATATGTATATATATACATGTACATGTATATAATGCGTCCATATAGGCCTATACATAATTATATATGAACGTATATATTGAATGGCGCTAAACAGCGCGGATGCAAGCCGTTTATCCCGCGGGAGGATGAGTGCTCGAACCGAATCAGATGCAGAAGTCGACAGCCGCCTCTCTGCCCCCCTCTTTCTCTCTCTGTATCTCTCTGTATCTCTCTCCCTCCCTCTTCCAAAAAGCGACGCCCACGCGTTGCCTTCAACGTCAGACGTCGACTTAGTCAAACTGTTTGTGCAAAGCGACGAACTTTGCAACGTTGTGTACGGAAAGTATTAGCAGCCGAATAATCCCGAACTCAAATCCACACATTGAGCCAACTCCCTGTCAAATGCGGAGCAAAGAACCAGTCTGTCTATACACGACCATCTATAGTGAGGTCCTATCAAGCGCTATATAAATAACGAGTGAAATGAATACCTACATCCATTCATGCACATACATGCATGATATATATATACATACATGAATTTATACATACATGCATTTAGACATACATACATACCGGCATACATTCATACATGCATACATACATGTATACAATAATACATACAAATATACAATTATGCACACACACAAACATACATACATACATGCATATATACGTGCATACATAAATACACACATACATACATATATACATATATACATACAAATATAAATACATACATACATAGGTGCATGCATGCACTTATTTTAGTTAAGTATTTATAAGCATGTATTTAGTTCAGTTCTTCTTTCTTTTATTTTTTCCTCTCTATTTTTCTTCTCCTTTTCCTCTTCACCTTCTTTCCTCTCCTCCCATTAATTAAGAAATAGTTAAGGCAATTATTAATTCATTTTCTTCCTTCTGTGTTAAACATTATAATTTACTCAAGGTTCTATTCGAACAGTCATTTACAAAAAGCTGATAATTTGTTTGGTCGGGTATCCCTGCTTAGCGGGACTTCCAACCCTTTGGGGCCACCCATTGTCATCGATAACACCATTTCAGCGGTCAGATAAGACGGAATATTACTTATTTTATTAAATCTAGATATACAGAAGTTTCTGTTCGTACATGATCTGTATTCTTATGATGATTGTTGTTATTGATTGCAATAAAGATATATTGATTGATTGATACATACATACATGCATAGATACATACATACATACATACATACATACATACATACATACATACATACATACATACATACATACATACATACATACATACATACATACATACACACAAATATACACAAATATATACATACATAAGTGGACCGTGGAGGATTTCTGGAGGAGTTTCTCGAATGCCTTATAGAACTGGAAGTGATCCTGAGAATCGTTGTAGGTGTTGCAACTGAAACGATATCTATACAGCTGTGGTCTTCAGTTTACGAAAAACCACAGTCGAGGTCTGATTGGCTTCGTTAATGATAGTCAGTCGTTGTTGCCATGGGGGACCAAAGCGCCATCTGTTCGTCGACGACCTTCGAGGTCTCATGCATCGAAGTCTTCTTATTCCTCGCCAGAAGCCATTTGAATCAGTCGAAGAAGAAGCTTCTCTATCCTTTATCGGCTGATTAACCTCGTTGGACATCAGTCACTCCATGCATGCAGGCACTTGCTGGAGGGTGGAACGGGAAGGAGGGGGGAAGAAGGGAGGGACGGACGGACGGACGGACGGACGGACGGATGGACATAGGGACGGGCAGAGGAACGGGAGCATGGACGGTGGGGAATTTTAAATCAGACTAACATACTAACAGGAAAGGCAGTAACGGAGTGGAGCTCAGCAGGAGAGGAGAGGGGAGTGGAGAGGAGTGGAGACGAGACGAGACGAGAGGGTAGAGGAGAGGAAAGGAGAACAGATGAAAACAGAAGAGAACAGAGGAGAGGAGAGGACAGGACAGCCCTGGACAGGACAGGACAGGACAGGAGACGAGCCGAGAGAAGACTAGAGGTGAATAGAGGAGAAGATAATAGAGGAGAGGAGATTAGAGAAGAGAATAGAGGGGAGGAGAGGAGAATAGAGGAGAGGATAATAGAGGAGAGGAAAGGAAAGGATAGTGCTGGCCGAGGCTATTTTTGCGCAGTCTTGGGTTCGCACTGAGGACAAGCGTAGCCCAGTACAATAATACTTACTACGAAATATCATTGGCGAGAGGCGTTCCCTCTGTGCCAACCCAGCTAAGCCTTCACGCCATTTACCCAGGGTCCATCCGTCCGTCCTTCCTACCGCCTGCCTGTCAGTCCCTCCACCCGTCCCTCCATTCGTCTCCCTCTTCGTCAATTTGTCTGTGCCTCGTTGTGCGCATGCGCCGGCGCATGGCAAGCGATGACAGGCGCCTGTTAGAGACGCACTCGATAACCCGAGCGGCGGGGATTGTCTTATCGATTTGCCTTTTCAATGGGACTACAAAGCCCGCCCGTCCGTCCGTCCGTCTGTCCGTCTGTCCGTCCGTCTGTCTGTCTGTCTGTCCGTCTGTCCGTCCGTCCGTCCGTCCGTCTGTCTGTCTGTCTGTCTGCCGAGACAGCCTGTCATTCAAGACGATAGCCAAGAACGCTCGTAATTATTCAATAAATCAAGGCTAAATCATCATCATAATCATAGTAATTGACAATGGCATAGCGACGACTGCCAGGCTCAGTCACTAGATGCAGATTTAGGCCTAAGCAGCCTATGTACGGGCCTATCCGATTAGGCCTATAGACTTCGCAGCATGTATGGAAGCAACAGAAGTCTTTACTTTCGGCCTAACTTGGTCTGTTTTAACCATAAGTCGTATCTAGGCAACTGAATGTTCAATCACCAGAAAAAACGGAGTGCCAGTCCGACCATCAACATGTAGGAGGGAGGACACACATTCCCTCCTCTCCTAACACTCTCACGAAATCAAGAGATAGTTTGCATAAAAGTGCTAAACTATTGGGGACAAGTGTCTCCTCAATCTCATCAATGAGTGGCATGTTCACCCCATGACCCACACAGGCCGTGGCCCCTCAAAACCCTCAATGCGCAACCAGTTCAGTCTCAGAATCATCATTATCACCGTTTGCATCGTCATCTTTATCGTCGACTTCGTCGTCGTCGTCGTCATCATCATCATCATCATCATCATCATCTTCTTCTTCTTCATCATCATCATCAACATCAGCATCGTCTTCATCATCATCGCCGTCTTCTTCCCTGTCATTATCCGCATCATCATCTTCTTCCTCCTTCTCATAATCTTCATCATCATCTTCTTCTTCTTCAAAGTCATCACCTTCTTCCTCTTCATCATCATCTTCTTCTTCTTCTTCTTCTTCTTCTTCTTCATCATCATCATCATCATCATCAGCATCTTCGTCATCATCATCATCATCATCATCATCATCATCATCATCATCATCATCATCATCATCATCATCATCATCATCATCATCATCATCATCATCATCATCATCATTATCATCATCATCATCATCATCATCATCATCATCATCATCATCATCATCATCATCATCTTTTTCTTCTTCTTCTTCTTCTTCTTCTTCTTCTTCTTCATAATCGTCACCTTCTTCCTCCTCCTCCGCCTCCCCCTCCTCCTCCTCATCTTCTTCTTCTTCTTCATAATCATCAACTTGTTCCTCTTCATCATCATCTTCTTCGTCATCAACATCAGCATCTTCGTCTTCATCATCAGCATCATCATCATCATCTTCTTCTTCTTCTTCATAATCGTCACCTTCTTCTTCTTCTTCTTCTTCCTCCTCCTCCTCCTTCTCCTCCTCCTCTTCCTCATCTTCTTCTTCTTCTTCTTCTTCTTCTTCTTCTTCTTCTTCTTCTTCTTCTTCTTCTTCTTCTTCTTCATCTTCATAATCATCAACTTGTTCCTCTTCATCATCATCTTCTTCGTCATCAACATCAGCATCAGCAGCATCTTCGTCTTTTTCACCATCTTCTTCTTTGTCGTCATCGTCATCATAATGATCATCATGGTTGAAAGCGGTCAATAAATGATAGCTATAGATCATCGTCTTTTTCATCACTATTGCAAACCGCGTGATAACATGACCTACATATGGGTATTTACATGACGTGACCTATATACAAACAATGCATCGGATGTATACAATTTGAGTGGAGAAGCGAACGCCCAGCAGCTGTCCTTTCTGTAACGACGAAATAATCACAAATGTAAGGAAATTCAAATTAATTTCAATATTGATTGTAACGGTTAAGGATTGCCGACATCTTGGAAATATCCCTCGGTGACGTCATTTACAAACAAACTACATACATACTATCTGTATGTATGTTTGTATGCATGCATGTATGCATGAATGTATATACAATGTAGTATTTATGTATTTATGTATGTGTATGCATATATGCATATGTATCATGTATGTATGTATTTTTATGTATGTATGTATGTATGTATGTATGTATGTATGCATGTATGTATGTATGTATGTATGTATGTATGTATGTATGTATGTATGTATGTATGTATGTATGTATGTATGTATGTATGTATGTATGTATGCATGCATGCATGCATATGTATGTATGTATCTATATATGTATGTTATGTGTGTATGTATGTGTGATGTATGTGTACCTGGTTCACTGATTAAAAACTTGTAACTGTTGCTGCAAAACGAAGGCTTGCATTCTGCCGGTCGGAACTTGGAAGAAGACGAAGAGCCCTGGGAATCGTCCGCTTCGCACTCGTTCGACTTTCAGTCAATCCGTAATGGTTTTCGGTCGGTGTGTCTGCACTTGGTAGGACAGGGAGAGACTTCGTGGAATCTGGCGTTAAAATTAATGGTGCGTACTGCCGGAATGTACTGTTAACGGAGACGCTCTTGGTAGATATCTATACGAGAAATGTCAGAGTATATTACACATTTCAGCAGGATGTTGGTCCAGCTCACCGAGCTTGTGTAACCCCCGTCGAACTGCTAACGAAGAAAACTCCTGATTTTATATCTCCTGCGCTTTGGACTCCGAACAGTTCAGACCTAAATTCTGTGGACTATAAAATCTGGGGAATAATGGATGAAAAAGTCTACAGAATACAAATTAGGGAATGTCGACGAGCAATGTCTATTTATCAGGTAGGCGTGAGATGGATCGGATAGACGCTGTATTTTACTCTGCAATAAGTCAGTGGCGGCCTATATACACTCTTACTGCCCGCGTCGAAGTCAAAGGCGGGCATTTGAGCACAAATGCATCAAACATAATATAGTTAAATTGGTTGGTTTCAATATTTCATTAAAAATTTAACTGCCATTAATTTGTTATTATGAAGTTTTTTACGGCGTCGTTTTTTTGCCAATCTCAGTGCATACAGATTGCATATAAACGGCACACCTGTTCTGATGAAGATACTGATGAAGATATTTACAGATGAATGTATGTATGTATGTATGTATGTATGTATGTATGTATGTATGTATGTATGTATGTATGTATGTATGTATGTATGTATGTATGTATGCATGTATGTATGTATGTATGTATGTATGTATACATGTATGTATGTATGTATGTATGTATGTATGTATGTATGTATGTATGTATGTATGTATGTATGTATGTATGTATGTATGTATGTATGTATGTATGTATGTATGTATGTATGTATGTATGTATGTATGTATGTATGTATGTATGTAAGTATACTATGTATGCATGTATTCATGTATGTATGCATCTATGTATATATGTATGTATGTATGTATGTATGTATGTATGTATGTATGCAGGGGCGTCTATCCCCCCCTAAGTCATTGGAGCAACGTCCCTTTTCGCCCTCTTTTCCCCCCTACCCGTTCCTTCCCCCCCTCAAATGGTGGCACACACACTGACAGATCTTTCCCCCCCCCTATTTCTTGGATGGAGCATTTGCTCCAAGGTTTCTATGGTGTAGACGCCCCTGTATGTATGTATGTATGTATGTATGTATGTATGTATGTATGTATGACATAAGGCACTCGATGCCTTGCCCTATACAGTCCTATCGTGCCTTATGACTACTAGAGGACCATCGTCTCATCATGATCCTATAGCCATCAGATGGCTGACCCATCGCGTCGTCGCTCATAATGACTTAGCCATAGACTGGTGACCATAGAATCCAGCTAATGTATATTGGCCTACAAAGACTGTTCAAACAAAGATCATACTTGTATCAAATGCATGCTATGCATATATAAATACACACAATCAGGTATTAATGTAGACATTAGACTTGATGCAAACACACCGACTGAGTCGTTAGGGAGACGTGAGCCCGGTTCATTAGGTTTCTATAGTAATACATTTCATGTTTGTTTTGGGTTTCAGTTTCAATCGGAGTCGTGCATTAGGAAGAACGTCTCTTCAAATATCAACAACGAAGGAATCAGGGGCGAAGGCATCTGTATATAGAGCTCATATCCTCTCTTAGACCGACTCAGCTCTGACCTCATATTTCTAAACAAGGGCTGCATTTAACAATCTGCATGCAGCACCAGACCGTTTTTTGCTATGATTTATATTCCAAAGTTTAAGTTTTTCGTTTTTGTTTCAGATAATTAACAAACAGAAAATTCAGAACACACCGATAAACAAGAAAAATGCTAAGACATTTAAATATATTATATATTGTCAGTAATATCACATCATTATATTTATTTATTATCGTTTCGTTGTTTAAAATTAAACTTAATGTTCAATTTTTAATTTTCTAATTTTTAAGTATTTGTCGCCCTGTATAGAATAGGGCGCTTCTAGACCTTAGCCTCCTTTGTTCCGTAGGCCATGGCCTCGTTTGTTCCTATAGTAAATCATCCACTGGCACTGTTCCAAACCAGACTGAAAGGTATTTTTTTCCGTTTAGAAGAGCGAAATGCTAGTTAGACATTCGCGAACATGACGAGGAATAGAGAATGCCTAATGGCGAAACTATAGTACAACTGTGAATGAGCGCAGGTCGAAGACAAGACATAGGACCCACTGTATACATGGTACACCGAATACGAAGAATCACATTTTTCAGAAGATGCTGATCAGAGGGAGAATCGGCCTTTAGCAGAGCTGGAAGGCGTAATCAGGGAAGATGTAGATAGGATAGCAGATGATTGCAAATGCTTGTTCACAAGGAGTGCCAGTGTGAAGCTGATATATATAGGCTCAAACGCAGAAGGCCTGCGCAGGAAAGGAATAGCACGGGCAACACGGCATGGCCTGAGTAGGAGATGCTAAGTCTTAGTCGTGTAAATTCCTTCGTCAGAGGTACAATGCAATCCCTCAGGATTAAAAATTAGGGTTAGCATTATTCTGGAAAGGCTTGTCTTCGTATTATTGTTATTTTTTTATTATTACTATTATTATTACTATTATTATCATCATCATCATCATCATCATCATCATCATCATCATCATCATCATCATCATCATCATCATCATCATCATCATCATCATCATCATCATCATCATCATCATCATCATCATCATCATCATCATCATCATCATCATCATCCTCATCCTCATCATCATCATCATCATCATCATCATCATCATCATCATCATCATCGTCATCATCATCATCGTCATCATCATCGTCATCGTCATCATCCCAAACTACGTTACATCACTTACATGTAACTCTATCAGATAGGTAACTGTGCTTTAAGAACGTAGGAAATCGTTAAGTAATGTAATCATCCTAATTCTATAAGCTCTAGACAAGCAAACCATCATTATCTCGACCAGGCGAGGTTTAGAACCCGTATTGTCCCTCTCGGAAGGCACGCACTCTATCAGTAAGGCACTCTTTCGCGGAATTATCCTTGAGACATGTCGGCCACTGCGACAAGTTGGCAGTCATAAATCATGCACTGCCTGGAAGGTTCTCGAGCTGCTGGAATTAATCAATAGACGCGCGCATGTTGTGAAGGGTTCACGTGCAGATCAGAAGTCACAGGCATTATAGCCAAGTAGATATCAGGCCATTGCAAACTCCCAATTAACTCGTTAATTGGTGGTTAATTCATCGCCTATACCGACATGAAGCCAGCAGCGCAGCGTGACATGCGCATAGGCCATTTAGGCCTACTTTACAACAGGGATAGGCCTCGGCTTATACGTTGCTCGATATATCAAGATGAATAACAGTGTTCGGATACTTAGAAATGCGCAACATGCTACGTTATATATAGGCTATGCATTTATCAGAGCCAGTGTCGTATTGTGTGCCTGTGTTCGTATGTGTGCGTATGTGTGAATGTCTCTGCCTGTGTGTGTATTGATTGAAAACAGTCCATCAGTCTGGTCGTGTATGCTACGGAGGCAGAGGAAACGATGCGATGCCATCCACGCGAGCAGTAAAAGACATAAACTCTGTTCACGCATCTATGCATTATTCCACCATCTGTTTCGGTGTATGTACAATATGCATGTATAATAATGTATGTATACTATGTATGTATGCATGCATGCATGTATATTATGCATGCAAGTACCTAGGTTATATGTATATATGTATGTATGTATGTATGTATGTATGTATGTATGTATGTATGTATGTATGTATGTATGTATGTATGTATGTATGTATGTATGTATGTATGCTGAGTATGTTTGTATGTATGCAATGAATGTATGCATGCATGCATGTATGCATGTGTGTATGTATGCATGTATGTATGCTAGGTATGTATGTATGTATGCAATGCATGTATGTATGGCATTGTATGCATGCATGCATGTATGTATGCATGTATGTATGCATGTATGTATGCATGTATGTATGTATGCATTTATGAATGTATGGATATATGTATGTATGTATGTATGTATGCATGTATATATGAGTACATGTATGTATCTTACCGTGAGTAGTCTATACATATGTATGGTTGTATACTGTTTATTGTGCGACTTGTGCAGCTGTTGTCTTGGTATAGTGTTGGTACACCCAAAAGCTAATGCACGCAGTTATCTTTTTAAAAATATCTTATGCATGGTGAAGTAATAAAGACATGCATATATATATACATATACATATACATGTATGCATACACATATATGCACATGTATATACATAGGGCCTATACTTAATGGCGTTTCTATGGGCCAATCGGATCCACAATTGATTAGCTGTTGAGGCATGCGATTATATCACCTCTTGCGAAAGTCCTTTGAATTGGTTTACATTATAAGCGTGTAATGTAAACTGAGGTTGTGAGGAAAACGAGAAACTGAACACAAACTCGTAAGCGTTAAACTTTAGCTAAAGGGAGTTTTAATCTGATGGTAGGCCTATGTCCTGGGAAAAGGAAAAACGATCACAAACTGTTGTTAACTAAATTAGGTCAAATACATAGCACAGTGTACAGAGATAGATAGACAGACAGACAGAGGCAGAGACAGAGAAACAGAGAGACAGAGTGACAGAGAGACAGACACAGAGAGACAGAGTGACAGAGAGACAGAGAGACAAACACATAGAGACAGAGAGACAGAGTGACAGAGAGACAGACACAGAGAGGCAGAGTGACAGAGAGACAGAGACACAGAGAGACAGAGACACAGAGACAGAGCGACCGTGAGACAGAGAGAAAAAGACTGAGATAGAGATTTAACAAGGAGAGGTTATATACATATCTATTCACATAAAAATACGAAAATCGAAGAAGTGAGTGCATTTATTTCGAATGAAATCAACTGTAGATGCGAGAAGTAGTCATGCGTGTCCTCCAACTGGTTTAATCAACATCTCTCCGCGGCCAACAACGACCTCCTGATTAAAATGCCAACAATCTCCACGCACGATCACTTCTTTATTTCTATAACGTGTACATATATATATAAATATATATATTAATATATCTATGTATATATATATTTTATATGACAACATATCTGTATCTTATGTATATGTGTGAATATACATATTGATGTTGTATTCATTTAAAGGCCTTTAAGTATTCACGAATTATATATATATATATATATATATATATATATATATATATATATATATATATATATATATATATATATATATATACCAGATCTTCAGATCTTCGCCAGATCGCCAGATCTTCCGACTGACATGCAGTTGACGGCCAGAGTACTCATTTTTGCTGAATTCGCCAGAGGATGCAGCCTAGCCGAAATCTTGAAACAGGTTTTTGTTGTGGCAGTTCCTGACGTCAGTCATTTGGCGGCGAAGGGTACAAATAAATGTTCCCTATTGTCCTCGGTCATTTGTCAAGTCTATTGCCCCTCTTAGTGTTAGTCCAAGTGATGTTGTGTCCTCAGTTACATTATCTATCCAGCGTAGTCTTGGCCTGCCTTCGTGCTTTTTCCTTCGAATCTTGCATGTAGTGCACTGTGTGGGATTCGGTCAACTGGCATTCTCTCAATCTCTCTTCATGTCCAAACCATTGCAGTCTTCGTTGAACGAATTTTCTAGCATGCAGAGTTTTTTCGACTCTTGGTGATTATCTCATGTATTATACTTAGAGGTACATTATATATATATGTATATATATATATATGTATATATATATATATATATATATATATATATATATCAAGAAGATACATTATTGCATAAATGTGTAGACTATATGATATATATTAATACATAAATGTTAATATATGGACAGGTGCTTGGAGTAGTTCATGTGTAGACTCATAAGGATGTTGTTTGACGCGCGTCACATCTTGCGCTACGTGTCTTATAGGTTGGGCGCAGAAGTTCAGGTATATACAATGTGATAAAGCAGCTTCTGTCACACATGTAACATGCTATGACAAAGCAAATCACGCAAACACGCATGCAGCCAAGCAGCTGACTAAGACAAGCAGACAGACGAAGAAACGGACGGAAAGACATATTAAGTGGAAGGGTGGGGGTGAAGCAAACGGAATTACGTGCATTTGGCTGACGTTAGACGGAAAGCCTCAATGAAAACAGGGTCACGTGACGGTCGCAAACAATTCTGGCCTCTTTTAATGTCCGCTTAATTTCGGTCAAGAGGCGAACGAAGGAAGCATACATTGCAGGCAGAAGTATACGTGTGCAAACAAACAAGTAAATAACATTGACTTGATTACTTGATGACTATGATGATGATGATGATGATGATGATGATGATGATGATGATGATGATGATGATGATGATGATGATGATGATGATGATGATGATGATGATGATGATGATGATGATGATGATGATGATGATGATGATGATATCAGCAGCAACAGCATCGTCGTCACCATCATCATCACATCATCATCATGAATGTGACGATGATGACGACGACGATGATGGCGATGATGATGTTCGTGATTGCGTGTTGAGCACACACTAACAATGTAAGCAAAAACCATTCATGTATGAACAAATCATAATAACATCAACAGTTACAACGAAAACAACAGCAGCAGCAGCAACAACAACAATAACAACAACAACAATGATAATAATAATAATAATAATAATAATAATAATAATAATAATAAAGGTAGCAATCGGAGCATGTCCATAGGTCTTGTGTATGTGAAAGGTGAGCATGGGTCGAGGACCGTATAAATTCTGTATGCAAAAATTCAGCATTGCTTTGTTCTATGGCATACTGCCAGAAGTGCAGATAATTATAAAAACAACAGCATAACATTATTATAATTAACATTACCATTGATACAAGTGTGTGTGTGTGTGTGTGTGTGTGTGTGTGTGTGTGTGTGTGTGTGTGTGTGTGTGTGTGTGTGTGTGTGTGTGTGTGTGTGTGTGTGTGTGTGTGTGTGTGTGTGTGTGTGTGTGTGTGTGTGTGTGTGTGTGTGTGTGTGTGTGTGTGTGTGTGTGTGTGTGTGTGTGTGTGTGTGTGTGTGTGTGTGTGTGTGTGTGTGTGTGTGTGTGTGTGTGTGTGTGTGTGTGTGTGTGTGTGTGTGTGTGTGTGTGTGTGTGTGTGTGTGTGTGTGTGTGTGTGTGTGTGTGTGTGTGTGTGTGATGAGCCTATTGCGTGGGCTCCATAGCAACGTCAGATCAAACGATGCATCGATTATAAAAGACTTCTTTTGAAGATGTTCTTTTCAATTTGAATTTCAAAACAACTGCGACGTGCTTTTTAAAATCTTCTGTTGGCTAGTTACTGTATAACGACGCTGTGTCATAACAAAGATGATCAGCCCTCCTCCTTTATCCTTGGGACTGGCACTACCAGAGTACGGCAGTGGCGGAGTTTGTTCAAACTGCATGTCGTGTTCCTGCTCTGCATACTCACTCTCTGACCCTAACCTTGACCTCGACTCATTTAGTCGTCTGAAGATCACCTTACTCATATTCGCGCGTGAGCATTACTATAGCGCCTTTAATTATCATTTCAAATGCACTGAGAATACATAGGACCAGAGATTAAATCTCTGAACTTTCACATCTCAACCTGACATTTCCAACGGATTATGGTTGTGAGCGGTTCACACAATTATGTTAATAACGATATAAATTATCTATACATATAGTTTCATTACGTGTGTCCGTCGTAGGACGCTACGTCACAAACGGTTTCTGATCTATTGTGAAACCGTTTGTGACGTCAGTACTGTCGTCTTGACGACGGCGATCAGAGCATTTTAACCAACGATATACACTGCCGTCATAATTATGACGGGCAAATACACTAGTCATGATATAGTTTTGACGATATTTTAAAAGTGACCATCGATTGAAGTTTCATTCAGTATGGTGATGGCGCTATAGAAATAAATGGATTAAATTAGATTAAATTAAATTAGATTACAAGATATGGTTCGATAGATATCTAATCAGCAAATTGACCAAATGCAATGCCTACTGTCAATTATCGACGGCTGACTATAGAACACCTTTATTGGCAAGTCAGAAGACCTAAATAACAGACACTTAAGAATACGCCGAGAGGGAGTGCCAGTCCCAAGCCTGGTTAAAGGAGGAGGGCTACGCTAATCATCTTTGTTTTGACAGAGTGTCGTTAAACAGCAACAATAAACAACTCCGAGCAACAACCATGGGTATGAGTGTTAGCAACACTTCATTTCCCTATAGCTTCGGCTTATGAGGGAGGGTGGAGGGTGGCCAGTCCTCCCTCACTCACCGTCTGACCTTCCCACCAACAGTTTGCAAACGGGCGTCAATGGAGCAGAAATTTTCAAATATCTTTCTGCCCGGGTGTGGATACGAACCCCGACCCATCGGACGACAGTCCAGTGCGCTATCGAGTATCGTAATAGTAACCTTAAAATCTATAGAGAGCTACTTGGAAGCTAAGCATTATTCACGAGCGCTGCGTCGTGTCAGAAGGGTTGTCTAGAGGCATCAAGTGGAGATCCAAGTCCTATTATAATTACTAGAAGACCAGACAGAGAAAGGACCGAGGAACTGGTGAGGCGGATCCAGTCGTGTTGTCCTCGAGACCAAGGTCTTGGTCTCGAGTGCACTCGAGTTCGTTTTCAAAAGTCTTGGTCTTGGTCTTGGTCTTGAGGTTCAAGGTCTTGGTCTTGGTCTTGAGGTTCAAGGTCTTGGTCTTGGTCTTGGTCTTGAGGTTCAAGGTCTTGGTCTTGGTCTTGATCTTGGTCTTGAGGTTTGAGGTCTTGACAACAAGACTGGGCGGATCCGTCATGGACGAGAAGGCTTGGAAGGCGAAGGACAGGATGGATGAGGGTAGGAATTCTTGAAGAGGTGAGACTTTAGTTTGGAGTGAAAATCCAGAGGGATGCAAGACAGGGAGGGGAGCGTGAGGTAGATGGTGGTGGGTGAGCGGTGATCATGCTTGGCTCATCGAAATCATCCGCCATATCTGCTACACGTCTCATAACAACAGGTTTAGTTTTATTGTTCCTGGTGGCCCATAATTCGGAATTTGACAACCAATGAATAAAATATAGGTCCGTGAGCATCGATCTCTCGTTGCTCTCTCGTCCGTCGAGAATCCCCCGCTGATATTTTTGGACAATAAAAACCTTCCCTCCATTTCTACCACCCTGTATGCCTCTCTGTCTGTCTGTCTGTCTGTCTGTCTGTCTGTTTATCTCTCTCTCTGTCTTTCAGTCTCCCCCTCTGGCTGTCTCTGCCTCTCTGTCTTTCTCTCTCTCTGTTTCTCTATCTCTATGTCTCTGTCTCTCTCTGTCTATCTGTCTGTCTCTCTCTGTATCTCTCTTTTTCTGTATGTCTGTCTGTCTCTCATATCTTTCTATTGCACTCTGCCTCCCTGCCTCTCTCTCTCTCTCTCTCTCTCTCTCTCTCTCTCTCTCTCTCTCTCTCTCTCTCCCTCTCTCGCTCTCTCTCTCGCTCTCTCTCTCTCTCTCTCTCTCTCTCTCTCTCTCTCTCTCTCTCTCTCTCTCTCTCTCTCTCATTCCCTCTCTCACGATCTCCCTCCCTCATTGTCTCCCTATCCGCCTCCCTCCTTCCATCTCTACCAATCACTAACCATCTCCTCCACCTGTCTTCCTCCCTCTACAACTCATCCGACACGAATGCGGCACAGATGAAACAATGGCAGCCTAAGTCATTCTTTGATTCAGCCTCATTGCACATGCAACCAGCGTTGTTGTCAGCGTCGCAGTCGTCGTCATCATACATCATCATCACACATCATCATCATCATCATCACTGGCACCATTCGCAGAAAAATGCATCACCGGCTGTCGGCCTTTGAATCATCGGCTTCACAGAATCCACGCAACCTCCGCAACACCACGAACACCAGCAATGAATTATTGATACCAGAGACACGCATCTGTCTACCTGTCCGCCTGTGTGTGTCTCTATCTGTTTGTCTGCATGTTCGTCTGCATGTTTGTCTGCATGGTTGCCTGCATGTTTGTCTGCCTGTCTGCATGTTTGTCTGTTTGTCTGTTTGTCTGCATGTTTGCCTGTTTGTCTGCATGTCTGTCTGTTTGTTTGCGTTCGTTTTAGTGCATTTGCTGTATCTCACCTCACGTCCTCTCCACCAACCGTCCAACTGTCACATTAAGTATCTGCCGATATCCACGTCCGTAGTCACACGAGTCAGTGTCAATCCGTTTCCCTGTGTGTGTCTCTCTCTGTCTCGTTGTTCTTACTACCCCCGGACGTGACCGACAAATGGAGTTGATACATTCCATTCATAATATATCGATTCCATCCCACTATCCTTACGAAACAGATCCGACCAATAATTAATATATCTGCAAATATGTTTATAGATCGATGACGTCACTGCCACTCAAGCAGACATCACCGACCGTCTATGAACGCAGACTCACACGAACAAGCACACGTTCACACACAGATACACGTGTACATACTCACAGGTATGTAGGCTAACTGAATATTTGTAGACCTGGATCGTTTTTATAACACGTTGTTAAAACGATCCGTTTCGTCTTTTTCCCAGGTGACTATCGACCATAAGCGCCGACAAATCACGTTCCGCGTCCTGTATAAACTGACAATGTTTCGCTATGGCTGTCAGATATGTCAACGATTGTTCTTAGAGGGATTGAGGGATTTGGGAAGACATATAGACAGACAGACAGACAGACAAACAGACAGACAGACAGACAGACGGACGGACGGACGGACAGACAGACAGACAGACAGACAGATGGACAGATGGACAGACGGACAGTCAGACAGACAGTCAGACGGACAGACAGACAGACGGACGACAGACAGACAGTCATACAGACAGATAGACAGACAGACAGACTGATGGACAGACGGACAGTGAGACAGATAGACAGACAGACAGACAGACAGACAGACGGACGGACGGACGGACGGACAGACGGACGGAAATCGAATTGCTTCCTACCTGAATTCGTTGTGGTTCTGCTTTTGTCCGAAGGCGTGACCGGTGTGATGGGAGTGGCAGGGGTGATCGCTGATGACCCTCTGGAGCTCTGAGAGAAGACGCTGCCGAAGCTACTAGTGGACGGACTGATGCACATCTGACGGCGCTGGGATGCCCCCACCCCGGCCCCGGCCTCTCCCACTCCCACACCTCTTCCGCCGCTCCACGAGCTTCCCAGGGATCCTCCAAACTCCTCCAGGAAGTAGTCGCGCGATCTGGAAGACGAGGCCGACCTCGAAACCGCCCTGGATCCGCACCCAACGACCCGCATTGCGCTAGGACCGGAAGTGGACTGGGACAGCGAAGACGACCCCTGGCGGCTGCAGATGCTACTAGTCCGACTCGGATAGGAGCGGCGGCTGGGACGCGACGAGTCCGCCCCATCAGGCGACGACGGAGGCGGCGGAAGGCTGCGGCCCTGGATGCTCTGCAACCGCGGACCTGGGCTCGACGTCGGTGTCAGCATGGGTCTGTGTCGTCCACTGCCACTCCCCTCGGAGGAGGCCACCCCCGCCGATTCGTCGGAGCGTCGGGATTTCTTGCTGCGATTCTCTTTGTTGTCGCTGTTGTTCGACTTCGAGAAGAAGTTCTGCAGTCGAAACATATCGCGGATGACGTTCGTCGTTCCAGTCTTAGAAGACGACGAGGTCTTGTGCTGCTGCGACGACGAAGACGATCGCTGCGATTTAGGAGTGGCGTCGGCCTTGACGGCGAGCAGTCGGTTGATGTTGGAACTGCAGCTGCCAAAGTCTCGAGTGAAGGATGACGACACGGAAGAGGATTTGGACGAGCGACGATCACAGTCAGAGAAGGACAGGGTGATGTTCGGAGGATGGAGAGGAATTCCGAGGGACTTGGCTTCCTCCAAGACCTCTCCCCAGTTCATGTGCGTCAGTTCCTTCTCGAAACTGTCGCCCATCAGAGCCTCACTCGCCGCCGATATACAGCTCTTGCAAATGGCCGATCGACTTCCGCCAGTGACGTCACTGCTCGATGACAACAGAGGGCGCAAGTAGGAGCCGTCGTCGGCCAAAGCCTGAAGGGGACTGTCGACTTCCGGTTCGCTTTGGTTGTTGTCTTCGTCCGGCTGGCAGATGGAAGCATTGTCGTTCAGCTCGACCAGAGGAAGCTTGGATGATTTTCTGGAGCATCTTCGACCACCACCTGTTCCTCTGCTACTGCTGCCGTTGATGCCGTCCTGACGTCGCCCGGTTACAGAGGCTGTTCTCGTCGTTGCTATGGAGACGTCTACGTCACTACCCCTGTGACCGTTCGCGAGAGGGTGGCCGGTGTCTTGAACGACTTGGCCACAAGCAGAACAGGTGGTCACTTCCTCTGGAGGTTCTCGAACGGCGTTGTCCTTCTTGTTCGCCCAGCTCTTATCGTTCGTCAAAGTTAATCGACTGAGACTCGTACCCGGCGATAATATCTCCTCAGCCTCTTGGTCCTTGGTCGAATGATTAGTGTTTGGTAGTTCGACATCTGCTGCCCTGCTGCTGCTGGTCGTTTCTTCGACGGAAGATGCTGGAAGCGCCACGCTCGGTACGTCGCCGTAACTCGTCGCAACTGCCTGAGTCTTGTCGCTGATGACGAAGTCCAAAGTTCCAGCGACCAAGGCGGCCAGTGGTCTTCCGCTTTGCGCAGTGCCCCCGCCCCCGTAGCTGATCACTTCGTGACCCTTGACCTGACTAGGCGAGGCGTCCCTGACCGCCGGAAGGCTCTGACCGCCGGCCCTGCGTCGGAACATCTTGCTTTCGAGCTTAACGGTGAACGTGAACTGGAGTACAGAGGAAAGGTCAGAGGTCGCGGTTTCGTCTTCGTTGGGACTGGCCCAAGGTCGGCCGCTGCTACTGCTGCTCTTCCTTGCCGAGTGATGAGGCGTTTCATGCCCCGTCAGTCCATCCACCGTGTCCTTCGCCTCCTCCAACAGTCCACCCTTCCTCTCGTGTGACGCTGTCGAGCAGTTTCCACTGCCTCTTCCGCTCTCCTTGTCGCTGCTGCTCCAAGACGTTCTTGTCAACTGAGCCTGCAAGTCTTCGAGGGTCACATAGCCCGATTCCTTGCCCTCGGCATCGTCGGACGTGAAGTCCGGACTGCTCTGCATGCTCTTGTTCTTGTTGTTCGTTCGCACGTCCAGTCGAGCCACTCCGCCGTCTCGGATCGTTCCAACCGGAAGCGGACTAGCGTCGCTCCTCCAGCCGAGTCCAGCTAATCCAGAATCGACGAGCGTTACATCCGGACTCGTTTCTCCGGCCGATGAATCGTTAGCATCGTTCGTCGCCAGTTCTAAAGTTCTTTCCAGTTTGACGCTGAATTCGTCCAGAGCCAGTTCGCCCCCTCCCGTCGTCGGTCGATCGTCGTAAGGCACACGCGGAGGATCAATCCTCTTTGCGGGGGACCTCGTTCCGTCGACAGTGACCAAGGCCGCCCCAGTGGCCTTCGCTTCCTGGTCTTCCAGGGGCCTTGTGGCGACGACTGGAGGTCCGACCAGTCGGCTCTTCCTCGACTCCGTTTCGACGACGGGAACAGTTTTCTTTCGACGTTTTAATCGCGGCGGGGAAACCTTCTCGGCGCAGCTGGCAGTCAGAGGATCATGGTTGGACCGCTCCAGGAAGGTACTGACCCCATGGACCGGAAGTGGCGGCGGCGTCGTCGTCGTCTTAAGCTCTTCCTCGTCCTCGTCTTCCTCATCCTCGTCGTTCCAGACGCGATGAATCCAGACGGGATAATCCGTGAAACTCGGTCTTTCAGTCCTTTCCAGAGAGGCACTTGCTTCCAGTTTACTCTTTCTTACCGTCTTCTTACAGTCGCCCGGGGTTTGCACATCCGTCCGGCAGAGGGCGTTCTGATCGTCGCTTTCCGCCTTAGACGCTGTGCCTGGACTTCCGGTGTCACGACACTGCTCTTTGGTTTTCGTGACGTCACAGGTCTTCATTTCGTAGCTTCTACTTCCGTTCTCCTCCTTCTTGGGACTCGATTTGCCGCCGAAGAGTTGAAACCTGCTTCGGATCGTCGTTCGTTTGTTTCTTTCCGGTGTCGACCTGGTTGACCGACATCCGTCATCTTTGGTCGACCCAACCACCCCCTCTGAGGCACCCGGAATATCTCCCCATTTCTTGTTCGCTGGTGCTAGAAAGCCAGGACCCTCAGCGGACCCAGACGATGGCTTTTGCCTCAGTAGCTTGTTTTTGAACCTGGTCCACATGATGACTCTGGATATGGAAAGAACAGACGCTACCTCCTCTTCCGCCTTATTCTCCTTCTAATCCTCTCCTTCTCTGACAACGAATCAGAGGGGAGACTTACTCTAGGGAGGCAAACGTAGAAGTGTACGAACAGCTGTTCCTCACAGTAATCCCACAGAGGCCGGTGGTTGATGACCGTGCCGCCAGCCTGTCTCTTCCGGCGCACCAGAATGCATCCTTGCAGCTCTTGCACCTCCGCTTCCGGTGCTCTTCTTTCCACTCTTTCGCTCGTGATGAATCGCCGGCTGCAGTAGTCAGCTTCCTCCGCTTGATTCCGGAGAACGACGCCTTGTGAACATCCTCCAAGACAAAAGGACAGAGCGACAAGGACGACAACGATGCTCAGATCCTCCGACAAGAAGACGAAGAAGAAGAAGACGAGCAAGCGCTTCTTGCTGCCAACGAAGGCCACGGTGAGACAACAAGAACAGCAACAACAACAACAACAACGCAAGGCATTTCAACTGCAAAATACTTTCTCAGATGTTTTACGATACAGAGTTATTTTTCACGGTCATCGCAACCGCAACCGTTGCCAGCAGCCGCAGCTCCGGCCGTAGATCGGCTGCTGCTACCTTCGACGCTAGGGGAAGATGCTGCTGATGTTGCTGCCGCAGGAGCTGGGCCTGGTTCAGACGAGATGCCGTCTGCGTCCTAGTATACAATCGGCGGCTGTGGCGCATGTGTATCCGACGAACGCATCTACCGTCGTTGGATGGCGTCTCCGTGCAACCTCTTCGGCTGCTGCCGCAGGAGCTGGTGATGAGGATGCTGGCGCTGCTGAGGCGGACGATGATGCTTCGGCTGCTGAGAATTCGCATAAACAAACAGAGGAGTGGTGTTTATCGGAGTCGGAGAAGAAGGATGCTGCGGATAGGAAAGATGGAAAGTAGGAGAAAGGCTGAAGACGAATGAAGCGGGATAAGATGCGGACGAGATAGAAAAAGATCAATTAGATGCCAGAGAAGCGGATGAAAGGAAGGCAGAAAGGAAGGCAGAAAGGAAGGCAGAAAGTAAGGCAGAAGGATAGGCGCAGAGGCAAGAACGAATGAAGCAGGATTAGGACGATGGAAAAGAAGGAATTGGATAGGGAAAGAGTGAAGGAAGACACAAATGATCAGATAAACTAACAAATGAACCAAGTAACTAACTGACGAGGTAAATGGAGGAACGAGTGACGGAGGAGTTAACTAAGGTAGAAAGAAGAAGAAAGGATCGAAAGAACTAACGAAAGAGAAACGAAGGCAGTGAGAAGAAGAAGAAAGCAAGTAGAAAAGGAAATGAGATGGAAGCGTGTATATGGATGGAAGAATAGGCAGGGGGCTAGCTGGCTGTCTAATGCTGACTGGATGGATGAATGATGGATGGATGGATGGATGGATGGATGGATGAATGATGGATGGATGGATGGATGAATGATGGATGGATGGATGGATGGATGGATGGATGGATGATGGATGGATGGATGAATGATGGATGGATGGATGGATGGATGATGGATGGATGGATGAATGATGGATGGATGGATGAAAGGATTGAGGGTTAGCTGTCCGTTTGGTTGGATGGGTAGATAGACGGATGAATAGATGGACGGACGGACGGAAGGACGGGGTCACGTGGGCTGAGTAACGGATGAACGGCTAACTGGTTGAATGGATGAGTGACTGATAAGCGGATGGGGAGATTGCATGGTGGATTTGGGAAAGAGTGAGTGGGTGGATAGTGAGACAGATGGAGCGGAGATGTCTAAGTGTGAATGAGTCTGTAAAATTCCGACGGCTGATGAGTCTGCGTTTCATGGACAAGTCATGTCGTCCTCAGAAGCTGACTGCTGCTGCTGCTTCCTGGCGCATCCATCTTACTCATCCTCATCTTCCGCATTTCCACACAAGAAGGACAGCCGACCCGAGGAAGGAAGGAAATAGGGAAGGGAGAAACAGACAGACAGACAGACACAGGGAGAGACAGAGAGGGAAAGAGATAGGAAGGAACAGAGGAAGGAAGGAAAGAAGGAAAGACGGAAGGAAGGAAGGAAGGAAGGAAGGAAGGAAGGAAGGAAGGAAGGAAGGAAGGAAGGAAGGAAGGAAGGAAGGAAGGAAGGAAAGAGGGCAGACATACATGTAGGACGGCAGTGGAGATATTGAAAGCAGGACGGGAAATTCCCCGATGAAATTGATGAACAGTAGGGAATTAAAGTATAATGCGAAAGTATTCATCGCTTAGGCAAATCAGTCTCTCACCGAAATCCACAATCGGCCGATTTCGTTCACGTGAAAAGGTATTCAATTGACAAAAGGCACTTCATAAGTTTCAATATAGGTTTAGAGTGAAGAAGAGATCAAACACAGGTCATAGTTTGGGTGATGATGCTCACGTCGCCAGATACTACTATCCTCCGTAGCCGATGCTTCTCAGCCTCCCTCTTAATCCGACATCAAACTATTTCGCAGTCCGTTCGTTCGTTCATTCGTTCGTGCCAGCGTCTGATTCTGACCTGAAATGAAGACACAGCAACACTTGATGCGTTTGGGAAACGTCGACTCCCGCCTAACATAAAAATGATACGATCTGTACCTTTTCGAGGAAGAAGAAGAACCTCCCACGCCCTCTTTTCCTCCACTTCCTCCTCATCCCCTATTTCTCCTCTTCCACGTCTATCTCTTTCTATCTTCGCCTCCTTCCAACCATTTTCCTCTTCATACTATTTCTCCTACTCCTAGTACTCCTCTGCTTTCTCCATTCCTCTTCCTTTCACTCTTTAATATTCCTTATTCTTCTCTTCTTCCTCTCCTCTTTCTATCCGCATCCCTTGTTCTTCTTCCTCCTCCCCTCTCCCTTCTGTTCC
Source organism: Allolobophora icterica (assembly GCA_963556255.1). Taxonomy (NCBI): domain Eukaryota; kingdom Metazoa; phylum Annelida; class Clitellata; order Crassiclitellata; family Lumbricidae; genus Allolobophora; species Allolobophora icterica. The sequence goes on from OY744608.1 coordinate 17,136,690, forward strand.
TCCTCCTCCTCCTAATTTCACTTCTTCCTTTTTCAACCTCTTTCCCATTCTATGCTGCACTTCTCATACGCTAAACACAAACAGGCATTCAAAAAACGTAAACAAATGCAACATACTTATGCATTATACATAATTATGCACTATACATATACAATGTATATTATGCATATACACTTTAAAATATTCAACACACACGAGCATTATATGAATTCTAATGCACTATATGCAGTGAAACATGACGTCTTCATAAGTATGTATACATCGAGTGAGTCTTTGAACATATATATAGAACTCAATTACACTATAATACAGTGACAGTACAGTCTATAGTGCGTATAGTAATTGTAATTAACAACTTCTATTGCGCCAGTGTATAATGCACAAGGCATCAATCGATGGCACACCAAAACCAAGCCATAATCAGGTTAATATCCAGATCAGTCCACCATGACAAGTAGTATTAGATTTAGTACAGTATATTACTGGAAGATGTAATATAGTTGTAGTGCTGTGTGATTCAGCGTAGCTTGGTGCAGTTCGGTGTCTCAAGGTAATACAGAACAGCGTAGCATTTATGTATGTTTGCTGTAGTGGGTCCCACGATCTGGAATGATCTTCCCCCTCCGTTCAGAGCCAAACTAATGACTGACTTTTCCTCATCGGTTTCGCGTTCCCTAAAGACATTTCAGTTTCCCCGGGGCTTCTGTGCTGAGAGCGCCTCTGAATAGTTATTCTGCGAGCGGCGCTTTATAAATTTCTAGATACAATACAATACAATGTATGTATGTATGTATGTATGTGTCAGGACATTTAATATAGCGCATTGTTAAGTATCTCACAAAAGCTCTGACGATCTAATAGATCGAGAGAAGTGTGTTTTAAGACAATAATATATTTGCAAATGTATGCTGCACATGGTCAAAGGCAACATTGGGAGGACAGTCCAACAGACGAGAAGGCACGATGGGCTCGAGTTTTAGTGTGACAACGTATATCTAGGCCTACATACCTGCATATCTCCATGTGTCATAGAGCGCAACAATCGCAGACCCAGCTCACTCGACACTGGAATACAGAGCTCCCTGATGTCGGAGCAGTGCCAACAATTGAGGCACGTGTGACCATGATAGTTTTGAAAGCAGTGCGCTCAGCAACAGGAAGCCAGCTTAGCGTAATTCGCCTGTCTGTCTGTCTGTCTGTCTGTCTGTCTGTCTGTCTGTTTGTGTAGTAGTGTTTCAGTTATAAGCGAATATTGCGTTGTAATCGAATATAACACCTAGTACAGCCAGATGCACATTAATTTTGTTCAATTGTAGTGTAGCCTGAAAAGTTCAAGAAAACAGCTCTCATCAGAATCTCAAAGAACGAGAGAAGAAATTGGGTCACGCTATGAGGACAGTTAGGTCACGGGGCCTGGATATAAGACGAAGATTTCCAGACGATTCTTAATCACAGAGGCGCCACGACTCAGAAACTCAACAGAGATTGTATCATCAGCCTAGAGCTCGCGTGCCTAAAGAATCATGATAAATTAATAACAAATGAAAAACATAGATCTACGCTGACCCATTTAATTATATATATATATATATATATACATATATATATATATATATATATACGGTGCTTTTTTCTGGGAAAAAAGGTTCCGGAACGGAACCATAGGTTCCGGAACGCAATAATTATGGGCGGGCTAAAATCCCGAGAAAAACTGGATTGGGGGTTGGGAGGGGTCTCAATAGACACTGAAAACAGTTCAAAACACTGAAATTAAATAAAAATGACTAAATTATTGTTTTATTATTAAAAAATAAATTATTTTTTAGAACCTGAAAAAAGGTGCCGGAACGCCGTTCCGGCTGAAAAAAGCACTGTAATAATAAATGTTTAAACCATAGAGCCTTGCTGTTGTTAAACCATCTACCTCTGGCGCTTACGCTACACTTGAAGAGAAGAGCAGTCCTTTAAGGTACCCATGGGTATGAAGCGTTAGCGACTTCACTTTCCTAGCCTCGGCATATGAGGACGTGTGGCCAGTCCTCTCCCTCGCCGTGTCATCTTTCCAACGACAGTGCATGTACAGTCCGTATACTCATTACAGTTGAGTTGGCAACGGGCGCAGGTGGGGCAGAAATCTCAAACTAAATTTCTGCCCTGGCGGGATTAGAACCCCGAACTCTCCACTGACAGTCCAGTACGCTATCGAGAAAACCTCTCAAACTGATCACGAGTCTCGACTTCTATTTCACTTGAGGTGACCATCGATTGATACCTTGTACATTATGACAAGGGCGCTACAGAAGTTACTGGATTTTATAATAGTAGGCCTACATTAGAAGGAACTACAGTTTGTTGTCAATGAAAAGCTCCTGCCAACTCTTCATGAGGATGAACTGCCAATCACAAGAGAGAACGCCCATTCGTTTTACAACAGTGCTGTATATAAACTGTTTAAAATTACAAAACACTTACGAAACAATACAATACGGTATGCTGCACTAGAAATACAATACAATAGTTTAAACCTTAGCATTATACTCGCTTTCTTGGCATGACCTCTTCGGATTTCGAAGCTTAGCCTAGAACCTGACTTAGCGCATTTGATTTGATTCCACTAAGTATTGACGTAGAGGAGAGTGGAGAGACAAAGACAGAGACAGACAGACAGACGAAAGCAGACAGACAGACACACAGTGAGAGAGATGCACATGTAGGCCTACATATGTAGGCCTACACTGTACAGGTATATACATAGGCCCTATTTTGGCGACGCAGCGCGGCAGCGATAGGCCCAGGGCATGCGCAGCACGTAACTGGTCTGACAGAGCAGGGTCATGAATTTGATTTAATTGGCCGGAAGTGATTAGTTTCATGGCCCGAGTCGAGACAGAGGAACGAACGTCCAACAGAGGCACAAAGGTCGAAACGGATTTCTGGGTTTTCAACGACCACTCTCTGATCGATGCAACTCCCCTCTTCTTTCTCCCTATATCTCTTCGTCTCTATTCCTCCCTCTGCTTGTCGCTTTCCCTTTTCTTGTGTCTTCCTCTCTGTACCTCCCTTCACTTCCCTTTTCCTGCTATTATTGCGACTCTTTGAAGCAGAGAAAGACTTCGTGGAGGGTGGGGGTGGAAGAGATAATCGCCTGGCGGCTAATTAGCTCCGCGTCACAGGTTGCTCTGTCTTCGATTAATTGTCCTTCTAGTCGTTCCTCTGTTCTTCAATCTCGGTTCACTTTCCTCATTCCCTCGCTTGCTTAAGCTCTTCATCTTGATATTCTCAGTCCCCCGTCATATACCCACTGAAGGCAGCACTACAAAAATATGTATTCGCTGACTTGCACTACGTTGCCTATCCTTTCTCTCATGCTCTGCCTCTTCCATTCCACCCATTCTTCTTGACCGTGGTCTGCTTTTGTCAGGCCTAGAGCAGCGGTTTTCAAATTTTATTTTTATTGTACCGCCAGGTAAAAAATCTAATCCTGGCGTACCACCAGCAAAGGTCAGATCAAAAACAACAGGCGAGCGTGAAGTCCTCTTGCAATTATAGCGTAAGACCGTGGGTAGACAAATTTACAAATTAATATATCATTTTAAGAATGTAATCCTTTTGAATTTTTTTCGCATACAACTTAGCGACACCTGGTGTACCACTAGTGGTACGCATACCACCGTTTGAAAACTGCTGGTCAAGAGCACCGCTGATGAGTTTTCTTGAAGAGGCGCTATATAAATTATAGATGTGAGCGTACGATTACAGTTGTTGTTTTATGACTCTTTCTACTGATCGATACCCATTGATCCTCCTATTTCTGACTGACTGAGAGCGCTCGTGAATAAGTTGGTTCCCTGCGCTTGGCTTTCGTTTTGCGCTCTAGAAATTGGAGTTTACTATTGCAATTCTTAAATCAAAGGAAATCTATAAAAGAAATGGGCGAAAAGTATCAAAGGACGGAATTAATGGAATGTATAAAAGGAATGAATTAAAGGATTAAAAGGAATGTATTAAGGGAATGAATGAAAGAATGTATTAAATTAAAGGAATGTATTAAACTCAAAGGAATGTATTAGAGGAATAAATTAAAGAAATGAATTAGAAGAATGAAATTTAAAAAATAAATTAAAGAATGAATTAAAACAATTAATTAAAGCAATGAATTGAAGGAATGAATTAAAGGAATTAATTAAATAAACGAATTAAAGGAATATTATTGATGAAAGGAATGAATTAATGAAATTAACTGAAGAAATGAAAATGACAGAATGGATTAAAAATGATGAATTAATGGAAAGTATAAAAGGAATGACTTAAGGGAATGTATTAAAGGAATAAATTGAGGGAATGAACTGAAAGGATTCGATTAAATTAATGGATTTAAAGAGTGAGAAGAGAGAGTGATGGTCTTCAGAGGTCGTTGAACGCCTGACAGAATTTTTAGCTTCGAAATTATTGGACTTATGACTCGCATTGGAAAAAGCGCGTTGAGTTCCTAGACGTCTAAAAAAACTCATTAATTAGCAGATAATTACGGGTTCAATCAATCATTTCCTCTTCGGACGCCCAGGATGAGAGATACGAGCAGACAGACAAACGTACACAGAAAGGAAGAGTTAAGAACATACAGCGACAGACAGACAGATGTGCGAATAGACAGACGTCTGGAACTCTGG
>OY744608.1:17148859-17383859 GCA_963556255.1 Allolobophora icterica
CAACCCCGGCTAAAACGGACAGTCTTGAGATTACAGTAAAACGTATCAGAATGATAGACGACAAGCGCAGAGCCAGAGGAAGCCCATTCCAGACCGAAGGGCCAGCCACAGAAAAAGTACGATGCTGCCTGATAGAGGTTCGAACGTAGGGGGACAAGAAGCTCACCCTGTAACAGAGGGGCGGAGACAGCGACGACCCCGCTCATCCAGGGTTCAACAACAGAGCTCCCTTAGATCTGCAGTCCCGAACCCAAAAGGCAACGCTACACGAGGGCAGAGACCATGAAAGTAATTCGCTGCGGGATGGGGAGCCAGTGGAGGATGTCGCGCATATAACCAGAAACATGGCCAAGCATTGGGATGCATCCAACCAGGTGCGCCGCCGAACGAAGAACCCGCTCCAGACACCCTATCCGCCCCGCCGGAAGACCACTGATGACGCTTCTAGTGATGAAGGTGATGATGACGACGATGATGACAACAACTATGACGATGACGACGATGCTGCTGCTGCTGCTGATTACAGTGATTATGACAATAGCAACGATGTTTTCCTATTGTATGTAGCTACCGATTGGCGTCCACCCTGCTCATTTTTTAAGTGAATTGATCAGGTGAGATCCTTCACCACAGCCTCCCCATTCAATGGGGGCCACGCCATCTAAGGTTCCCGGGTACGGACCGTGCTTGCCTAGTAACGATAACAATGCGAAACCTAGATGTCGAGAACTATGGTCTAACGTGGCCGCAGTCTTCGGTTGCTAGGTTACGGTTGTCATGACAACGGAATTCGGTGGCCGCGCTAATTCCCGTCGAACTCTGCACCCGTGGTGTTTACCTTCGCAGGCGGCGCAGCGTAGGCAGGCAGAAGCCCCACAAGAATCGGTGCCACTCCGGTGCCGCATGTGTTACACATGCAGGTCGTCGATTGTTACAATAGTAAGTAACGACTGTAACGCTACGATAGCGAGATAGGGAATCTAATTTAGGAAAAGTGTAGCGTCTCTTGTCATGCAGTACACTGTCCCATCGACTACGAATGCAGTCAAGCATATCAATAGACGGTCAAGCATGACAGTAGGCGGTCGAGCATGGCAGCAGGCGTTCAAGCATGTCAATAGGTGGTCAAGCATATCAATATGCGGCCAAGCATAATAGTAGGCTGTCAAGCATATCAATCGGCGTTCAAGCATATCAATAGGCGGTCAGTTATAATAGTAGGCTGTCAAGCACATCAATCGGCGTTCAAGCATATCAATAGGCGGTCAAACATATAAATCAGAAACATATCAATAGGCGTTCGAGCATATCAATAGGCAGTCACACATATCAATAGGCGGTCAAGCATGATAATAAGCGGTCAAGCATGACATTAGGCGATCAAGCATAGGTGGTCTAAGTTATTCCGTTCACATACTGATTACTGTCGCCCTAGCTTATTACTAAATCAACACACCTTGCAACATTGTAAGTTAATGAGCTAACGACTAAATATGAAGACGTTAGCAATAACTATAAATTATGAAACTATTAATTATACAGCAGCAAGATGTTAATTAGACATCCAAGTACAGCGCTGACTTACTTAAACGAGGCAACAAATCAGAGTGGCCGGATGAAGAATACCTGAAGATGTGGCCGGTTGGATGCGAGATGAAGAGCCACGCGTTGGTCTCACGGTTGGCACCTCACTGTCTCCGTTCGCTCGATCCTTACGCGTTGTTTTTCGTTCGTTGACAAAGATTGTTTGGTGAAATCCGAGTAAAGTCGTTGACGTCGTTGTCTTATTCTACTGATAAATATGTTTCTGTGTCATCTACCCTGGATCTTGAATAACTCATCCTCTCAAATTGCGCTTTACCGCTCGCTGGCTGCTGCAGCTACAACCTCCCGCTTCAGCAAGCATCCTCTAGGCCTTTGCTGTTGATGCGCCAAAGCAGCTCAAGTCTCTGCTGCCCCCCCTCTCTCGCTCCCTCCTCTCTTTGCCCTTCTAGGCCTACGCCGTCTACAGCAGCAGCAGTGGCTGCTGGTGGTGGCCTTGGTGGCCTGTCAGCTGCGCCGTAGGCCGTCACTAACAGCTGCTGCTTCAGAGGCTGCTACTACCGATGCTGCTTCTTCTCCTCTCCAGCGCTGCCTGCCTGAGCTGAACGTCGGCCTCCGTCAAACCGGGCTGCACATCCAGTCAATCAATAATTTTCCGTGTACCTACGATAAAGTCTTAAAAATCCTACATAAATATACATCCATCAGAAATATATGTATATATATATATATATGTACATGTCCATCAAAAAATTATACATATAGCCATCATGATCAAATAAATGTATGTATATAATTATATTACGGTTCACACATACAAACGCACATACGCACATACGCACACGCACACGCACGCACGCACACACACACACACACACACACACACACACACACATATATATATATATATATATATATATATATATATATATATATATACTAGTTACTTATATACACATATTCGTTATATACATAGCCTATTATATTATATATGTATATATATGTGTATTTCTATATGGACCATAATATCAGCGCTTGGTTTGGTTGGAGTGAGATGCAGTGCAGTGATGTCGTTTGCTAATCGCCTGTCATCGCCTTCGTCTTCTTCTTCTGCCGCTCTGGCCAACTGCGAAGGAACGAAGGAAGAAAGGAACGAATGAACGAACGAACGAACGAACGAACGAAGCAAGGAAGGAACGAACGAAGGAACGAAGCAAGGAAGGAACGAACGTAGCAAGGAAGGAACGAAGCAAGGAAGGAACGAACGACGCAAGGAAGGAAGGAAGGAAGGAAGGAACAAAGCAAGGAAGGAACGAAAGAATAAACGAACGAAGGAAGGAAGGAAGGAAGGAAGAAAGGAAAGAACGAAGGAATGAACAAACAAACGAGGGAAGGAACGAACGAGGAAGGAAGGAAGGAAGAAACGAACGACCCAACGAAGGAACGAAGGATGGAAGGAACGAAGGAAGGAACGAACGAACGAACGAACGAAGGAGTAGGGTGGAAGAGGAATGATGGAAGCAGTACTGATGGATGGAAAGATGCGGTCTGCGCAATTATGGTTCTCATAAACGACAACGACGAAAACGATGATGACGACGTTGATGATTACGACGACGATGGGCCAATAAATAATTGATGAGGATTGTCACGAATGATAGTGTGATGAATTATGGCTACGACGACGACGACGATGATGATGACGCCTGTGGCCCAAAGGTGTAACGGAAAATGGAATTGCGCCTCGCGGCAGTTATGAAGTTAATTCAATTTTATTAGGTCTGTCCTAAATATTTCAGTGCGTGCTTTCTTCAGGATTTTGAATGAACATGTTCTAATATCGATTCTTGTGTCTCCTTCAGGCGTTTGGCTGAGCAAATTGTGATACAAATTCCTATGCAGAGCTTTGAATAAATATATTATTATATTGTAGAGTGATTCTCCTTACAGATTTTATTTTAGTTACAATTAGAGTTATAGTTAATGGTTTTTCATTTTAGTTATAGTTACAGTTATAGTTAGTATTATTTTTTATTTACAGTTATATATATAGTTATCGTTAACGAAATCATTTTATTTTCGTTAACGAAAAATTTTCGTTACCGTTATCGTTAACGAGAATCACACTGTTTAAGACGAGTTGCACAATTGGCTTAGACTTTAGAGCTTCAAAATTCTTTGAAGAATTGCTGCATTCAGCTTCAGGAATACACAACGCTCCATATTCAGCTACATCCAAGGCGAACATAGGATATTAGTTGTAGCGCACTTTCACGTTCTCATGTTTATCGATATTGCACTTTTCAATCAATCAATTAATTAGTTAACTTTTCAGTTTTTTTATAACGAAAAGAACTATGAATTTTCGTTAGTGTTATTTTCGTTATAGTTACCTTTAATGATTTTTTTAGTTACAGTTATAGTTATCGTTAACGAAATCATTTTATTTTCGTTAACGAACATTTTCGTTACCGTTATCGTTAACGAGAATTACACTGTTATATTGCAGTTTCTTTCAGGGATCTGAATGTACATATCCTCTCAAAAACCGATATCCTTGCTGTGGTTCCAATCCAGCAGTTGCACAAGTTCAATTGGCTTACTTCTTCATCTAAATGCTGCGATTGTCACTTCCACTAAGTAATCGCGCAATTTTGGCGTCTTGTTTGATTCCGAGATGGCTTTATCACAGCACATTGAAGCCACTTAGGCCTACTATAAGCCATGTTCAAAGTATCCCCCGGAACCGCAACCATGCACCGCCGCTAAGCCCTCAGATCGAAACCAGTCGACTGCTAGCGACTTCGTTCACGTTAATATTTTGCTGTTTATTGTTTTAATCGCGGTCTCCGAGTATCGATATTTGATGAAGACACCAGCAACAGGACAGGAGCAACACTTGCTTATAAGGTACGAGTCACAGCGCAACAGACTAACAGTCTTACAATCAGTCTATGTCAGGTCACCAGTTCTTTACTTACTGTATACCTGCCCGAGCGGGTGCAGCAACTTTGCATGACGTCACGCAATCGTTTTCATTCGAAAATGGTGTCTGTTCTTTAGGAAGTTTAGACAAACATAGCGTTGAAATACGTTGGTTTCAGCGTCTACGGATATAGTCGACTAAGTCGCTAAGTCAGTCGCTAACTCATCAAGTCAGTCGGTAATTCCTTAGCGACTGACTCCTGGACTAGTTCACAGCACTTTCGAGAGGTTCTTACAAATGCGCTCTGTAAAAGCCCAGATTCGTACTTACATACATACATATATACATACATATATATGTAGCGGCGGTTGAGAGCGACCACTACTAGATGTAGATCGAGAGAGAGAGAGACTGAACACGTTGTCGTTGACGATGTTTATTCATACGAATGTTATACACGCTAGGACCCCGTGTCCCGGTTGACAAACGGGACAGAGGTCCGGCCTAAGTCATGTGACGAACGCGCTGGATCCAGATCTCTCTCTGCTCCCTCTGCCTCAAGGGCTACCATTTATATAGCCCTCTCTAAACATTCCTACACGGCATACCTTTAAATTACATGGCGCCAGTCAGTCTGTCTGCACGTGCATCTGCCAGCTCCCCACGCTCAGACTGTAGGCGTACATTCCTCTGAAGACTGGCCACCGACTGGCAAGTTAATTATAATGACCAGTCCAGACGGATGCATCTCAAAGGCCTACCCCCCTACATACGACCACTCTTTGAAAAACGTTTGTCCTCAAACGTAAGATGCATGCATGAAATAAAAGTTTAAACAATATCTAACAGATACCTAAATGCAATAGCGGCGAATAAATGAAATGGTACAAAGTCATCAAAAGAATCAGCAGCTTAAGGCAGTTCATCACTTGTCCGAATACTAGTCGTCAAAATCGGTTACATCGTACTAAATCAATGCAATTTAAACATACGTATGCATCATTAAGAAATATCTGCTGCACATGGTGTTCACTGTTCAGTGCGCGTTCATATCTATTAACCACGTTCAGAGCAGACTAAGTATTGGGTCATGACAGTATGCAATGAGATTCCGTAAAAGCGCTACAAAACATCTTCGTACTTTTGCGACTCCTTAGCGTATTCCGCGTTTAATCTGTGTAGCGGGCTAAATCTGGGTCCGACAAAAGGTACGTATCCCTTCGAACGCATTTTCAGTAATGCCTGTGTTCCTGTATAAGGGAGTATCACGTGCTTTTAAGACAGAAAGGCATATCATGCCATCATGAGACCATGTGGACTATCTACTCTGTAACTGGTCATAGAGGTCGGCGCGCAGCAACTCAATTAGCTTAATTAGCTGCCTTTTGGCTAAGTAACGTCTTTCGAGGAAATCATGTATACAAATAGCTGACTGCATGCCTGGTAGGCTATAACTCTGTTTCATGAAAGCCAGATGCAGAGGCACCGGTCAAACTCGGCCACAGTACTGATGCGCTTAATTAGAGCGGTAGCAACACAAATTAGGAACATGAGAGGAAAACGTCTAAATATTAAGACCCCTATAGAAGCTTAAAATCATAGCTAATCAAATCCATTGAAAATACAGAACTGCTAGAATGCTAGGACTTCAATAAATACAAAGAGTTATCATCGCCCATAGATAATAATAAATTGTACTAATAAACCCATTAATCATAAATATCAAAATTATTAGTTACGCCAAACAATATATAAATTAAACAATCAACTTCGAAATGAAGAAAACGTTGTCGTTCCAGTCCATGGATAAACCTTCAGCAATAAGACCGTTTCTCATGAAGACAGATCCTGGAATCGATGGATGGCGGTAGTTGCAGGCAAACTGTTCGAGAATGATAATAGGATGAAGCACTGAGACGACGAGGAAACGATGGAAGTTGATGGCGATGAAGCCGACCCACTACACGTCTAACCAGATAAGTGATCGTTAAGAAGAAGAACGTTACCATGAGGTGTAGCGGTGACGGCAGCGGAGAAACGTGAAGTCGTGATCGAAACTTCGTGAGCGAACGGTGAGGCACACCTGTCGGAGTTGATGTGAGGCGCAATGGCGTAGGCTCGCGGAATCGGCATCGAAAGGGTCCAGTAGGTAGCAGGAAGTCGTGGCATCCGTTGACTCGACGGCATTCTTGTCCACGGTGATGATGTGCGATGTTTGGCTTGGCTTGACGTTGTTGTCGGCGTTGTTGTTAACCGCGTCACTGGCAGACGATGGCGAAGTTGCGTCAGCCGACAGTTCAGGAACTGGCCGTTGAGTCGTTGAAGATGCACCAGCGGTCGGGAACTTAGGTACGAAAAGGATTCGAAACCGTGGCTTCTCCACCAGATGTAGCGGCGGTTGAGAGCGACCACTACTAGATGTAGATCGAGAGAGAGAGAGAGACTGAACACGTTGTCGTTGACGATGTTTATTCATACGAATGTTATACACGCTAGGACCCCGTGTCCCGGTTGACAAACGGGACAGAGGTCCGGCCTAAGTCATGTGACGAACGCGCTGGATCCAGATCTCTCTCTGCTCCCTCTGCCTCAAGGGCTACCATTTATATAGCCCTCTCTAAACATTCCTACACGGCATACCTTTAAATTACATGGCGCCAGTCAGTCTGTCTGCACGTGCATCTGCCAGCTCCCCACGCTCAGACTGTAGGCGTACATTCCTCTGAAGACTGGCCACCGACTGGCAAGTTAATTATAATGACCAGTCCAGACGGATGCATCTCAAAGGCCTACCCCCCTACATATACATGCATACGTACATACACGCATACATACGTACGTACATACATACATGAATGGAACCTATTATGATAATGAAGAATCACGTTCGAAAACCAAATTACATTACCAAAAGATTTTAATTTTTAGAACTGCATAGCCATAATTATTCTAACGACTGATTTTCATCAGTTTTAATCGGAAATTAGTCAAATAAGAAACGACGTTAAGCTTCAGTTTAGCTTATAAGAATCAATTTTCTATTCGATTAACTCTACCTTATTAGATCCAATTTTATCTTCGTCTGTATGGAAGTGTGCATACGGACGAAAACAATTTGGCTCAAGTCTATTGCACTAATTTGACAATAGTTCAAGGAGCAATGTGACGGATTAAGCTGCACTTATGATAAATCACCCTTCGATCAAATCTAATTTTGCCATGCGTATTTACTGTCCACACACACACCCACACACCTCCACACACCCACACATCTACACATACACCTACACACCTACAAATTCACCTACACATACACCTACACACACCAACACACACACACACACACCTACACACATACCTACACACACACCTACACACACACACCTACACACACCCACACACACACCTACACACACACACACACACCTACACACACCTAAAGTCCTACACCTAAACACACACACGCACACCTACACAAACACGCCTACACACTCCTGCACACACACACATATCCATATATACATATGTGTGTGTGTGTGTGTGTGTGTAGGTGTGTGTCCGTAGATGTGTGTGTGTGTTCGTGTGTGTGTCCGTAGATGTGTGTGTGTGTGTGTGTGTGTGTGTGTGTGTGTGTGTGTGTGTGTGTGTGTGTGTGTGTGTGTGTGTGTGTGTGTGTGTGTGTGTGTGTGTGTGTGTGTGTGTGTGTGTGTGTGCGTGTGCCCGGCACGTGTGTTCATAGGTATAAGACTCGATTAATGTCTATAGCGAACGACGTGTGCTTTGCATGGAGTGGCGGTGCCTCTGGCGTCAGCGATCAAGTGCCCGACGTCGTGCGATCCTTTGCGGACCCTGAAGACGGCAGAGGAGGATCTGGCCATCGATGGTTTAGGGCGGAAGAAGGGCTGCGTCGCCATCCATTACTCTGCAGCAGGTCCTTCACCAACCTCTCCATCCACCCACACCCTTTTGCTCACAGGCACTCAACAGCACGCTCTGAACAGACTTTTATGTCACTCTCCATGTCTCTGTCTGTCTGTCTTTCCGGCTGTCCGTCTCTCTGTCTGATGCCTGTTTGACTGTCTGTGTCTTTCTGTCTGTCTGTCTGTCTGCCTGACTGTTTGTATGACTGTCTGCCTGCCTGCCTGCCTGCCTGCCTGTCTGTCTGTCTGTCTGTCTGTCTGTCTGTCTGTGGGTAACTATCCCAGTCCGTCTCCATTCATCTTTCGATCCTTACTTTTCAGTTGTTTTCATCTGTCACTGGTACTAAATTGCCCTCTCACTCAGTCTCTCTCTCTCTCTCTCTCTCTCTCTCTCTCTCTCTCTCTCTCTCTCTCTCTCTCTCTCTCTCTCTCTCTCCCTCCCTCCCTCCCTCCCTCCCTCCCTCCCTCCCTCCCTCCCTCCCTCCCTCCCTCCCTCCCTCCCTCCCTCTGTCTGTCCATCTGTCTCTTCGATTTCTATCGCTTTCCGGTTCTCTTATACGTATACTTCGATCTGCCTTTCTATATGGTTGTCTCGTCTTTCTCGGTCTCACTCGCTTTGTTCCTCTGCCTCTTTCTCTGTCCCTTTTAGCGTTGTCTCTTCCAGCGTGCATATATGCCTTGCACGAGAATTGCAAACGATGCCGCCTTGTCGTTACGATCAATAGTTTAATGAAGCGTATTTGCGGAAGACGTCAGTGCCCCTCGCGCCTAAACAGACCTTCGATCGATATCTAATCAAAAGACGGTGTAATTAATTTTTTAAAAATTGACGGCTTGCGAACGAGTGTTAAGAAATTTAAAAAAAACTGACACGGTTGAAGAACATTAATGAAATGCCAACTGTTCAGACAAGTGAATGAAAGCACGATATATGATGACCAGAGGAAAATTGAAATGTAAAAGTTAAGGTGCCTGGTGGCGTGGCAATTGGTTGCAACACTGTAATTGGAAATTTATATAGCGCCATTGCTTAGAAACTCATCGCAAAGTACTGTATACAAAATAGGGCCAACAGAGAAGCAGTGGGAAAGGCAGCTTGGTGATGTGGATACGACGGTGGTAAGCACAGTTAAGTTAAACAGCGTGAGCATGGCTACCGTTGGTTAATTGGCGACAACATAATATGGGACATCAGGTCATCTGGTTTTAAATCAGTCGCACATATTTCCAGGCTTTATAGACAAGTAATAACATAAGTTCAACTGAGCTGTCAAAACAGTTACGCTCGTAATCGTAATCGTAATCGCGAGATTTCTACAGCGCCCAAAAAAGCGGAGTCTCGGGAACCAGCATATTTGCAGGCGCTCAGTCAAAACAAAATCGATAGACAGGCGGGGTCAAAATCAGTTCCAGGCCAAGATCGAAAGAGGTCAGGCAGTCAGGGAGTCAGACGGCTAGGTGGATGCATGATGTTTAGAATTGAAACGGCGAGGGAGGTCAAGAGGAAGAGGCAGAACCACGATAGGATTTGTGAAAGCAGTGTTTAAACGCCATGTTGTTTCTCGAACACTTTCTAAACCACTTATTGGACAGGTTAAACTTAAAATGTGCCTCTGTAGTTGATTGCTGTTGTCAAGTTGGCGCCTCAGCCAAGTCATCCTAAGAAATAACCTGAAGCTTCGGTTTAACTTAACAGAATCACTCTTCTCACCAGTCTCTGTACTTTCGATAAAGGCGTCTAGACAAGACCTGTGTTATCTTCTCATTTGCTTACGCACAATCACGCAGCCCCGGTTGTCTTTCCCACATTTACCCTATTCGTAAATTCGACTGTTAAGAATTGTTATACGAGATAGTCGATTAGATTAATGAAAAATGGGCCCCGTTACTTTGATGGGGTAATCTGAAATCGTAGAGGGAATACGATAAAATCGCCTTCAAGCTACCATCGGGGGTAACTTTAAGTCGATGTCATCCTACCTCCCGGTAATCTGAACGCGATTTCACGTTACCGTGGGTAAGGTGAAGTAGGCCTATAGGGTGTAATCTGAAATTGCTACACCGGTTCATCTGAGGTCGAAAATCTGGGGTCATCGGTCAAATTCATACACATTTCGATGCTAATTCTATTTTTCACATTGAAGTAACTTTGTTTGATCGTCAACTGTTTACAAACAGACAGAAGGTTTACATCAATAGGTGACAAATTGAGGGTATGCGGACGTTTCGTCCCCGGACGGTTCGTCCCGGACGATTCGTCCCAGGACGATTCGTCCCGAGGACGTTTCGTCCCGAGGACGTTTCGTCCCATGACGATTCGTCCCAGGACGATTCGTCCTGATTTTAATTTGGTATATGGGGTTCCCTTCTAGCGGGACTTGTCCCTTTTGAAACTGTTGCCTGGCAAATTGTTCTGTATTACTAGTTATAAACTGTTTTATGTCTTCTAATAAACGGATTTTTAATGTTAAAACTCAACAAAACATCGATTGTCAGAGGATAAAACTCCACTAATGTTAACAGTCAACAAAAGATCGATTGTGACAACCTAAAAAAGACTAATACGATAGATTGTCAGAGGATAAAACTCCACTAATGTTAACAGTCAACAAAAGATCGATTGTGACAACCTAAAAAAGACTAATACGATAGATTGTCAGAGGATAAAACTCCACTATTGTTAACAGTCAACAAAAGCCTAAAAAGACTAATACGATAGATTGTCAAATTTCGCCCGTTTGATAATAAACCCGTTTACACAACCATCGTGACGAATAGTCCGTGACGAATAGACCCGAGTTGAGTTTTATCCTATGACGAATCGTTCTGGGACGAATCGTCCTGGGACGGATCGTCCTGGGACGAATCGTCCTGGGACGAATCGTCCTGGGACGAATCGTCCTGGGACTAATCGTCCTGGGACGAATCGTCCTGGGACGAAACGTCCTCGGGACGAATCGTCCTCGGGACGAATCGTCATGGGACGAAACGTCCTCGGGACGAATCGTCCTCGGGACGAATCGTCCTGGGACGAATCGTCCGGGACGAATCGTCCGGGGACGAAACGTCCCCAACTCCAAATTGAGAACTAGGAAGAAATCGTCATATGGATCCGGCTAAATGGAGTTGGCGAATTACAGCATAATGTCAAAACCTATAACGTTGTACAGTGGTTATCATTAACGGTCAGTTTATATATAATACAAGTTATTATGTCAACTGATAGTACTTCCACAACACTGCAGTAGCCTAAGGATTCATTATCTTCATCTTACTAGATACAGTCTCAACTGCGCTTTGAGTTTGAACTGGTGCAAAGTGGGCAGCTAGATAAGAGCGTAATTCGGCGAATTAATATTAAAATTGGATGAGTAAGACCCACATTTCAGTATAGACGCACATCTTAGACATTGCATGATTTTGTCTTACTTATACTTACGTTTATAATACTGTTTATCAGCGATAATACCGTCTTCTGCCTATAAATAACGTTCTGGCTATTTTTGGTGCTCAATCTCGTACTAAATTATATTTTCTCTGCATACAGCAGACCTCGTTGTAATAACGGAGATTCGAATCCGGCAACAATATTGATATTAGCGACGTGAGTCTAAACGCATAAAGCGGGCGGGGGGGCTATGCAACTGTGGCCTCTGGGTCTCACGTCGAGACCTATATAAGAACACCACAGCGCCACACGAACACAAGACACAGAAGCAAACAACAGACTCCATTGTTCGCACAGGCGAATATAATACAGCCACTTCCGAACTTTGGTCTTTTATGCCACAATATACGCTATTATAGTTTCCCAAGTGATTTGCTTTCATGAGCTCCCCCCCCCCGTGATTTGCTTTCATGAGTCCCCCTACAGCAGCATTTTCCATAGGCATTAGAACGGAACCACATGGGCTCTATAAAGAAATGTGGAAATATGGGTCATACATGGGCTCCATGTGGGCATGCTTGCCATGCTGGCAGGGTACCCAGTGCACTAATGTGGTCAAAAGCTCATTGATCTCGACAAAATCGATCATCTCCTACATTACAAAGAACGAAAGGGACGCGTGCAATTGTTCCCTTTTAATATTTGCATCAAATAGACTGACCCCTCTGATGCGACGCAGCGCTCGTGAATAAGCTAGCGCCTGCCCTTTAGAGTAGCGCTTGAGAAATTTGGAGGTTACGGTTTTTATTACTAGTAGATGTTTTGAATGTGAAGTACTGAGCAACATATAAACGAAATTTATAATAACATAATATAGGCTTACCTACCGCCTTAATAAGCTCTTAGTGCGAATCAGTCATAAAGCCCTGTAAAATGCTGAAAACGCATGCTAAAGGTCTACGGTTACAAATATTAAAAATATGACTATAGGCACTGTTTGAAAGAAATGTTGCGATAGCTTTCCTGGTCAGAAAAAGCTCATTAGTCCATTAGACATCCAATTAGAAGAAAAATTGCACATATGGCTAAATGTAAATGCAAAAAATACAATGCTCCCACGGAATGGTCCTGCATAAATACACCTTTAAACTTGCATCACTCCTGAGATATTGAAAACACAATAAACTTAAAATATTGAAAACACAATAAACTTAAACATTTGTCATTTCTCTCCTCCCCGCCTCTCTGTGGGAAAACTGAAGTAATGTATTTAGCTCCATAACCATGAATTCCTTAGTTAACTACACTCAGAATCGAATTGTGAATAAAAAACCTCAATTCCGTGGTATTTTGGCTGACATTCTGGGTTTAAAACTCATTTCTATTCATTTATACTGGCGCTTGAAGCGTGTCTCTATCTACAAATAAAAAACCATACAGGTGCCAGCTATGTCAGAAATTATTTACTCAACCCGCCTCAGTGGCATCCTGTAGTTCTTAACTTTCTGTAGGCCTAACGTATACTTGCCACGTATGAATAACGGCCTATTGAGCAGTCTAATCAGATTTTCACATATAGGCCTATATACAGTGAACACTCACACGTACACATGGGCGCGCCTACACATGCGTTTCACTTACAATCACAATTCTCTGCTCTAACAACAATTTATCTCTTCTAATAGAAATCACAATTTGTCTCCTCTACTAACAGTTTATCTTTTCTAATATCAGTTTATCTCCTCTACTAACAGTTTATCTCTTCTAATATCAGTTTATCTCCTCTAATGACAATTTATCTCAAGAAGTGATTATATAAGTTCTTCAGTTTTTCTCAAACTCTCCGATGCTGTGGACCGGTAATTGCTTTACGAAAGTCAAATGGTTTGGGTGACATTGTATTCATCGTAGCACTCTATATGTAAGTATGTGATACATTCTTTTTCACAGTACTTTGAGAAAAAGAAGGGAGAACTGAAATTGGTCTACAAAATTATTATCGAGTTCATGTTTTCACCCGTTTTAGAAATCAGTATAATTTTTGCAATTCTTATATCAGTTGGAACAATTACAGTGCTAAACGAAGAGTTAATTTTACTCTTAATGAACTCTTCAAGAAACCAAGCAGATGGGGTAATACAACCTTAATGGAATCGTGATCGAACAAACATCAGACGGACTGGCAAAACAATAGTCCGAGGACTAGAACGTTCTGTCATCGAAACCAGACAGCGGCAAAGCACGGACCACATCAAACAATTGTCACGCGATCTCTAAAACCGACTCCGTCAGAACGGAAAATCCGTTCTCCCATCGCTAAGGAAATTCGAACAAAAAACCCCACTACTCACGGGGTGACACGGTATGAGCAGCGTAACAAAAAAAGTTTTCTCCAGACGCCAGAGACTTTCGAACCAAACAACCGCTATAATAAGGACTTGGTAGGCCTAAAAGACTGTCCGAGCAGCAGAGAACCGAAAGTACGATCTTCTATTCATTCTATTAAAATATAACCATTGATCACACACACATACCCACACACACACACACACACACACACACACACACACACACACACACACACACACACACACACACACACACACACACACACACACACACACACACACACATGTATATATATATATATATATATATATATTCCCAGTACAATTCCCAGCTATCATTTAACAATCACAACAACAAAGCCCAAATTTAATTAACCCAGAGAAATTTGTAAAATCAAATCAAATCAAATCATTTTTATTGAAACCATATATGTGCAATCAAGGCAAATACAATAACACTTTAAGTAAACAGTTTGGTAACAACGGTAGGCCCAGACGGGATATAATCCCTCTAATAGGGACACCTGTTTGCTATGAACAAGAATTTTCTAGTTAAAACAGCGCGGTTAACACCTTGATTTTTATTATACGTTGGTTGAGCATGTTGTCGAGTACTCCAGTCAAAAGAAAAGATAAACCAGAATCAAATAACGAAGAGAAAAACCAGGACTGGAGAATATAAACGCTCAACTAAAGACTTAACTAATGCGGAGTAGCATGTACAATCAACTATGAACTTGAACTATCATCAGTAAGATATAATCGTAGCGTTCTTTTAAACCCTTGCAGAGTTTTTGGCTGGTGGATTGAGGCAGGAAGTACATTACAAACGCCTGGTCCTGTGATTTTGATAGAGAATCTACGGGAGATGGAATGTGCATATATTTTACGATAATTTTTGGAAGTCCTAGTGAAATACGAAGCAAGCGGCCACAATTATTAAACACTGAGCTTAAATCGCTTTCACGCGTAAACCTGTTAACACCCGGCCGTTAGTCAAAAACTCGGAGAACAACAATCCCTTTATAGCCTAGTATACTCACGATTTAAAATAAAGAAAACGGATTCACATCGACAAGCAGCTGCACTGGAGAAGAAGAGTTAGCATTCGGACAATGTGAGTCCGCCACGTTCCTCGTCTTAATACGCCGAGTGGTTGACGACTTGCAACGTCGGACTAGAACGACGGATTGCACGATGCACATAAGTAGGCCGAGCGGTGAAGACAGGAGTCCGAGTGAACGCTAGCGACCGGGAAATGGGTTGCACCGGACACACTGACCAAACCGATGCATGAGGATAACGACGCTCCCGAACAGTTAGATCACCGTAAGAAAGAACTGGACCTTCACGGAAGTTGAGTGGACGAATCCCTACTTGCATCGCAGCTTAGAGCTGTTCGAAGGAACGAAAGTGATTGAACAAGCTGATTCGGAGGAGTACAACGACGGAAAACCCCATTTTTATGAATTGGAAGGACCATAGAAGTTGTAACACTCACCAAGGTACGAGATCTTGTCGTCTTATCGTCTCAACGTTTATTAGAAATCGCGATTTTAGTTACTTGTCACTACAATTAAGGTCTAATTCAGTATCGTTTCTTACTCTCAAAATTTATATCCTGTAATGACAAGGACTGGTGAAAACTTTATAGGCCTACTACAGTCACTTCCTTATTACACAACCGCCGCCACAGACAGAGGTACGGCTGTGGACAAACTAATCCACCCTTGAGCACACGCGCCACCCCAAAACAACGTACCGGTATACACACTAGGGATTGTACTGATTTTAAAAAATCGATTAATCTCCAAAATTTAACTTCGATTAATCGATTAAATTAAATTAATTCAGTATCTGTTAGGTAAAGCGTGAAAAACTGTAAAAAATGTAGTCACTGAGTCAGTTAGGCCTAGGGCCTACTATACTTTCTTTCCACACAAAAGTTGTGCTGAAGATGAAACGTCAGCGATGTGTTTGAACCACGGTATAAGCGAACTGTTTATTGCAATGAAGACCGTGAATTTTGTCGCCATCTTCGACTTTCCCATCAGCATTTGCTTAAATGAAAAATTATCGCTTAATTTTCCACTCAAACGTTTCACATTGTTATTGTATCTGTATTTAAACATTTATAAAGCGCCTCTATAGGGTGAACCGTTCAGAGGCGCTTGTTCGCCATATTGTTTACTCCGGAAATGGGCCGATCGATATCATGAAATAAGTAAAAATATTAATTGAACAAGCCGAAATTAATCGATTAATATTTTTAGCGATTAAGCGACTAATTAATCGTTAAAATCCGCAGCCCTAATACACACATACATAAATACATTCATAGGCCTATATTGTTGTTTCCGGCGTCTAGTGTTGAACCGGTTCAAATTGCAATGATTTGTGTAATATATATATAATATATTATATATATATTGGAAATATTGGATATATATATATATATATATATATAGGGCCTATTGGACCTCAAACTGATATTTCTGGACACCCCTCTGACACGACACCCTCGTGAATAAGCTGGTGCCCTGCGCTTAGCTTTAAAGTAACGCTTAAAACTTTCGAGACGATTTTAGTGTTTGGTTCTGCAAGACCTTCTTTGCCAGTCTTTCGAGTTCTCCTAAATATTTGCTTCTGTATCTGTTTAAGACGTTTCGTTGGTTTTGTCGACGTGTGCGGATGATCTGTTCGTGATAGTATCATGAGTGCTTGTAATTACCGCATTAAAACTGCATTTTAACCTAAACCAGTTGGTAATTGTTCACACTCCTAAACAACTTGCAATAATATACATACAAATACACATACATACAGTCATACATGTTACATACATACTTACATACATACATACATACATACATACATACATACATACATACATACATACATACATACATACATACATACATACATACATACATACATACAATGTCATACATACATACATACATACATACATACACACACATACATACATACATACATACATAAATACATACATGCATACATACATACATACATACATACATACATACATACTTATTTACCAAAATATGTTGTCCTGACCCAGATATTATCTGAATCGTTTTCCTGGAACCGGCTGATGTTCTTCTGGGTTCTTAGACCTTTACCGTTCAACTACCAGCTCTTGGCTTTATTTATAAGACTAAAGGCTATATATAGCCTAGGTAGACCTATATGCACTGCCTATAACACACTGTCCCTCTGGCTTCGTTGAATTTACTATTCCCGCTGATGGTCCATAAAGCCGCTGAAGCCAGAAAGCAGTGACCTTTTTTTTACCTCTAGACAAATTCGTATTCCACATCAGAGGCACTTGTAAAAAAAGTTGAAGTTTGTCAGCATAGTTCAATGGCCATCAGATAAAAGAGTGGCCTTTCTTCAGTGACCTAGGGGTTAAAGTTCAAGGGCGTTGCATGACATTTAACAATAAATTTGAAGCCAGTCAACACTCGTGGAATGACAGATTGTCGATATATAGACCAATAAACGTTTAACCTAATAGTTGTTTCGACGTTTCTCTGAAGTCTTCAATGGCTAACAGCTGGCTTAGACACGTGGGCTAAACCGTCTAAAACTTTAATGAACTTTTCCGAATCGCAGAGAACCAGAGAAAGACATTAATTTTAGTCAATATAGGTCTACGTACATAATGCATGTGCCCACGTGTCCATGTATGTGTGCTGCACTCTATGTATGTATGAATAACATTGTATAATATATGTATGCAAAAATAATGTATGAGAGACTATATAATTATGTCATAAAAATAAATATTTTATACCATGAACAGCATGATTTTCAAACAGGTCATTCTACATACATTTGGCATACGTTAGATTAATTGCCCGTCTTCCTCGATTCTCTCATATCACCACCTTTATGGCAGAAGAACTCCACTGGCTCCCGCTTTCTGCATGCCCGCATCCAATTTAAGGTCCTCATCCTTGTCTCTAAGGCTCAACTTGGTTTCGCTCCAAAATATTTGTGACTTAATTCATCGCCCTCACTCTGCTGCTTCTCTTCGTCCTCTTCGTTCATCTAACCGTTTGGACCTCCTCGTTCCCCGTGTCAGGACTTCACTGGCTCAATCTAAGTCTTTTTGCTTCCATTGGCCCTGCTCTTTGGAATGAGCTTCCTCCGTTCGTTCGTTCGTTCTTCTATTCTCTCAGGTAACGTCTCTTCCTCTTTTACCTTTCTTAAAACTTGCTTTTTCTCTCGGGGTCTCTCGCACTGGCAGCGCTTCTGAATGGCCCTCCCGCTAGAAGCGCTTTATAAATATCCGAATACAATACAATACGTGATCCACTTCGCTGGTTTAATAGTTATCTTGACCATAGAAAACAACAAGATATACGTGTGTGTAGTGGTATCTTGTCCAAAGTCAAACCCATTCGATGTGGAGTCCCTCATGGCTCTACCTTGAGTCCGTGTTGTTTTTACTTATATCAACGACCTTCCTATGCATCTTCTTTCCTGCACTTTATCTTCTTCGTAGATGATATAAATGCTTTTCTCTCTCATAAATCATTTGACAGATTGTTAGAGCTTGTCAATTTTGAACTTTATAGCTGTCGTTGATTGGTTAAAGGCTAATAGACTATCGCTTAATTTGTCTAAAATTAATTTTGCCCTTTTCCACCCTCATAGAAAATTAATGCTTCAGCAAAAATGTGTAACTATCTCGCAAGTCAAAACTTGCAAATTTCGTGGTGCTTATGTTAATGAGCACCTGACTTGGAAAGAGCATATTAAGAACATATCTACCAAAGTTGCTAAGAATGTAAGAACATTATCTCGCATTCGTTATTTGTTACCTCGTA
This sequence comes from Allolobophora icterica, assembly GCA_963556255.1. NCBI lineage: Eukaryota > Metazoa > Annelida > Clitellata > Crassiclitellata > Lumbricidae > Allolobophora > Allolobophora icterica. The sequence continues at coordinate 17,167,840 of OY744608.1, forward strand.
ACATTCTTATTAATTTGTATTCCACCCTTTTTCATACATATTTGGCCAACTGCAACATTGCTTGGACTTCAACTTATTACTCCCAGCTGAAGAGACTAACTGTACGCCAGAAACGAGGTCTCGACTGTCTTCAATTAAATGTGTCGGAACCTCTGTTTGAAACAGTTTATCCACGATATCAGTAGTTTTCCTACTCCACATGTCATCATTTAAAAAATCAATGCGTGCATACGTAATCGAACAAACTAAATAATTACGATACGATATTCTGTTTTACTAGCTAAGGAGTTGTGTCTAGCTCTTACATTAATGTTCCGTTCTGGTTTTGTTTATGCTTCACAGTCCAGTTGGACTAATAAAATTATACAATGGGATATTTATTTATCATTCTACATTTATTGTAAGATACATGGGTGACCCTAATAAGCGGGACTTATGGTCCCTTCTGTGTCTTTCTGTTATATCCCAACAAACTGTGCACTGTGTCCCAATTGAACTGATGCCCTTTTTGTTAGAGCAATAAATCTGCCAATTCTAAACATAATTCGATGAAATTATATAGATTGAAACAGGAATAAATTAACAATATTTCTCGAAAATCTTTGATAATTTATCCCTTTTTCAATCTGTACAATTTTATTGAATTATGCTTAGAATTGACAGATTTATTGCAGTTCAATTGGGACACAGTGTATATTGTGTTTATTGTTATCTCCTGTTTGCACTGGGAACAATAAACGAATGGTTATGGTTATGGTTATGGTTATGGTTATGGTTATGTATGTATGTATGTATGTATGTATGTATGTATGTATGTATGTATGTATGTATGTATGTATGTATGTATGTATGTATGTAATACATACATACATACTATGTATGTATGTATGTATGTATGTATGTATGTATGTATGTATGTATGTATGTATGTATGTATGTATGTATGTATGTATGTATGTATGTATGTATGTATGTAACTATGTATGTATGTATGTATGCATGTATGTATGTATGTATGTATGTATGTATGTATGTGTGTGTGTATGTGTGTTTGTGTGTGTGTGTATGTATGTATGTATGTATGTATGTATGTATGTATGTATGTATGTATGTATGTATGTATGTATGTATGTATGTATGTATGTATGTATGTATGTATGTATGTATGTATGTATGTATGTATGTATGTATGTATGTATGTGTGCATGTATGTAAGTACGTATGTATGAAGGACTATAGCCTATATGCATGCATGCGTGCACGAGGAGCGCCTTCATAGTCAATCCAATCCACTCAGTCAGTTTTATCGAATAAGTAAGATCGTACTCTGCCTCGTGGACATGGGTCATTCCGTAACTGCCCTTCTTCTATCGAGGGGTCATCCAAATCGACCAGACGGGCGAAGTCAACGTCTGAAAGAAATTACGATGAAAAACTGGCACAACTGGCGAATTCTGGGGTGAAATGTAAATGCATCGTAAACAGTCGCAAGATGGAGCTTGTGTTACTATATTGCTGCAAAGTATGTATGTATATTGTATATTTGTTTATGTATGTGTGTATGTATGTATGTATGTATGTATGTATGTATGTATGTATGTATGTATGTATGTATGTATGTATGTATGTATGTATGTATGTATGTATGTATGTATGTATGTATGTATGTATGTATGTATGTAGGTAGGTAGGTAGGTAGGTATGTATGAATTGTTGCATTAAAGGGCAGACGGACCAGGTGCTCTGGTGAAGGGTTGGTACGCTGAATGTTCTGGCGGGAAACTAGCCTATAAACTCGGTGAGGCCAGGTGTGAGAGAGAGGTAGACAAGCTTTTCGACCGACACGGTCTTGATGTAGAGTTAGGGTGTCTCTCAGCGTTGAGAACTTTGTGTTGTTGGAATCAGGCGCATTTGGTCTCTTTGAGATTGGCTGGTTCTTTGCTGAGGTTGTTGTGACAGTGAAGTGTGTTTCTGCCGTGTTGTCTCGTCGCCTGCTCGGCTGACATTTGTAAAGGTGTATTTTCGCTTTCTGCTGTACATATATTCGCTCAGCTTCTCAGACTCTCTTTCAGTCTTGTTGTCCTAGAGACCAAGGTCTTGGTCTCGAGTGCACTCGAGTTCGTTTTTAAAAGTCTTGGTCTTATTCTTGGTCTTGAGGTTCAAGGTCTTGGTCTTGGTCTTGGTCTTGAGGCTCAAGGTCTTGGTCTTGGTTTTGCAAGACCAAGACCAAGACTTTTGACAATATGAACAGTCATTTAACAAAACGCAAGGATTTTAAAAATTTATCCAATAATTACTAATACAATTGCTTCAGTAGGCTATTTACACGGTGTGAGTGAGGCTTTACTGTTGTTTTGGACATTTATTTTGACTTCCGGTTATTTACCATGGAATGATTTCAAAACAGACTCACAATTTGTACATTTACATCCGGTACTTGAAAAGCTGCCCTGTGTGCCAGTGAATTGTTGTGTAGAACGTATTTTTCACATGGCAGAATTTTATGAGGCCACACTGGTCACGTCTTGGTTAGAAAATTTTGAGCGAATTGGTGTTTATAAAATGCAACAGGCAGTTGGAATAACATTTCGTATGAAGGACTTTTGTAAATACGAATTCAAAATTCTCTGCAGTCTGCATTTGGAGTTGTTTTGTTTGAATAAAATAAAAGATTCATGTTTTAATTAAAATAGCGAGTAGTCCGACTTGACAATTTTTTTAGTAATGAATAGAAGTCTGGTTGTGATTTTTTGAGTATTTTTCTCGGTTTTGGTCTTGAGTTTCAAAGTCTTGGTGTTGGTCTTGGTCTTGAGGTTCAAGGTCTTGGTTTTGGTCTTGGTCTTGAGGTTTAAGGTCTTGACAACAAGACTGCTCTCTTTGATTCTTTTCCGCAAACGCTTGAAGACCATTTTGTTCGATCGTGGTAACATTGGGCTATGTCGGAAGAGCCTCTGATGAGGCTCTCTTGAAGTGGCGCTACATAAATTTGCAGTTACCATCAACAAATAAGTAGAGTAGATGGGTTAAGTAGGTAGTTAAGTATGTTGGTAGCACGGTAGATAAGTGGGTGTATACTAGATGAGTTGGTAGCTACGAATGTAGCCTACGCAGCTCGCAGTTGTTCAAGATTGTAAGTAAGTAAGTAAGTATGTCCTTTATTAGACCACCTGCAAACGCACTCTGGCTTACAAACAGGTTATACAGAGAGGTGGAAGAAACTAAATTATAACATTAGGTAAGCAAGATACTGATACATACTTGTACTTGTAATAACTATTGTATTTGTTATCTGACATTAGTAAAGTGCCATTTCAAGAAAAATTCATCAAACTGAGGAGCTCGAGCTGCAGACTGCAGCTCATGAGATAGGCGATTTCAGCCCAAAATAGGCCAGGCTTCTGGAATGCGCTGTAGCAGTACGCATATGAGGGATACTCAGGAGTCCATCGGCAGCCGACCGAAAAGTGCCACGACCCGGGATCGAGAGAGACCGAAATACAGAAGTCCCTAAGGTATGATGGAGCAGAGCAACATGACAACTACGCAGAAGGGTCAGGATAAACTGAATATGCCGCTGAACGGGCAGCCAGTGCAGCTGTTCTGTTAGTTTTTTTAGGATCAGAGTTGGACCGTTTTTGCTAACCGGTGGAAAATACTTTTTACCACATTAAGATTCATAGGCCTAATTTATGAGGGTGCGAGGGGTACCCGTACCCCCACTTTTTGGACTTGAAGGTACCGTACCCCCACTTTTCATGCCCATTGTTTTTGCCCATTACTATTTTATCTAAGATAGCCCTCAAGATTCAAAACAATTACCGAACATTATCATCACCATCATCATCACTCTCATTGTTATTATTATTATTGTCGCTATTATTATTATTATTATTATTATTATTATTATTATTATTATTATTATTATTATTATTACTTTTAATTTTTATTATCACATCGTCATCGTTAAGCCTGTAAGTATTATTATCCTTGTAATATAAACGATGCCGTTATGATTATATTTTATTTAACAGTCTCGAAGCTGAAACAATGAGAAATTTGGTACTCTCCGCTTTCTAGACCAAAGTTACATCCCTGGAAAAAAGGCCTATTGTTACGTCATTTCGATTATGAAACACGTCTTGTGTTAGTAAATTTAAATTTTAAAAATAGTCACTTTTTACGTCATTCTAATTATGAAACACGTCTAATGTATGTTTTAATTTTAAAACCAAAGGCCTACTGTTACGTCACTTCAATTATGAGACACATTACTTAGTAATTTTTAAATTGATAGATTGAAGGCCTTTGTTACGTCATCTCAATTACGGGAAAGTGTATTGTCACTAAGTTGAAATTTAGAAAATAAAGGCTTACTGTTACGTCATTTCAATTGTTAAAACATCTATCATTTTTAATCTCAGATTTAGAGAATAAAGGCAATTGTTACGTCACTTCAATTATGAAAAGTCTATTAATGTTATTAAGTTTAAATTTAGAAAATAAAGGCCTATTGTTACGTCATTTCGATTATGAAACACGCTTTGTGCTAGTAAATTTAAATTTTAAGAATAAAGGCTCTTTTTACGTCACTCCAATTATGAAACACGTGTAATGTATGTTTTAATTTTTAAACCAAAGGCCTACTGTTACGTCACTTCAATTATGAAACTCATTATTTAGTAATTTTTACATTTAGAGAATAAAGGCTTTTATTACATCATTTCAGTTATGAAAAAGTCTACTGTCACTAAGTTTAAATTTAGAAAATGAAGGCTTACTGTTACGTCATTTCAATTGTTAAAACATCTATCATTTTTAATCTCATATTTAGAGAATAAAGGCCTTGTTACTTTGCTTAAATTATGAAAAAGTCTATCGTTATTAAGTTTAAAATTACAGAATAAAAGACTAGCAATTGTTACGTATGTCATTTCGATTATGGAAGACGTCTATAATTAGTAATTTTAGATTTAGAGAATAAAGGCCTTTGTTACGTCACTTCAATTATGAAAAAGTCTATTAATGTTATTAAGTTTAAATTTAGAGAACATCGACCTATTATTACATCATTTCAATTGTGAAACACGTCTATTGTTTGTAATTTTAGATTTAGAGAATAAATGTCTTTCTTACGTCAATTCAATTATGAAAAAGTCTATTGTTATTAGGTTTAAATCTAGAGAATAAAGGCCTATTGTTACGTCACTTCAATTATGATCGGCACACGTCTCTTCAATAATGAAACACGTCTATTTTTAGTAATTTTAAGTTACTATTATCATTTCTATTTTCGTTATTATTATTGTTGTTATTGTCATTATAATTATTATTATGCTTATTGTCATTATTATTATTTTTTATTTTTGTTGTTATTATTATCATCATCATAATCATTATTATTCGGCATTGCGCATAAATGGGGCCAAATATAGATTCATTGGGCGCCATTATAATTATTTAACAGTCTTAACGATGTGAAATTTGTTACCCACACGTTCTAGGCCAAAGTTACGCCTCTGTTAAGATTTAGTAAGTATTCTTTTTACTAGTATTACTTATCTTAATATTGAACTGTGACCAAGCCACATGTACTGTAACATTACATGCATTGACACATACGTTCGCAACAGGCAATCATTATTCGCGAGTATGACTGTGATGAAAACATAGTGCAGTTAGTAACTGATTTCAACCACTACAAACTGGACCTACAGCTGAAGCCAATAGCTGCGACTCTTGACAAACTCCAAGAGTGAGAAAGTAAGTAGGCCTAAGTCTGGCGATGCCTGTCATGAGTGCATGGCTAATGCTGACTGAGTATGAGAATCTTAAGCATCATGCAGGTCAGTAGGTGCCATTGAATTTGAAGCCAGGTTGAAAAATGCTCTTCAGCCATTTCATTGCTCGTTACCGGATGCTTCGTGTTCCGCGTGTATAGGACACTAAAGGCTATTTTTGAAAGAATTTGTCATGGTCTCAATAACTGCAGTCCGCGAGTTTTTGCCGGTCATTGCCAGTTTTTCCACCGTCCAGGCAAAAATCCTTTTAGCCATGGCAAATTGCCATCCCTGTTTAGGATAGGTATGTCTGAGGACATATCGAAAAACGAGTCTTCCCATTATCACGTCTCCGTCCATTCTCGCGTTCAGGATTTTCCGCTTCAAAACCCAAATCCCAGGTGGTACCGACTTACAGGCCACTGACTTCTAGGCCTATGGCGAGGCCCGGCTCAAGACATTTGGCGGCCCTAGGCAAACCGGCAAATCGGTGGCCCTAGGCAAACCGGCAAATCGGTGGCCCTAGACAAACCGACAAACCGGCGGCCCTAGGCAAACCGTCCGAAATTTTAACATTTTCGTCATGGTAATTTCGATTTCGTCCATCTTTTTTGGAATTTCATCTTCAAAAAAAGGTGATGACCTTGTCATTCGCCTCACAAATAAATGTCGTTACCTTTTTTTAGCAATTCATGGTTACACCTGCGCGATTTATTACACCACCAGTATAAACAATTCCTTCTACCGAATCATAATTAAATAAAATTTAAAAAAAATGGAAAATTGGCGGCCCCTAAAAATCGGCGGCCCTAGGCAGTTGCCTAGTTTGCGTATAGGACGAACCGGGCCTGCCTATGGCACTGGCGGTTAAGGCTTACTTTGATATCCCTCATTCTGTCACATACAGACTAGGCTTATTCAGTATGTTCTTTGTAAGTTTGGTAAGCAAACAATAATAATTAAACGATTTATATAGCGCCGTAACCCAACCGAGGCCGAAGAAAATGGCGTTGTACACAAGTTTCAAAAATCGATGACAGTCGTATGATACTTTAAAAAGATAGGTTAAGAGCGGTGATTTGAGTATCTCCAGAGATGGCGCATTTTAATATCGTTTAATTATTATTCAAATGGCCGCAGACTGTTCTACGCAGTGGGTCCAGCGCAGGGCATATTTTAACTGTATAACTAGTGGGACAAATGTCCAAATAGACTTAGGATTTGTCCCAGTAGTCAGAGCGATTTGTCCCAGGCAATGTATGTATAAAGTACAACAAGTGGGACAAATGTTGCAAGAATTTAAAGATTTGTCCCAGTAGTATAATGAGAAAGGTATGACATTATTGTTGAATGACCCCTTGTTATTGATTGGGAGACCCGAGAAAAGTTGTAAAAGAAGGTGATGACTAAAAAAAGGTCATAAACTTTTTTCGGAGATGAATTTATAATTTTTTTTAGAAAAAGTCTAAAAGTTGTAAGTTTGTGAAGATTAATTCCTAAAAAAAGTTCTTCGACCAGATCATGCCCGACTTTCTCCGACCCACCTCTGAGAGACGAGTTCCAAAGAAAGATCATGAACTAGACCCATGGCTGATTTTGTCCCAGTAGTCTAAATTCCTTAAAATATGCACTGGTCCAGCGACAGAGAAGGGAAAGTCGCTAAACGTCGTAGGAAACTGGGGACTTGTAGTTGATATTTCGATGAGGATCGTAGCCGACACCTGTTCGGGTTGTCCGCTCTATACGAATGCAGAAGCCAGAGATGTAGTCTGGCATAAGATCATTCAGCGCTTTATAACTTATAAGCTATCAAGGACAGTTGGTAGGTAATCCGCTGAGGAACACGCAATAGGAGTCCCTGTTGGTCGTGGTTACCCTGCTACTTAGACATTGTTGGGTACTTCAGAACTCGTGCCTCGACGCTGTTGAACCTTTGACAAAATTCCTATTCTCTCCGTCGTCTTTCTAGGTCTCCGCATCTTTCTCTCTCTCTTCTTCACTAACTCGTCACAACGTTATACGAATGTCGACTTCTACAACCTTCAACTCGGAACACATACGCATTTCATCTTCCAGCTATAGACAGACTCGGTCCATCCCATCGGCCTCGCAACAGAGCGGATACCTTTTCAATCGCTTCAGATCAGTTCAACGAACTGTCAGATCTTACGTGGGTTTGATTTCATCTGACAACGCTCCTCTGATCTGCTTTATCTCTTTGCAGTCAGATTTTTTCTACCTTCGATTACTCAAAGAGTAGGCTAAGCCTGTGGCTGTGGCTATACTTTTTTACATCCCACAGATCTGATGTTCCTTTTCCGCTGCATGGTAAGACTCGGAGCGATTCGCTGACGTAGATACAACCTTACGGCTCGTAAAACCTACCTTAAAGTGTTGTATATCTTACCTTACCTTACCTTGTTTTACCTTGCCTCACCTTGCACTATACCTTACCGTAACTTAACTTATTTAGCCTTACTTTGCATTGGGATGTTTTACCGCTTGCTATTGACCTGAGGAATTTTCTGTCGTACGCTGGAATGCGTTGCAGTGGCATCTGTTGGTTAAGTGTAGGCCCTATGTTTGCGCTGTTTTCCTGAATACGCGTTTATGCTGCTATAGACTGGAAGGAATTGGGTTTATATGTTGCACAGCAGAGGATCAACTGTACGTGCTGCCTTCCAATAGAATTCACGTTCCTGTACTGCTACCTAGTCATAGTGGAACGATGCAAGACTTAGTGTTGATTTGTTTAGGTTGAACATGACGTAATCGTTATCTCCAAACTTCTAAAGCGCCACTCGAAGGCCAAGCGCAGAGCACCAGCCTATTCACAATTGTAGGAGAGCAACTTGTCCAAGGTCGCTGCGCAGTGGATTGAGGTAGATTCGAACCTGCGATTCTCCGATTACAAGGCACAGAACATACCGCTACAGATTCGCGTTCTAGTATTCCAACGGAATTACGACAATTAAAGGAAGGCGCTGAATGTATTTAGGTGTGAATATTCCAAAGACGGAAGCCATAAAGGTGAAGGAATTTCAGCTGATCGCGAATCTTATCAAGTAATTTCAGAATACGATCGCGATCAAACGACAGACTTATTGACAGAAAGAACGATTGTAGCCTATGCTTGAGTGATTTGGTCCTTTCCTAGAAAGGGCTGCTGATTTCTATTAAGTTTTTTCTTAGCTCATTCCCAACACCTTCTGTATAAATATCCAAGTATAATCGATCTCGTTCTTCCGCATACTGGACCAGCAGTGTCTCACGGTGTTTGGAATATACTGCCTGCAGGTTATACATAGATCGAAACTGTACTCAAATAATATAAGGACGTGTGTAGGCAAACTGTGTGGTCGTCGTGCAGCAGGTGATGTTTTCGGAACTAGTTTTACTTTTCCCGTATCACTATTTCACACTGAACAAACGTTTCGGAAGTCTATTTTAAGCCTTGGCATTTCACTAATCTACATACATGACACATTGAACTATTTCTGTTTGGTTCTGAGGCCTGCGAAATGGGGCGCATTGATATCGCATAGCTTTGATTGTTGGCTGATTAATCGTCTATGACATGTCACTGGCATCGCAAGGGTTCTGATGCGAGCAATCATCGCTTCTGCTGGCATATATCATTCCGTAAAAGGGCAAGCCAAGGGTTGTTTATTGTCCCGACCCTCCCACTCACAGCTTCCAAGGCGGCTCCGGTATCTTCCATCGCCCTCCCTTTCGCTCTCGGCTGCTGATGCTGTTGATCCTGCTGCTGCTAACGCCTCAGCTTCCCACGCCGGTGAGCCATCTGGTCTGGAATCTTCGAGGAAACAAATTTCGTGCATGTGCGCGCGTGGATTTAACAACTGCTCGCATGCGAAAGGCCATTCCAGATAGACGAACAGAATCAGACAGACACAGTGACAAACACAGATACACACTGACACATATAGACATACAAGAATCCAGGGAAACTGCTTATTAATTCACAGACTGACACGTAGGCAATATTGAATACAGCCAGACATGCAGACTGACAAGGAGACGGACAGACGAGTTCATTCTCTGAGAGGTCAATAGCGGATAGGCAGACAGAGGTATACAAGCAGGCAGGCAGGCAGACACGCACGAACCTAAAGAGACTGTCTGATTGACTGACAGGCTCACATGCAGACAGACTGAAACGCAGGCAGACATACAGACTGACGAAGAGACTGACATTCTGCGAGACTGAGGAGAGGAAAGAGGAGAGCAGACAGAGGCTGGTACCATTTAGGAGTTATACTTGGCCCGTTGCCTCTTGAACGCCGCTCAACATCTCCATCCTCTCTCGTTAAAGGTATGCAGCAGCAACAGTAGCAGCAGCAGCAGCAGCAGCAGCAGCAGCAGCAGCAGCAGCAGCAGTGAGCCTGGACTGGAAACGCGTTCGTTCCAGCCTGTAGGCCCAAGGCCAGTAAACAGCATCCCAACTGAGGTACCAGCAGCCGTAGCAGAAGCAGCAGCAACTGGTCCAGCATTTTGGCCTTACTTGAGCATCCTGTAGAGACGAAGAAGAAGACATAGGAGGTGCCATCCGCCCGCCTGCCGTGCTTAAGTCAAAACGTCTGTGTTGAACCAGTTCGTCATTTCGGTCTTCTCTTCCAGAATCCTCGTCTTCTCTTAAATACAGCGACGAAGTTGATCAGATCGGTCAAACTATTGGCCTGGAGCAAACTATACGACGACGACAACGAATCACTTCTCCGCGGTGTTTTAAAAGCTTTAGATAATAAGTTTCTTTCTTTGACGACCAACAGCTAATTTGGGAAATAATGTCTGGAAGAGCAGAAGCCGCTGGCGACATGGTGATCATCCGTGGCAAGGTTAGTCATTCGAACTGAAATTCGCTCCTTCAATTACTCATTTAATTCATTGTTACTATTAATCCGGAATGGCGAACATTAATTTAAAACTATCGGGTCATTTGCGAAAACGATAGCAGAGCAGACTCGAGTTCACTTAAATTCTTCATTAATGTTTGAATAATAATTATAACCAACTACGAAAATCCCAATTCTTCTTACCTTACGACAGCTCAGACCTACATTCGTCATCGTTTCAGTGTGTTTGAGTGTAAGCCTACTCTTCATCCCTTATGCAGTCACGAGTCCTTCTCAACAATCAGCTACTGTCTTCAACAATTCAGTCTTTCTCTGACTTTCTCAGTCTGACTGTTTCGTCGACAAGGACACTACCTCTCGGCAGACGCATCCTTTCTCTTGTCGGACCTAGACTCCAAAACTCCATTGCGGAAAGCGTTCGCTCTGCAAACTTCTTCAGATCTCGACTGTAGACTCATTCTTTTCCTGGAATCAATTCCTCCGTAGACTCCGTCTCTTCTCCATCTCCCTTCTTGGCTTTCGACTTGATTCACCCTGCGGGAATTTGGCTTGGACGACGATTTTGCTTATTAGCGACCATGGACTGATGTCTTAACTATGACACCCATATGCGGAAGAACGAAATCGATCATACTTGAATTTTAAGTTATGACAGCGGTAATATAAATGTTTTAGATTTGATTAGTCTATAACTTAGTCTGCAATATTTCTTCAACGTTATTGACGCATTTCCAACCGTCTATGGTTTACATGGAATTGCTGGATGCTTTGTTACCAGAAGCACAAGTCATCACATTCCCACAGTTTTCATATCGTTCAAGAAGAAGAAGTGCAATACCTTAGCTTAGCTTGAGAGGCAGCCATGGGTATCATGCGCTCCATATTATCCATAGGGGTAACTGTGTCCCACAAAGTGGTGATGACCAATATCCCCCTCCTCCTCCTCCTCTCCGTCTCTCTTTTCCCTTCGCTCTCCCTCATCCTTCCCCTTTATTTAGTAAACTTCGTCCGCCACTTTAAGGTCACTCGCAGATAACACAGTACATGTTTACATTCTGTTTCGCAACTCTTAATATGTTGAGACCACGATAAAGTTAAACAATGGTCACTCGTGAGTCATTTGCATCAAACCAAAGAACGCTATGCATGTCGTAAAAATATTAAGCGTGTGGCCAAAAACCAGTAGTGACTGTCAACTCCACTTTTGAAAGAGATGGTGACATGGCAAGAATTAATGGTTAAGTTTTGAATGAGGTGATTGCATATACACGACTTAATTCTTTATCCGAACGAAATTACTGGAAAATTGCGACCGAGGGAGTCAATGAGTACAACACAAGGTTTACACTGGGCAGCGCAGAAGAGGGATAAACGCCTGGAAGGATTAATTCAGTAGATTCGCTACATCAACCATATTGGATCGCCATTTTCATTCGTCTGTTCTCACGTGTAGGACTCTATCAAGGCTGAGAAAGTTGAGTTGTCAACATTTAATATATACACAGGTCATTCCACTGTTGGCTTGTTAGAGTAATCTTATCAATTGACTGATTTAAAGGTTCCCAACGCTCCATAAACTCGCGGACTGTTCATCCAAACAAGTTAACATTTTGTCAGACTAGGTCCCTAATTAGCAGTGATCGGCACTAAACTAATTTTTAAAGTTAGACTTACACTATTTTTCAACTAAAATAAAACAGTTTAACTAAAGTTGGGAACTGAGTTTGGAAATAAGTTAACTAAACTAAAAGTGGTTAGTTAAACTTTTCCAACATTTGCCAACTTTTTATGACAAACATTTTCACAATAAGTTAAGTGAACTGTAATAATGCAGAGCGTCAACGACAATTTCACTTTCAAACTATGTAATGTGCACTATGTAATATTCTACTACAGTTGTACCAGAAAATAATTAAGACAGTTGCTAATGCAAACGATGATGCATCATGCAATACAGTTCACTTGAGTAATAAAACCAGTTACTCATGACAATAATAATCAGCAACAGCACGACCACTGTCAAATTTGTATCTGGATCGTAAGAAAAGAAGATGATCAAGTGTTTCGTGGGACCTTGATGTGGTTCAGAAAGTTGGTTGTAGACATAATATTTCCAGAGATCCTCTTATTCACAAAAAATGGACATTTTGCACTGAAGTTCTTACACTTGCTTTTGTCTTCTTTCAGTTTTACCTCAGTGAAGCAATTGTAGTGATTAATAAACTATTCATTTTTACTTATGTAGACTTTAATTCAAATCTTTGCTACAGTCAACTCATAAAATGAAGAATAGTAAAGATAAAGAACAATGTGGTTATTTACATTGCGCCTTACTACATAATGTATTCTCTGCAGAGGCAACACCAGTGTTAATAAGTAAGTAAACGTCGCGTTGAATTGTTGACAGTGTTCACTGCGGAAAATAGTTGCATAGTTGCTGATTTTGTTAGTTGAACTTTTTAGTTAGTGGCTACAAAATATATTAGTTAAACTTTGGTTTTAACTAAACTATTTTTTTCTAGTTAAACTTCATCCTTAACTAAAAAATTTAAGTTTAACTAAAAGTTAGCAACTTTTTAGTTAACCATTGCCAATCACTGCTAATTAGGTTATTTCAAATCCTGAATTCACCCGCCTCTGCGAATAATGTGAAGTGTGCAGGTAATAGCTATAATGGACGTTCACTTAACGCACGATTCCTTAATGCAATCGTTTAATGAATAATTGTGGGGCGTGGTGGCTCAGTGGTAAGTTCGGCGCCTTGTGACCAGAGGGTTGCAGGTTCGAATCCCACTCTAGCCGCTGCGTACGGACCTTCGGCAAGTCCTTCACTCGCAATTGCTCGTGGCGCTTCGGCGTGAAAATTCCAGCACAGTATCAAATGCTGTAGTTGGGAGCGCCTCTGAGTAGTAGTTGACTTCGAGAGGCGCTATAGAAATATCCAGAATAAATAAATAAATAAAATAAAATTATGTATTCTGTCTGTGCGTGGTTCTGGTTAATTAGGTGACATGTTATGCAAACACTCGGATCTGAAATATTGTTTCCTCGCTTGCGACATCTCACTGGCGGACGATATCACCGCCTTTTATAGTGACGAAAGACGTAGGCCTATTTCCAGCTCAACACATACTAAGGCTTATTAGTGTAAGCTGTGTGGAATTTGAGGCATGGTACGGGATTTTATACAGTCCCAAACAGGGCTATCATTGTATATTGAGGCTGAGGAAATTCCTAAAACTCAAAGAGCCGAAGTGACATTTACAGCAAAGTTGTCGGCAGAAAGCACACACTGACTGTCATCTTCACCCTACTACAAATTCCTTTCCGATGAGTTTGGATAATGCAGAGTTTCTTTTCGCTTCTAAATAAGATGGGAATTTATTCTGCCCATTAATATTTGATTGTAATTGTAACTGAACAAATCAAAGAGCACCATGTCTGTAGACGAGGGTTTACGTGGGTATACAGCGTGTACTCACCTCTGGAGACTGTATACTCACCTTACAAAATATTTTTGAGTATAGGCCTACTCACCTTTGGAGAGCGTATGCTCACCTCCAGAACGTACTTTGACCTGTTTTAAACTGTAACGTGTAGACTATAACTTACAAATTTCAGTCTGAATTTAATTTTATGTTTGCTTGATCTAGCGAGTTGCAAGACAACTTTAAAATTTACATAGCTCTAAACGGTTTGTGGAGTCCCTACTTTGACATATTTTTTAATACTGGAGACTGTAGACTAGTATAACTTAAACAAAATTTCAGTTTTAAATTTAATTATTTCTGTTAGCGATTTGTAAAACAGCTTTAACATTTACATAGCTCTAAAAGCTTTGTATATAAGGCCCTATAGATAAGCAGGAACGCACCCATTCCCAGAGGCGGCGATGCTGTTTGACAGGTGGGTGGGGGAACTTTAGCAGTGGATCAAAATAATTTCTTTGACTAACCGATAGCGTGTACTCATCTCTAATATTACCACTACAGCCCTGAAGAGCACCCACATAATGGGATCCATGGGTTCAATAAGGGTTCCGTATGGGAATTTGGGCCCTGTATGCGTCCTAATAGATATGCTGGCAGGGTAACACTTTTATGCGAAAAGAAATACGATGTTGTATTAGCTTAATTTGAAATCTAATCCCACATAAAAAAATTCCCTGATCGCTCACTAACACCTTTGCTAATTCTTTGTTTCCGATTAACACGTTTCAGTGTACCTAAGGCAGACGAGAATGTCTTAGGAACCACTTCAAACTGACTTTGTCTTAAGCTGAGCGACGACTCTTCCATTAGTCAGTCTGTCGTTACTCACGATTCAGCGAAGCTAATATTATCCGAGGTTCCACCGTTCCACAATAGACATCAAGAGTTCTTTTAATCAACCTTTCTCTCTTCATCCCTGCATTCTTCCAGCCCCCTCCCCCACCCCAGTTTCCCAGATGCAACAATATTGTGCTGATGAACTGCCTCCCTCGCAAATCCTCCTCAAGCTGATTCTTCTTCTTCTTCCTTCTTTCTTTCTCCTTCCTTTCCTCCTCCTTTCTTCCCTCTACCTCCAGCAGCTGAACACTGTACTTATACAGAGCAGACGCCGGCTCGCTGCCCCAACACCTAGCCCAGCAGCAACAGCTAGCTGCAGCTGCTATAGCGAGCTGCTTGGATTCCTCTGCTAGTTCTGGAACCGTGTTCTCAATCGCTGCAGAAATGTACGAATCACGCATCCATCTGGAATGGTAAACATTCGACAGTCTAGCCAGCGATATAAGGCCAGCCAGGTAGGCAAGGATACAGGCAGGAAGGCAGGCAAGGTTGATAAAGGAGTGCGCTGCTACTCGTTAGCCAAATCCCTTCTCGCAGCGTGCATGAGCGTGCAGTGGATTCCAGTCTTCAACTTGATAAACCCCCATTCGTACTAACTAGGCTATAAATTTAAGCAGACATAGGTGAAACCAATGAGGGGGAATCAGGCCGTGGCTCATCATTCGTACCATTGAGTTACCCATAAACCGGTTTCGACTGCGGTAACACTGTTCAACGCAGAGCAACGAGGACTAGTAGGAAACCGAAGCAAAATAGAAAACCCAAAGTGGAAATGGTGTGGGAAAATGCGCGAAAGTAAGACAAACGATAGGAAATGTTGAGAAAACAACTTAGGGAGATAAAGTGAAAAGTCAATAAAAATGGAAGAAAAACCGTCTCAAAAAGACGGATGATGGAAAAGGTCATCCGTTATTTCGGCGACATGAAACCGGGAGAAATCGACGATTTCTGTAAGAAAAGACAACAAATTTTGGCGACTTGAGCATGGCCTTTTAGTCCACAAAGTCTCGATGACGATAAAAAAGTTAAAAATTAAGATATATTCTACAATACATGACATAGGCCTATGGGTAATTACATTTCCCCTGCCCATTCCTGGATCTGCCAGTTCTAGTAACGTAACTTTATTATTATTATTATTATTATTATTATTATTATTATTATTATTATTATTATTATTATTATTATTATTATTATTATTATTATTACTACTACTGCTACTGCTACTGCTACTGCTACTGCTACTACTACTACTACTACTACTACTACTACTATTATTATTATTATTATTATTATTATTATCATTATTATTATTATTATTATTATTATTATTATTATTATTATTATTATTATTATTATTATTATTATTATTATTATTATTATTATAATTACTACTACTACTACTATTATTATTGCCCTGAGGTAGGCCTACTTTATTCCCCCAAGGTCTTAGAAATTATTAGAGTTTTGATTCTGGAACGGCTAACCATCTTATTATTATTATTATTATTATTATTATTATTATTATTATTATTATTATTATTATTATTATTATTATTATTATTATTATTATTATTATTATTATTATTATTATTATTATTATTATTATTTATAATTAGTGATTATTTATAATTAGTGATTTCTACAGCGTCGGTGTCTAATGCCGATAGTAATACAAACTCAAGCCAATAATCAGGTAAATAGTCCAATAGTTACTACACAGAATGCAATCAGCATATAGGCTACAGTGCTAAATTTAGCCGCAGGCTTCTACCTTCTTATGCCTTAAAAAACTCGCTCATAAGCACATGCCAGAGAACGTTTCTTCAGGGTTTTGCATTCCACTGATTCCACTTACTCAACTTGTAGTAGGCCGAGACCACATACTGTATCCCGCGCCAAGAAACCGAGGCTGGTGCCTTTACTTCATTTTGGCCCCGAGACAAAAAATTGTAGACCAACAACACTGCATGGAAAATTCATAGGGAGAACTGTCACCAGTCTTCCGATGCTGAATGAAATCTTAGGTTACTATAGGCTACGTTCCGTGCAGCTTGATTCTAAAAGGTGTTGCTGCTTTACTGCTGATCCATATTTATAGTTATAACTTATAATCTAAGCATAGCTCGCTAAATGATGAGCGTCTGTTCTTCGTGAAACTTAATCACCTTTCGTCTAAGTTTAATGTAGGCCTACACGTTTGTCTCTAACGACCTTATGGTCTCGACCCTGCTCAGTTTTCAAGGAATTGATGTCGTGAGATGAGATCCTAGGTGCCGGTTTAAATGGGCGCCACACGATTTAAGGTCCCCGTGCACGGACTGTGTAATTAATTGTAATTAATTCCGCAAGAATCAGAGCTGCATAAATGCTATAGTGTAAACTAACTCGTACGCTGCTAATAGGATTGGTTGGTTATTGTTTCTGCCTATTTGGCGTAATAAAGGTGTGCATCACATGAAAGGTTATAATACAGATACTGTAATGCATATGTGCATGTTGTGTAGAAATAAATGCTGCTATTTACCCACTCGCTCGCTATTGTGTATGTCTTTACAGCCTATTGTTCCGTTTCTTTTGTGTCCAATGCCTTGCAGCGTTTCTTTCAAGAATAAGTCGGGACGCTGTTTCGACACTTTTGCTCCCGTCGCGAAATTTCTCCCTGCATGTGCAGAAATACTTGTTTCTCTGTATCTCCTCTTCTTATCCTCTATTCCTCTCTTCTCGTAATGCGGAATGTTGTTTAGACACGTTGAATGTTGTTCTTTTTGTCAGATTGCCGCTCGATATGATCCGAACGTAGAGGCAGAAGTGATCGAATGGTTTCGACAGATCTTGAACGTCCAGATTCCGCCAGGAATGCAAGGCGTTGAACGAGCACTTAAAGACGGAGTACTTCTGCTCAAGTAGGTCATCGAATACTCAGTAATCGTAATCGTAAACTCTACATTTCTAAAGCGCTACTCCAGAGCTAAGCGCAGGGCACCAGCTTATTCACGAGCGCTGAGTCATACTCTAAGACGCTGGCTATATGTCTTCTATGCCTCTAGCAGAAAAAGAAGATACAGCGGTTAGTCATTGTTTAACAACGCTGCGTCATAGCAAAGATGCGTCGCCCTCCTCCTTTATCCAGGCTTAGGACTGGCACCACCCGAAAACGGCAATGACAGAGTTAAGAAGATATGGGGTTATATACGCTAGTTGTGGGCTAAAAGCCTAAAACGACACAATTTCCAACTAGAGTTTCGCAAAAGGACTTTCTCTGAAAACTGGGCAAACTGGAAAGTTGCGTAATAATGATTTGTTTATGGGCCTACAGTCCAGACAGGCGTTTCCGTAGCCTTGGCTGGAGCAGACAAGACACATCCCACAATATCAGGCGATGTTTGGCTTGACTGAAAAGACGAATGTTCGGGGAATATATAGTTCTTTACGTGACCTTAAAAACGAGCTGTTATTCAAGCCTCCATTTCATAATGGTTCCATCGAAATATTTTAATGAAATATTTATCATTAACTAAATGTTTCATTCTTTCTTTACGTTTTTCCTTATTATTATTGTTGTTAATTTTATTATTATTATCACATTATATTTTTTACGCATGAAAGATCAGCAAATCGGAAGCTTAGGTGTAGAGCAATTGTGAGTGAAGGAGTTGCTCACTGTCCATTCACCGTAACCGTTTTATAGAGAGGACTCGAACCCGTGTTCTCCGCGTTACAAGTCTCGCGCTCTAACGTTTTATTAAGTGAACCTCTTAATTTATCTCCTCATATGTGCACCGCCTCGTCTTCAATTTAAGTTGTATTTTTGGCAGAATTAATTTAGTAGACTCGCTACACCAGCCATAATGGATCGCTATATTTATTCATCTGTTTTCTCTCAACTCTTCTGATAGAGCATCAGATTTTAATCACGATTTGCATAGCGCCGCTTCTAGCGAACTCTTAGAGGTGCTGTAGGTCACCTTCTTTTTTGTATACCATGACCTCACTTCAATCATTTTCCAGTTAGCACTTAAAAACGGAATTCATCGCGTAATAAAATCACAATTAGACGCATTGTTCTTATCTTCTACCCAGTAAAACCTTTGGCTAAAACTCTCATGTAAAACTGAGATCATTTCAATTCCTTCCTACTCAATCCCTTCTCTGTAGCTGGCAGTTGCCTGGCTACAAAACATGAAGCAGACCTCATTTGAAATTAATGAAGGTGTATATTTCTGCCAATGATATAGTGCGGCACTGTTATAAAACTAGTTAGCTCCAGTGCGTGAGTAACCTATAAAGGAATTATATGAGAACGCTTCCGAGAAATATCTCCAGCTGTTAACTAGGATTCCTGAAAACGTCCTTGAGCTATAAATTGTCTGGCCCGCCAAGAAACTCATATCTCAGACAGTCGACCCATGGCATACTCAACGTGATGCTGCAGCAAATAGCTTTGTTCCTTAGAAAGCATGGGGGGGGCGCTTGCGTGTGTTTGCGTATGTATGGTGTGTGTGTGTGTGTGTGTGTGTGTGCGTGCGTGCGTGTGTTGGATACTTGTCTGCTCCTCGACAAGTTCACGAAGTGCGAATTACATAGTTGATCGAAACTGAAGGTAAACGTTGGCATCTAACGAGAAGAAATTCTACAAGATGTCCAGTTAGTCTATTCGTTTTTTTCTATCTGCCTATGTTTTGTTCTCTCTCTCTCTCTCTCTCTCTCTCTCTCTCTCTCTCTCTCTCTCTCTCTCTCTCTCTCTCTCTCTCTCTCTCTCTCTCTCTCTCTCTCTCTCTCTCTTTCTCTGTCTCTGTCTCTGTCTGTCTGTATCTGTCTGTCTGTCTGTCTGTCTCTCTCTCTCCCATTCTCACGCTTGCGTCGTGTGGTGCTCATATTTCGGCCTATTCGTGTGGTGCTCATATTTCGGCCTATTCTTTGGTCGGAGATGAACCACGACCTACAAGACTAGAAGCATGGGAGAGGAATACAGTATATTCCTTTTTTCTTATTCGCGTGTTTGTTTTTGATGTATAGAATGTCACGGATCATCCAGAAGGGAACAGAGTATTGTCCCGAGCGAGCGGCACGAATGATTCTCAGACCGAATCCGGGATCAGCGCCTTTCAAACAGGTCAAGCGAGTCAAAATCAGACCCTTTTAACAACCTACATTATGAATTTGACTTGCTTTTGACTGACTTCATTGGCTGACCTGCTAAATTGTACACTGAGGATATATGCAGCGGTTACGATTTTACTATTTTTTGCAGTTGAACTCATAAATATCATCGAGTTTACGAACATAAATAACATGCAGTGTTCAATAAAGTTGGAATAATAGTGTTTGCATTATGACGAAATATTCTACATGAAATGAATTTTAAAAACTAATGGACGTCGAGATAATGCTCGTTAGATCCAGGCGTTTGGTTGTCCTTAGCCGTGACCGCTTTCTTATGGTGATTGCAGATGGAGAACATCCAACTGTTCCTGAACTTCTGTGAAAACTACGGAGTATCCAAGACATGCCTCTTCCAGACGGTAGATCTCTACGAAGGAAGAAATATGGCTCAGTTTATGTCCTGTCTCCAAGGTCTCGGCAGTGAGGTAACGACCCTTTTAGTCTCGTAGACCTCTCTGTCTGTCTGTCTGTCTGTGGCTCTCTGTGCTCCTCTGTCTCTCTTTTTCTCTGTGTATCTCTATCTATCTCTTTCTCTCTATCTCTTTCTCTCTGTCCCTGTCCGTCTCTCTGCTTCTCTGTCTGTCTGCCTCTTTGTCTCTCTCTCTCTCTCTCTCTCTCTCTCTCTCTCTCTCTCTCTCTCTCTCTCTCTCTCTCTCTCTCTCTCTCTCTCTCTCTCTCTCTCTCTCTCTCTCTCTCTCTCTCTCTCTCTCTCTCTCTCTCTCTCTCTCTCTCTCTCTCTCTCTCTCTCCTACCTTAATTTAAGTAAATACCACCACGTTTATCGAATGTAGTCATTACCGTGTAACTTTCCAGAAGTGCTTAAAAGATGCTGCTTAAAAATTGTCTTCACTTTAGCTACATAACTTATTAATCTAGACCAAATTATTTTCTGGTCGTAATTTCATCCAAAAGATCGCTTATGATAAATATGTAATTAAGTGGTTACTGAAACGTAACTCGATAGTTAGCCTGAGAAAGAACTCACCAATTAAGCACCTAGGAGCGAGGATCTCCTGTAACTTAATCGTTTGTTTTATCATAGTATGCGGCTCACCCGTGCACCATTAAATTTGCATAGCCAGAACCAAGATGGCGTTTGTTCTTCTTAAGCAGCGTGTAGGCCTATGATTACAGTTTAACCAGAAAACTTCCTTAGCGCTGTTACCATAATTTAGAAGGCAACAAGCCGCATCGCAAAGCATAATTCCCTGGACGGAACCATCTGAGATCCGGGTCCGTCATTAACCTATCTACTCATTACTGGTACTGGTAGGTCTACACCTAAATAACCTAACAGAAGGCTGCTAGCCTGCTATATCTGGCGTGCTACTTCGGGCATAAAAAAACCCAGATATTGCCAGTTACCAGATTTGCAAATCACATTCAGTAATGAATGCCAAATAGGTTTCCTGAAGTGCAGTGGTCGTCAGTTCACAATCAGTTCAAAATCAAGAAGGTCGTTTAGTTAGACAGCGAAAGAGGGAAGTCTTAAGTCAAAAACGAAATGACAGGCGACTGAGCAGGAAGAGAGTTCCAAAAACTAGGTCCAGTAAACAAAAACGCTTGTTCACCAAGAACAGTTCTGTTTTAGGTATGGCCAGAGAAAGGTCCTCAGATGATCTTGTTCAATAATGATAAGTCTGAGGAATGATGACTGATTTAAGTATTGCAATGGGCCAGAGTAAAGGGTTTTATAAACTATAAGCCCCAATTTGAAACCAGTCCTATGCTGAACAGGAGGCCAATGCAAAGCTTTAAGCATGGGGGCTATAATATGTTCATATTTAGACGTATTAGCTATTGCTATAGACAATGAGTTCTGAGCACTCTGCAGCTTTAGTATGTTTGACTTATTGATACCTGTAAGAAGAGCGTAACAATAATCTGGGCAACTTGAAGCCAATGAGTTTGCCAGAGATATCCTTGAAGACGTGGACACATAAAGCCTAATTCTGCCTATGTCGTGAACACACGACGACTTACAAATACTATTTACATGGTAAGTGAGAGACATGGTAGAAATGAAAACAACGCCTAAGTTACGAGCAGCGTCTGCCAGCTCGACAAATGAGTCACCTAGTTTTAAGGATTTAAGCCAATCAAATTTTTAAAGTTTTGTGGAGTGCCCAGCAACAGAAGTTCAGTCTTTGATGGATTACGAAGGAGCTTATTGGCACCAATCAAGAATGCATCTTATCAAAGGCAGAAGAGAGCAGCTGCAGTGCTGCACAGCTGAATCACACAACAGACTGTCAAATGAAATGTAGATTTTAGCACAGAAATGATATCCTATTGATTGTCGAGAAGTGCTCCTATAGTGGTGTGATGTATAATGTAAACAAAATAGGATCAAGCACAGAACCCTGAATACCACAGAACCAAGAACACCACATGCCAACAGAGCACTATAGATGATTACCATTTAAATACACTGATTGAGTGCGTGGATATGTAATAAACCAATTTAGTGCAAGACCAGGCAGGGATCCTAAACCAGTGCTTAAGACGAAGAAGAAGAAGAGAATGATCCATAGTATCAAAAGCAGCAGACAAGGCAGGAAGAACAAGTGCCGTCACCTTACCCCTGTCCATTGAGCATATGGTGGCATTATGAACAGCAAGAAGTTCAGATTCTGTTGAATGAAACTTATTATATGCAGAGTTGCAGACTGAAAAGGGGAGATTAGCGAGTTGGATGGGTGGGAGGATAGGTGAATGGTAACACTCTTGCTCGAAACACATAAGATCTTGAAGGACGCGGATCGATATCCGCAAGTTCCCTCTAGATCGACTCAGCCTTCCACTGCCTAGGGGGCAGCTGTAAAATGAGCGGGCGCCTAACAGGTTGCCAAGACGTGTGTTCTGTCAGACCTTGATAATTGTACTGTCATATGTTTCAATGTTACTTACTGCGGTTTGTCAGTGAGCTTGTCAACAAACACGAATATTATTATTATTATTATTATTATTATTATTATTATTATTATTATTATTATTATTATTATTATTATATTTTTTTTGTGCCCCGAGGTAAAAATGATTTACTATCATAAGGGCGACTTCGAAAAGGCAACCATCAAAAGGGCGCGTTCAAAAAGGCGCCGCTCATAAAGGCGCGTGTTTAAAAGGGCGCCGATCAAAAGAGCGCGCTGTTAAAAGGGCGACAATCGAAAAGGCGAGAAAGTTCGCAGTTGGAAGAAGCATAGACTTTAAAACATAAAATTGGGAACCAACTAAAAGTTCAATGCCAAAGAACAATTCGCACGTACAAAGTGTTGTATAACACTTTGATGACAATTGATATTTCATGTTCTGAAACAATCGTTTCATATTGACAGACAGTGTTTTAACCTCGGTTTTAAGTTCATCGAAAATAAGTTATTGAAGAAGTTTGAGAATGCAATTAGAATTTGTAAAGAGCAACAAAGGTCGAGGTATGTTACTTGTTGATGGTTGTACATTCAGACTTGAAAAAACATTGAACGAAAAGAAAATTTGGAAGTGCACTGCATATCGTACAGCTAAGTGTAAGTCCCGCTGTCATACAAAAGATGATATTATGACAACATTTGAAAAACAGACGTTGTCATTGTTATTATCTCTAAATACAGTAGTAATAACTATGGAAATATCAATAAAATAACGATGGTCTAACATTTGAAAAACAGACGTTGTTATTGTTATTATTATCTGTAAATACAGTAGTAATAACTATGGAAATATCAATGAAATTACGTAGGACTAACATTTGAAGAGCAGAATTTAAACCTATTGTTCGCCTTTTCGATTGTCGCCCTTTTAATAACGCGCTCTTTCGATCGGCGCCCTTGTAAACACGCGCCTTTATGAGCGGCGCCTTGTTGAACGCGCCCTTTTGATGGTCGCCCTTTCGAAGTCGCCCTTATGATAGGATACCGGTAAAAATGATCCCTCAGGGACTTTAAAATTAGTAAAACTATTAAGGGTCTGGAACGGCTAGAACTCCTCGGGCTCGGGCAAAAGGTTAGCAAACGTCCCGCAAATTGCAACAGCGAAAAGACGGGTCGTCGGTCATCGGGCTCCAGATGGGAACGAACCGTTATTATTATTATTATTATTATTATTATTATTATTATTATTATTATTATTATCATCATCATCATCATCATCATCATCATCATCATCATCATCATCATCAGCAGCAGCAGCAGCAGCAGCAGCAGCAGCAGCAGCAGCAGCAGCAGCAGCAGCAGCAGCAGCAGTAGTAGATGAGTCTGCATGCTGCTTTCGTCAGGCACATTTAAAAGCAACATTTGCACTTATCGCTGTTGGTCTTTCGTCATTGCACTTGGTGCAAAAAATATAAGCAACATGTAGGTTTTCATATCTTAGCCAAACACTAAATGAAACGATACCTCAGCCCGTGTTTTAGTGGTTTGCTGCAAGACTTGGTAATAGATCTACCATTCTACCACAGTAGGCCTAATAGATCTACCATTCTACCACACTCACTACGTCTTGGAAAACATTTAGGTTCGTTAGCCGACATACATTAAAATAAAGTCAGACCATATTTTTGTCGTTTTGTTACAGTGTCAACGAAACGGTTTCAATGGTCCCAGCATTGGACCAAAACCAATCGAAAGAAACGTTCGGGAATTCAGTTGGGAGCAGCTGAGAGCTGGACATACGGTGATCGGACTCCAGGCCGGCACAAACAAATTTGCCACCCAGTCTGGCATGAGTATGGGAGGAGTGAGGCACGTGGCCGACATCAGGGCGGATGACATGACAAAGGAAGGCCAAGGGGTTATCGGTCTCCAGGCGGGAACCAACAAATTCGCCAGCCAGGCTGGCATGCATATGGGGGGAGTGAGGCACGTGGCCGACATAAGGGCTGACGACATGTCTAAGGAAGGACAAGGTGTAATCGGTCTTCAGGCCGGAACCAATAAATTTGCCAGTCAGACGGGCATGACAATGGGTGGAGTACGTCACGCAGCCGACATTCGGGCCGACGACATGACCAAGGAGGGCCAGGGAGTGATCGGTCTCCAGGCTGGACAGAACCGCGGAGCGACACAGTCAGGCATGACCATGGGAGGTGTCCGCCACGTGGCCGACATCCGGGCGGACGACATGACGAAGGAGGGCCAGGGAGTGATCGGGCTCCAGATGGGACAGAACCGCGGAGCGACCCAGTCAGGCATGACCATGGGAGGTGTACGACACGTAGCCGACATCAGAGCAGACGATCTTACCAAAGAAGGCTCGTCGATCATCGGTCTGCAGATGGGAACGAATCGTCACGCGACGCAATCAGGCATGTCGTTTGGTTCCGTGCGCCACGTGGCCGACATCAGAGCAGACGACCTGACGAAAGACGGATCATCGGTCATCGGGCTCCAGATGGGAACGAACCGTGGAGCGACGCAGTCAGGCATGTCGTTCGGTGGAGTCCGGCACGTGTCCGACATCAAGGTGGAGGAGCTTTCGAAAGAGGGATCCGGCGTCATCGGACTCCAGATGGGAACGAACCGTGGAGCCACGCAGGCGGGCATGACCTTCGGCGGAGTACGACACGTCGGCGACCTTCGAGTGGATCAGATGGACCAAGACAGCCAGAATGCCATCAGCCTCCAGTACGGACATCCAGGCGGAGCGAACCAGTCCGGGATGAGCTACGGAGGACGAAGAGACATCTCGGGCCAGCAGTACTAAACATCCGGACACCAACCAACCCGCGCCCTGTCGTCAATTGCACATCGTAATACGGAACAGGTTCATCGCCAGTTTTAAAAATAGCATAACAATTTTCTACCACGTGTCCATTTTGTGGCAGATCCTACACCTGTATTCTTATCACAGGCGTAATAGCCTAATTAGGCCTATACTCCACTAAAGACTGATGGGCTACGCCAATTACAAGCTGATATCAATTACTGTTGTACGCTGTTAAATTAAAGCTCATATAACCGTCACTTAATTGTTAAATTATTCATATTGGGACATCATTAAATTCCGTCATGCCTCTTTTATATGCTGATTATTAATAGGCTTTGGATTGAAAGCGGTGCAAGTCTATATCATTAAAAGGATCTGCCACAAAATATGGTTCCGCCTTTTGCAAGAGGAGACTTTCAAGCTCGATTCTTCTTCGATCTCACTTCGTGCTCCAGTTGGGCTGCTTACCAAAGCCGCCGATCTACATGAAAACAAGCAGCATTTATGTTTCGCGAGAGCTAATCTTCCGCATGGCTACGATAGATCCGGCCTATGAAAGAAACTTAGAATTACGCCAGAATGCTGCAACGCGATTCATTTCGGCGCAGAAATGCTCCTCTTATATCTTCGTTACGTAGTTTTCTAATTTCATGCTCACGTTAGCCGCTGCATGCAACGGACCTTATAGTAGCGCAAGCTTTGTCCACGAACGTGGCCAACTTTTAGACATTCAACGCTAATAAAACTTGGAGCTCAGCTAGCATATTGTAGCATTAAATACTGTTATAATAAATTTTTTCAATTTTGCTTAGTGTCTTTGCGCTATTTTCTCTGTAGGCATGCTCACATGGAGCCTATAGGCCTATAAGACCCACATTACTATATGAGTCTATATCTGACCCAGTTGAAGTTCATTTGGGACCCATCTAATGCCCAAGGAAATGCCGACAGGGTGTTAAGGATGTTGTCGTACTCAATCCTGGACTAAAAGGACACAATTACATTGCCCGTCGACTACAGAGGCGCTACAGACGAACCAAGGTGTCTGATGACCACGTAGTTGGGTGACATATGTCAGAGAGATGCACCGGCAATACAAGGACAAAGAGCAGTTACTGTGAACGTAAGATCGCTCTTCATGCCGAGCTGGGAGCGCTCCCGAGTATATAATCTTGACGGGGCACTATATAAAACTATACTGTAATAATAATAACATCTACTATTCATTCATTCATATGGAGAATTTATATAGCGTCTCTTCAAGGCTATCTACTCAGAAGCACTCCCGACCCAACCCCGGCTGAAGAGTACAGTCTTGAGATTTGAATAAAATGTGGCGGAATGGGTGCTTGGGACCAAGCGAAGCGCTACAGGGAGCCCATTCCAGATTGCAGGGCCAGCGATGGAAAAATCACGGCGCTGCCTAAGGGCGGTCCGTGAGCGGGGAACTAGAAGCTCAGCCTGCTTAGAAGAGCGCAGGGAACCACGGCGCTGGATGTTCAGGGTGGAGCGGCAATGCTCACGCAAATACACAGGGGCCTCACCCACAAGGCAGCGCCACACTAGGGCAGAGACCCGATAGGCAATACGCTGCGGGATAGGAAGCCAATGCAAAACATCCCGCATGTACTCGGTGACATGGCCAAATCTCGGGATGCGACCAATAAGGCGTGCCGCTGCGCGCAGGACCTGGACTATGTCAGCATATAGCACAGCGTAGGGGCTTGCCACAGTCGCTATAGGCTTCTCTTCGTCGCTAACTCAAATTTGGGTCTCGACTACCAGCAGACTACTGTTGTATGCAAATTGCTTCTCCGACATAACCTGACCCGCCTATAAGCAGGCCAAGCATTTAGATATTGACTTGATTACGACTTGGTTTTGGGGCGACATCGGTTGATACCTTGGTGCAGTTGACACCAGCGCGATAGAAGTTACTAATTACAATTGGTAATTTTGTAAATTAGACACCGGAAGACAATTAATATAGCGCCTTTCTTGTAACATGCACACTCTTTTTTGACCAGATCATTTTAAAAGTGTCTTCCCCCACCTGTCAAACAAGATCGCCGCCACCTGCCTTCACGCTATCGGCCGCTGGAAAAGACAGATAAACATATTACGGATATGGAAACAAAATGTTTACGGATACCCGGTACGGAATAGTTTCGTGCAGTTGCTTTTACCGTCGTCTGAGTGGTGCTTTGTGCCGTCATGCTTCCGTGCTTCTCATTTTCGGTGCTCGCTGTACGTGGGTACTAGCACGCAGCACCTCAAATTGTGTCCCATCACTAGTAACATTCTGACTAAAGAACTGGAATAGGCCTCTGGCCACCCGTTAGGCCCATGGGCGTCCGCATAAATTTTTTAGGGGGCGAAATTTTTAGGGGCCAAAATTTGTTCAGGGGTGCAAAATGACGTTTGTGCTTAGAAAAAAATTTGCATAGAGATAAAATTTAAAAATAAATAATTAAGAACTTACCTAAATTATTAGACACTGAAGTGTTTTTTGCATTGAGACTGTTGTAATAATCCGAAATAATGAAAAGTTTTTACTTTTTGTAAAATATTTGCAAAATCCAGGGGGTAAATCACCGTAAAGGCCCTTGCCTCACTCCCGACGCCCATGGTTAGGCCGTTAACGGCGCTGCTTAGTATGTGACATGCAGACAATGGTCATGCAATCAACTCCAATATGACAAAAATTAATATTAATCACTTGCTACCTACCCTTAGAGACGCTGAGCCCAACAGAAGACGCAAATGAAACCTAAATATTTACAGCAGATAACAACAACGTTACCACAGTTTTAAAGTGCGAAAATCGTGAAAATCCTTGACGTTTAAGAGAAGCCAATCAACTTCTGCCTATTTAGAAAGTGTCATCCAGGCTAGTAGGCCTACTGATGGAGTACCAAGTAAAGCGCACTTAATGCAGTAAGAGGTAGAGTAATAAATTACGTACATACTGTAGTGTGTGTGTGTTTGTATGTGTGTGTGCATACATTAATGATTAAATGTCATGATATAAATACTACATATATGCACTATATACACATACAATGTCATGATACACAAGTAAACAGGCTTTCAGAACCCGATGCGATTGTCTTTTTCTTAGCATCGCGAGGAACAGAATACTCCCAGTGGAACCGCGGCAACGAAAGGAACATGCAACTGCGCTATATCGTACGCGTCTAAATCGTAGGCCTAAAGACAAGAGACTAACTGCTCAGTTGTTCGATATTAAATCATTTAAGTTTTAATATGTTGCCACTGCGGTTGTTTTGTTTCATGTAGCAATTCTGATATCACTGGGTTGAATTATAGTCGACGGTGTGGACCAAGAAAATTTAATCTGGGTGTGGACGGTGGACCTAATAACGAGACTGCAAAACGTAAGATGTGGTTTAACTCGATACCAAGCGAGCATATAAATTCTCCAGGCAAGGGATTGCGTTGTTGTGTAATTAAGCAATATAGATTGCGCTGGAGTATTTGTGATACACAGCGGAAGCGATTCAGATTACCTGCTGAAAAGATGTTTAATGACGACGAAGCATGTGAAGCCTTGAAGCAATCTCATATGGTGATATTAGGAGGAAACATAGCAACAGATTCTAGTACAAGTTAGGGTCAGACTCGTTCTTTTCCGGGATTGTAGTGTGTTCCGCGTTATGGATTGCCATCTAGCGAAACGTTATAGATTTATTTGGTCGAGGAGATGGTTGAATGGTAACACGCTGGCACGAAGATCAGAAGGACGCGGTTCAATACCCGCTAACCCGATAAATTTCGCTAACCTTTTCACTCCCTACACTCCTGTAAAATGAGCAGTAGGACAGATGGGCTCCTTGCAGGCTGCCATAGTTAAATTCGACTCCTGTTAAACTTGTTATCTGTTACTACTAT
The DNA here is from genome assembly GCA_963556255.1 of Allolobophora icterica. NCBI lineage: Eukaryota > Metazoa > Annelida > Clitellata > Crassiclitellata > Lumbricidae > Allolobophora > Allolobophora icterica. The sequence continues at coordinate 17,197,600 of OY744608.1, forward strand.
CATTATAATCTTACTGCATACTTGTCAGTGTGAATTTAATTAACGAGTATTATTATTATAAAAAACTATATTGCGATAGTGAGTTGAATGTTGATGAATTCTTTGGAGCTGGATTATTTTCAATTATGGGTAACATTTTCAATCGGTTATAGTAGTGTTGAATCAGTACTGCACTTTGTGCTTGACTAATGGTTGACCAGAAGACTGCAATTTCTCTGGAGATGTATCTTGAGTGATAATGCTGCTGTATATTTGTACGTGTTTTTCTCAAATACCATAACTGATCAAGTTTTTGTGACACTGCCTACATGTATTATACTACCTGTAGATGTGCTGTCCTGATGTGTTTTTCATATTCTTGTTTTTTTTCTTGTTCTTGTTTTGTGCTACTATTTTTTTTGTGAAATAAAGATTTATATAAACTATGGTTAAAAGAAACTCATATGAGAAGTTTGACAGAAATGGATGGCAACGCAGGCATAAGTATAATGGCTATTGTTTTTTTTAATTTAAAGAACAGATGAGGCAATTTTCTGTAACAATGAGGAACAATCATCTGTGGCTGGCTTTGTTCAGTTTTATGGTTATATCTGCATTAGAAGACCAACAGGGTTTGTTATATTCTTGATACTAACTGAAAGTTTTGAAACATTTGACAGTATTATAATTGTTTATGTTAATATGATACTTATTAATCTTTTCCATTTAGGCTCGGAACTTACGTTCATGCTGCAATCTCTCCGTGCTCTTTGTGCATTAAATTTAACTTGTTAATTGATTACGTACTTACTTGCCACTTGTGTAATTATAATATAGTATTAGCTGTGTAACTGTGATCTTATGAAGTGCAACTTTATAAAATGACAGACTTTACAATGCAGTTACTTCATAAAACATCATTTTACAAAATTCAAGATGTTCACTCTGCCAGTCACATCAACTAGTGACAAATTGAAAGGAAGCAGTTCTTAGATTACTTTAAACAACTAAGTTCAAAATGTTGAATCAAATATCATCAAACTGTGCAAAACCATTCAGGTTCAATCAGTGGCGTCTACCAATGGTGGAGTGTGGAGAACGATCTTCAAAAGTGGGGGGTTTGACATATTTTGACTGAAAGTGGGGGGTTGCATTTTTTCATGATAGCTCTTTTGTCCCGTGTGATAATGTAGCCAAATCCAACAAAGCAAAAATAATAAAATCCAAAAAAGGTCCCAAAATTTTTTTCGCGCGTTGCTTTGACTCTCTTTGGGCACTCCCAGTCTAGACGTAAACTCGGCACCTATTACAGTAGAAAACATTCACCTAAGTCATCCATTAATGCACTAATCTGTAGGCCTACCTGTCTCAGAATGACTGACTAATTCGTTTATTTTACGACGCCGTCATATCAAAGATGATTGGCGTCTCTCTCACTGCAGAATCTCTGAAAACACCAAAATGTGTATTTCGGACGGAAAATTTGGGGGGGGTTGATTCTCCATTTACCATTGGGGGGGGGGGTTAGACGCCACTGGGTTCAATGCCTTTAGGTGAACAATGCCTTAACCAGAAGATATAATATGAAGTGTTCTGTTAAATCCAATTAAAATATGATCTTGTAAAATAACTTCACATTTGCCATTTCCATGACTAAGCAAAAGGACTTTCTTGTTAGGTTTTGCCAAGTTCTGGAGTTTAAGCTTTTTGACAAGATAATTGTTGAACTTATTGATTATTATTCTTCTTTGGTTTCTGCTGGTTGCTTTGGTTGTAGAAGGCAGTTGCAAACATGGGCGTCTGCAGGAATTTTTCCAGGGGGACAAAATGTTTCTAGGAGGGAAAAAATTTTCCAGAGGGGGCAGTGTGACGTTTTTGCATGGAATAGCTAGCTATTCCTGAACACAGAAAACGGATGCCCATGGTTGCAAACCAGCATACTAAGGAATAAGAAATATAAGAATTAAATTAGGTAGTCATTCAATGAATGAATATGCAAACAGTTGATTATTTAATGTGTTTTAGATTCTTCGGTAACAGGAATATTTTCCTTTGCCTCGTACTATGAGAGTAACATGGTCCTTCAGGCCCATCCAGCACGATCTGTTATATGGGGTTTTGCTCCTCTGACAGATATTGGCTCAGTTGTCTATTTGAATCTGACAAATGCATTCCAGCTTCTACAGTACAAGACTTATGTCAAACCAGGTTGGTCTTCAGTCAGTTTGTCATCCATTCATTAAGTCAGTTAGTCAATCATTCACTCATTCATTTGTCCAGCAAATCGCTTAACAACTTTGCGAGTCATTTATCAAGTCAAACAGCCAACCACTGAGTCATTATTTTGTCAATTTTTCTAATAACTTAAGCATTCATCATCCTGTTCGAGCAGCGGTTCCCATTCTTGGTGCTGCGTCATTCGAGGGTGCCGTGAACCTGCCCTAGGGGTGCTGACGCTGGATGACAGAATGAGTAAAAAAATTTGAAAAACTACAGATTATCACTACTGACACAGGCCTAGAACTATTTTTTAAAACTTGAATTAGTGTAAAAACAGTATTAACACTGTGGTTGAATACAAGCATCGTTAAAATAAAGAACTAACTGAAATAAATTAGAGCCAGGTGCCATTGACTGAATAGTAAGGGTGCCTTGCTTTGAAAAAGTTTGGAACCACTGTATTATTGATTTGACCTGGTAACGAAAACCTGAACGAGGAATACGGCCATACTAAGTTAGCACATCTTCCTACGATGCCCAACATAGACCTTATGCAAAATCAAGGCCAGAACATCTTTTCCATATAATACTAGTTGCAGTGCAGAACATCTTTGAAATTCAAAGTATTAATAATTTATAGATCAATATTTCCATCTGTTCATCTAAGGTTGTGTTGAGAATGTGGCAGTCTGGCAAGTGACTCTGGACCCTGTGACAAATGTCCACCCATTTGCCGTAATCGCTTCACTGAAGGCTTACAAGCTGCTTGTACTTCAAAATTTCCTCTTTGGTGACGTCTGGTTCTGTTCTGGTCAGAGCAATATGAAGTTCACAATGAAACAGGTCAGAAAAATGGAAGTATATCACACGATAGAAATAGGGATTATAGTGCTGAACTGGACTTGAATCATTTATATGGGGAGCTGATTTATCAGAATTTCAACAAAATGCATTTGGGCTTAGTCATGTCTCTATGATAATAAGTCTGGCCAAGAATTCCCAAGGCTTTAAAAAATTGGACGCACACCCTCCCGTCTCCTCCCATCCACACCCGTCCTCTGTCTGCCACTCGTAGTCATAAACTGAAAATGACTCCGAGTGACTCATTAAAGTACAGTATAACACATGCATATGATATCATATGATATTATTTATACATACTGCATGGTAAACCAAAATTAGACAGTGAAATTGTCAAAAATATCGATGCGATGCCTAATCCTTGTGTGGATTTGATTTGGTGAGTGGACGCACGTGCGTCCAGTGCGTCACGCTGCCGGCGCCCATGAGAATTCCTAATCAGCTATAATATATTTATTTTATATAGGGTACATTGTACGGTTGTTGATTTCTCTCTGAATCTGTACATGTGCTGAAATTTAATAAAAAAACACATTTTCTATTACCAGATCATAAGGCATCAGCCATGGTAATTTCAATGGACAAATCTCTACCATGTATTTTGTCTGAAGAAAGCTTCACCAGTTTGAAGACGAATTGCTCACATAAGTAGTTTGACGCTAACTACTCTTTAACAATAACCATTTAAACCAAGTGATTTGGAAACGAGCAATTTTTTGGATTTAGATTTTCAACAGTAGCCAGGAAGCAAAGGAAGCAGAAAAGTTTAATCAGATTCGTTTCTTTTCCGTTGGACAAGTCCAGTCGTCAACCCCACTGATTGACGTCTCACAAGTAGAAATTCACTGGTCTGTTCCCAACAGAGGTATCACTCTGCTTCTAGATACTATTAGAAATACTTGTGATACGTGAATACACTTTACTAAACTGAGGTGCCAATCTGCTTCTAATGCTGCTAGAAATGTTCTTGCAGGCATGAATAGTTTACTATCCTGAACACATAGCATGATATTCTTCAATGAATTTATAAATGTCTAGTTACAATTACAATTATTTAAATTCCTGAAAGCTTATTAACTTTTAGTTTAGTTTTATGCTGTCACTTGTTTCACTTTTTCGCAAAGATATTAACTCTACAAAAGTTATAATGTGAATTTAATTGTTGCTTAAAAATACTTAATCTAATGGCACACGCTTTCTTTGCCTAAGTGTACTTTGTACCTTTGTTGTAACAGAAAATATTTTGCCATTTTCGGCTGTCTGTTGGCTCTTTGCCAAGTATGTATACCAGCAGCGACCTCTGCCAATGGGGCTGGTCGAGTCTTCTTGGGGAGGAACTGAAATAGAAGCTTGGTCATCACCTGAGTCTCTGAAGTTGTGTGGAATAAAACAAGAACGGTACTAGGTTTATTTGAATTAGTTCAATATATAATTATATACTCTATTTTCATTTCATCACTGAGTAAGTATTAGACAGATACATGAATCTTTGTGGTGTATAATGCAGGTGCTATAAATGCCAGCACGTCGTCCAAAACTACACAAAATTCCTAAGAACACAAGAACTGGCCCCATAAACCAGACTTTGAAACTATACATAACAATCAAACATGGAAGAAAAATAACTTTGTATGTTTTTCTTTTAAAAATGTTAGCAATTTTGAATAATTATAAAAAAGGTAATTCTTTAAATTGTTCCCTGCCTAAGTGTACCTGTAAATTCTCAATAAATTGTATTAGTTGTAGTAGCAGTGGCGTAGCTTCATATTTCAGGCCCTCCCACAGATTACTCAAATGAGCAGGCCCTCCTGCAACTGCAGGCTCATAATTATGCTATTGAGTAGTACTGGCAGTGGTGGTGGTAGTAGTAGTAGTAGCAGCAGTACATGTATCACATCAAAATAGGAATTTAACATGACACACTGATACAGAGGCCAATGAATCGGCGTGTTGGTTTTGTTTTCTACAGAAAAGCCATCTTTGATTCTTTGAATAATAAGTCATTGAAATACAGCGATGGCTTCAACGCATACATCAAAAACTTACTGGAAAACAATCTGAGAAATAACACAGCGACCCTGAATAAAGATGAACAGAAGAAATATTCTTGGGTCGATGAATCCGCAGAACGCTTCGGTTACATACAGAACATGGTGCACAGCAGTCTCTGGAATGCTATGGTATATCCACTCCTGAATATGACCATCTTTGGGGTTCTCTGGTATCAAGGTGAACATTTTCACAGAAATGTTATTCTGCAGTGATATACAGGCAATTATTTACAGGCGATATAATTTATAAATTGACCTCATTAGTGCAGCAGATGTTTTTCTTAAATAAAATTTCGACTGTAGTAGTGCTGGTAGTAGCAGTAGTAGTACCAGTTTTAAACTGATGTATATGAAAGTCTCCAGCAACGATATATCAATAGCCTGCTACTTCAAGTGCTTAATAAGTCTTCTGGCAAATAAAATATTTAGCTTTATCATCAGATTTCATTTCTTGTGCCAAGGTTTTGCGACTTAGACTGATTCTAAGCACAAATGCTAAATATTCTAAGGATGTAGGATTTAGTAAAAATCTGCCACCTGTCCCATTCACAAGGTTTGACAATCAGTAATCCACAAAATCCTCTGTTAAGTTGTTGTCATATTACATCATTACAATGAGTTATGACATTTGTTTCCTGTGCTATATCCACCATTCATGTCCTTTCTGGTCCAAGAGGTACCTAAATACTATCATTTAAAAGATTTTTCAAATAGTTTGAATCCATTGTGAAAGTAATCCACCCTTTTTGAACTGTGGACACAATATCCTGTCGTGAAAGAGAACAATTACATGTAAAACCAACTGTTACTATTAGAGTGGATAGAGCGATAAAAGATGAATAACTTCATCAATTTTTTCTTCAGAGCTTGAAGCCGAGATCAGAGGCCATACTTTAAAAATATGGCACTTCATATCTCCAGCTTCATGGATGACATTCTTTACTAGATGACTTTGCAGGGCCAAATATCAATATCCCAAATGTTCATGAACGTGGAATTTCAGAATCTGGTTTGCACTTGACGCTTGCACTGCTTTTGCAATTATTCAGGTGAGGCTAACACCGTCTACAACATGAATTTATACAACTGTACTCTGCCAGCGATGGTTAGTGACTGGCGTAAGAAGTGGTACCTTGGAACTGTTGGTCAGACAAACGTAACATTTCCTTTCGGCATTGTGCAGGCAAGTACTGGTATGTGGGGAAGAATGATTCTGACTGCAAACAGTTCTTTTATTCAAATGAGCTGCTCACTTTGAGAATGAGATGTCAATTTGAGAACAATACAGATAGTGAGAATAAGATACTGATATTGAGAATGAGGTGCTGATATCAAATCTGGAAACTTTTTAGCATTATCCATTAGTTTAATCGGTTGTGCTACATTAATTTCCTTAATAAATGAATTTAAAAATATATCATATTGCAAAAGGGGTTCTGCCTTCATAAAAAGTATCAAACAAAGGTCGCTTCTAAATGAAATCACATTTCTAATGAGAACGATATACAGATAAAATTTTGAGAATGAGATATTGATTTTGAGAATGTTATGCCAAGTTTGAGAATGATTTACATATTTTAAGAATTAGACCGTGAATCTGAGAATAAGATATTGTATTTGAAAGAGGATACCAATACTGAGAATTAATTCTTGCTGATCCAATGTTGAAAATTACATTATATCATTCCTTCAAGCACCAAAGACCTCAAAACTTTGTTGACCTTGTCATTGTCCTTGTGGAGTTGTTACTTAAATCAATATTATTTTGTTATTTTACTGTAGCTTGGCCCAGCTTCTGGGACACAGTCGATTGCTGCTTATGCCGACATTCGCTGGCATCAGACAGCAGACCTTGGATATCTGCCAAACAAAGTTATGCCTAATACATTCATGGCAGTAGCGTACGATATGGAAGATACAGTGGGAGGGTAAGACGATGGATGGAGAAAATCCATTTGATAATAATAATTAAAATAATAATAATGCATACATATGTGATGCTGCATATGAAAAGGGACTACATGGCGGGTTTGGAGTTATTTATACCACCATGATCAGCAATAAATTCTGAAAATAATGATGTATAATGTTGTATAGTTGGAGTATTGTGGCTTTATCTGTAAACGTGATGAACTTGAAATATGTGATTTTCAGTAAAGCTCATTTAAAGTTTAGAATGCCGACAATAAAATCCATTTATTGGAAGTTATGTAGCTCAGCATTTAATTGCAATGTTCTGTTTTCATGAAACTGTTGTACTAGATTGATAGACAAATACCAGTGAAAACCCAATTTTGATATTTTGATGGTTGACCATGTTTAAAGGCCTGTATCTCAGTAAATAAATCCCGCCTTGTGGTCCCTTTTCATATGCGGCATCACATATATAGAAAAGTCATACATGCATACATATAGGTATATATATTATACATAAATAGCAGCTTTATATAGAGCAGCACGATTTGAAAGCCATGGTTATGAAGAATTGGTGATGTCATTGTCTTAGCTTTGATAGGCAGTTGGCCAGCTAATTTTGCAATCTTGCCTGGCCATCGACAGTGTAAAAAAATGTACTCGCTTCACAGCTGAACTCGGTAGTGTTTTAGCATAACAGAAATCTTTATATGTGCTTTTGTCCTAGTAGGGGGAATCTGAACCCTGCCTTTAAGTTTACAATTCAAGCAAGCAAGCAATCAAATAGGCTATCACGCACCCCAAACAAAGGTCAACTGTCAACAGCGCGTTGGCTTGGTTAAGAAGATTCTGATGGAAATCTTAAAAAACTTAGGCAACACTGTTTCTTGCTAACAGAGTTCACTACAGAGACAAATTAACAGTATCACGTCGTCTTGCATTGTCTGGGATGGCTGTCGCATATGGAAAGACAGATAAAAAGTACATGGGACCAATAATCAGCACGTTCACAATCGATTCAGTCAACTATCTGCTGAGATTGGAGTATGACGGTGGAAAATCTCCAATTGTGGTTCGAAATGACCAAGGATTTGAGGTAAGAAAAATCTGTTCTGGCTGTAACACAGTATTACTATCCGCTGGTGCTCTATTACAGTCTGGTATTGTCATATCAGTGCAATATGGCCAGTTTACTAGTACATATAGATTCAACTACCAATTCCTTTTCTATAGCAGCTCTCTACTTCTTAGTTGATGGCACTTTTCTGAATTACTGCACTTTTTTTGGCAACTTTAAATTCTGTCATTAATAGAAAATTGCTAGGCATACCTTAGGATCAATGCATACGAAACATGGCAGCTCTTTTAAATGGATTTTTTGTCACAAAACTATTAATGTGTTTCAGTTCTTCCATTTTACAGTACATAAAACAGTCGGCTTATGACACGTTTTCACAGTTTATACAGTTCATACATGATTACTGATAGCTGAAAGTTTTACAATCACATATATCCGAAAGCTTATGTTATAAATGTGATATTATCTGTTATGTAACTTATCAACTGCAGTTATCCGTTTAACAGGAAAACCAGTAACGTCTGCTCATAATTTCAGATATGCTGCCAGAAAGATTCAAAACAACTTTGCTCACTTAGTGGAAATGACTGGTCACCAGCTTCTGTGGCATCATGGAACAATAACACTGTTACACTATCCATCAAAGAGTGCCACCAACAATATTTGATGGGCATTCGTTTTGCCTGGCGAGATACGCCATGTGCGTACAAGCGAGCTTCAGTCTATAGTGTTGAGAACGATCTGCCTGCACCACCCTTTATTGTACGGCGTCTCCTTGGACCCGTGTCTTACGTAGAAAGACAGCACAGGCAAGAGCAAGAACAGGGGAATGAACAAGAGGATAGCAAAAGTGAAGGCCACAAAACTTATGAGAATCTGACTAAACAAAAACAAGAGGAATACAACAGCAACGCGCAAGAACATCTCAATGAGAATGAAGAACAAGGCGATCATGCCAGTGAGATTCAAGAACAGGGTGAGATTTTCAATAAGAATCAACAACAGGATGATCATCCTAGTGAGAATCAATAACAGGGTGATCAGCCAAGTGAGATTCAAGAACAGGGTGATCAACCCAGTGAACAACTGGAATACCCTGGTGTTGATTAGAGACAATGTCCTATGGACGCTTAGACAAAACAATCATCTTGGTGACAAATAGAATCGTAGCACGAAACAAAAAAATTGGGAATTATCGAAGTTAAATGAAAATCTCTTAAGATTGTGCAGTGGTATGTAGACGAGCAGCGTGGTGTAACGTATTTTGCCACCTCACCATCAGAGCTTTCACAGCACAGGAGTTTTGCTACAGTGGATCTGTCCTTCTGAGAAACCTATAAGTGAGGTAGTAACTTGATTCATGATCGAGGTTCTTTGCCTTTTCAATCATGATTTTGTACTGCCGAGTTTGTGCACTTCTGCGAAGTTTTCCTAAAAGGAGTGCCATACAATTGTAATTACAGCTGTGATATCCAAACGAACAGTAGTGATCTGAAGTGTAAACAGTACATACTGTTACACCGTAAATGGTAGAAAATAGTCCGACATATTAAATGTGAAAGCTGGTATATGATCTTCAAAGTACCAAAAACATAAAAGTCCAGATGGAACAAACATGGAAATTCAGAACACTTTCTTAATGTAAACAAACAACATCTGCAATGTAATTGTTTAAGTAATCAGGCAATCTTTGGTTTCTCATTTTCACAATATTGTGTTCATATATATCCAAGTACTATATTTATGTGTTTCAATGCATGTAAATTGTACATGGGCTTGATTGTATATATTGTGTTATGGTTGTGTATTAAAAGCAACTGAATCCATTTTTAAAAGCAATTGAATCCATTATCAACAGAAACGGACTCTCGTTTGTAAAATAAAAGGCAGAGTATACTTGAGAAATGCTTCAATGTGCAAAGTAACAGCCATTTACATCATATTTTATCTAAAAACTTCTGTAGCTCCAATTTCATAACTTACAGTGCAGCAGTACAAATTACATAAAACCCAGATGTTCAGTCATTCACAGCAAGCACAAATATTCAGTGCTTACCTTGGGATTGCCATGCATGGATGAAGATGTCAAAAGTTGAAACAAATGATAAATATCTGCTACAAAAATTATAAACGGTTCAGTAGAGAAAGCTATCGATCATTTGTCTTTGTAAATGCTCCAGACTGATATGTTGCCATCTTTAGACCCTGCAGCAAATGAATTGTCAACATCAAACGATAAACTCTGGATCGTCTGTTCATGAGCCCACAACGTCGCAAGTGGAGTTAGTTTTAAGCCGCCATACAAGCGAATTGCAGAATCCCAGCAACCAACAGCAAACAGTTTACCATCCGGCCGCACCCTCACGCATGCAACTCCCGGGTTGGGCATCTCTTCTACGCGCGACTGTTTAAAAGTTCCTTGCGTATCATATTTCCACAGAATTACTTTGTTATCCACCGAACCAGATAGCCCCTTTTTAGTCCTTGTACACACATCGAAACTTGTGATGGTTTCCTGATGGAAGTTGTTTTGCGACCTCGGCATTCCACCAGCTTTCACATCCCACAGAAGCATAGATCCGTCTTCGTAGCATGCGATCAAGTCCACATGGCTTTGGTCAGCACTAGCTATAACCTTCAAGTCCATTACTAAGCCTATACACTGTTTATCACCAGGTGGCTCCAATACCATGACAGGAATATGCGAATTCATTTCACGTATTTCGATACATGACTGTGTTTTAGAAGGTGCTGCTATCAGAAGATGGTTGTTCATTTTGAAGCAAGCAATTTGACAAAACGTCAAATCCATGTACGGAATGCTATCTGAAATGCAGACAATTTTACATAAACAGTATAATAAAAACGATATAAAAATTATTTAAAATATTAAAATACAGTGTATAAGTTTTATGAACGTTAGGAAGAAAACATAATCTGAACACAATTACAAACCCAGACTATGTTTTCATGTATCTCAAACTAAAACAGACTCTAACACTATTTGAAAGATGTGAAACTATTTCCTTCGTTGTTTTTCTTCCAGATGACAACACCGACTTTTGATTTAAGTGATCGTGAATAAGCTGCCAGCATTTATGATTGCCCTGCGCTTACCTTTTAACTAATGCTTTAGAAATTTCGAGATTATGATTACAAACTTATGGATTTCTCACTTGAATTAAATTTATAAAAGCTAAACTTTTTAAAACAGGAGAAGCAATTAGTCTGAGTTACCTGATAATAAATTTATATTTTTTTACAATTTTTACTTGGAGGGTTTGGTTAGAGTTCTGTGGTAAGTAGCAGGTAATTGCGAAGACTGAGTGCCTCCCTATATAAACAATATGGTTGCCACCGACTTCGCTTCAGTAGAGCGCCGCTGCCTACCAGCCACATCCCACAATGCAATGCGCTAAGTAAGTAAGTAAAATGAACACTTGAAGTAAAATGCACACTTGAAATAAAACGAACTTTAATTTGATTGAAAATTGAAATATATGCATACATCTTAAGAAATGGTTTAATCTGTTAGATGTAAACAAAGTCATTCAGTTGTGTTTGTAATATGTGTTCGCTTTACTTGCTTACTTAGCACATTGCATTGTGGGATGTTCCTGGTAGGTATCATTTTTATATATATATATATAATATAACGGATTAAACCATTTCTTAAGATGTATGCATATATGTTAATTTTCAATCTAATTAAAGTTCATTTTCGTTTGACTTCAAGTGTTCGACATACTTACTTAGCGCATTGCATTGTGGGAACAGTGGGATGTGGCTGGTAGGCACTCAGTCTTCGCAATTACCGTTACTGCTGATATCCTATATTCTATGATTCATATTTGTTGACTATGATCATCAAAGGCTTAACAAATGCATTTAGATAGGTATAAAATGACGCAGCTCTGGAGAACAACACACCAACGTACCGAGTTTAGTCCACGTGTCTTTTGCGTCCGCCTTCCACCGATGAATTAGTCCATCTCTACCTTGGCTGATCAATTCGTCATCGTTTGTGACTGTTAACGACAATATCGCGTTGCTGTGGGCAGAAATAACGCTCGTGGGCCGTCGGGTCCGGAGGTCCCACGTGTAGAGTGAGCCCTTCTGGGTTCCAGAAAGCAGAATCCCTCGTTTACTCTGGAATTTGTCTGCTGCATCCAATTCTGGGTGGAAATAATACAAACAACGTACAGCTCCATCAGATTTTGGCAAATAATAGTCTGGACTTGGACCTTGCATTTTCTCCGCCATGTTCTGCCATGTGCAACTCGTAATCATAGAGTCGCGCAATTGGATGTTCATGTCGGCTATCTATGACTTAAGTAAATAAGTAAATGCATGTCATTCAGAGGATTTTTAAGAAATGTTCAATTTGGAATGCTATAGTGTTTACAATGGTGGCCCTTCATTTTGGAGGAGTCCTGGAGGCCGCTCGAAAACAACATAACGTGCGACACGAATATCTCAATTATTATGCATTACAATTTCGCCAATAATGGCAAAATAACGGAATACAGGTATTCGAATATGGCTTTGGGGGTTCATAGAGTAGTGGCAACATCACTGGCGTGAAGAGCAGTAGGTAGCGGGATCGCTTCCCGTAACCCTCTTAAGGGTCCACTCAGCCTATCATTCGCGAGATGGCGCGTTGTGAATGAGATGTAGGACGTGATGGCGCCTTGGGCTGCCGTATACAGTTAAAATTCGACTCCTGTAATAACTTGTGATCATCAGTTCATACTGATTTGTGATCATACTGAGTAATTGTCAGTTTGAAAATATTAAACGAAGATTATTTTTAGGCCTATTATTATTATTTGCGTCGTTATCGTAATTGTAATCTCCAAACTTCTAGGCCTACAGGCAGTGGTGTAGTCCTAAAAAATGAAGTGGGGAACGCCTGGAAAATGAAGTGGGGGAACGCCTGGAAATTGAAGTAGCAACTGTAGCAAAAAAGTGCAATCTTGCAAGAATTTTGCATAGTGTGAGCGCTGCTATTTTTGAAACTGTTGAATGTAAAAAAATAACAAAAAAATTAATAAATGTAATTATGTAAATTTATACATAGGAATTTGTTATTTAGTATAAAGCCAACCAGTGGCGTACGGAAGGGGGGGGCAGAGGGGGCGAGTCGCCCCGGGCGGCACTTTTCCAGGGGCGGCAAAATAGGGTAAAAGAAAAAGAAAAAAGTGTGAATTTTGGATTTAAACAAGGCAAAAAGTAGGAGAAAAAGAAAGAAAAGGAAGGAAAGAAAGAAATCGGCACTTTAGTCAAGTCAGCTTGGCTTCCGTTGATCATTAGGGGCGGCATCATTCTCAGATGTAGGCTCTATAGGCTACATTAAACACCAAACAGAATTGCAGTAAAGGAAGCGGAATCGCATTATCTAGTAAACAGAGTAACAGACTACATACAGCATACATCGAAGCATATTCTTGTTATGCCGCCCTTCATAATAATCATAATATATATACATATATATATATATACGTCTATATATCATACAGTATAGGTAGGCCTATCTACACGAATTAATGACAGAATAAAATTTAATCACAAACTGTCAATATCGCCACCACAGCATTTCACCACTTAGGCTAGTTTAGACCTCTTTTTAAAATTAATGTTAAAATTTATCTGGTTTTAACAGAAATTGGCTGCATTATTTTGTCATTTGAAATGACCACTTATTCTTTCAACAGAGTTTAGTAATAGTATTCAGTTATTTTCGAATCTCGGTTACTGCTCTTCATTTTTCCTCTGGCGTTTTTGCATGATGCTGCAGACTGCAGTTGTTTGGCAATGTTTAGGCCCTACTAAAATATGAGAATATTATATTATTATCCAGTGAATAAAATACATTGTTTAATTTGATTGTTATTAAACTTAAGGCTTAAATTTCTACTGCGCACATTAAGCCGTGTTTACATCGTTACTGTATATATCAGAATAATTATTTTTTAATAATTTTACTAAAATACGGTAGGCCCTTTGTATAATCTTTTTATAATGCAGCGCTGTGTTTTGCTTTTATCATAGATGACACAATCTGGGACTAATATTGCAATGTTAGTCCCAGACACAATCATTACGCTGCTTTCATGAAATTATGGCAATTACAACATAATATGATATGTATTATGTATGTACAGTACCGGTATGTACTGTAGGCCTACTATACTGTACACATCACAGTGAGCCAGTGACAGTCGCAAGTCATGCAATAAAATGTTTTTAATTATCTAATAAAATAAATTTCAGTAAGTTGGAAATGTATAGCTAAAACGGACAATTACAAAATAAATACAGTGAAAAGTGAAAAATCCAGAAAGGCTATAAACTGCGTAAAATAAAATTGAATATGTAATATTGAATATTGAATATCATCGTTATGAGAAAATAGCATATAGAAAATTAAGTGGCCAAGGGCGGCATTTTGGGCAGGTGGGCCCTCGCCCCGGGCGGCATTTCACCTCCGTACGCCACTGAAGCCAACACATATATAAATATATCTGCGAAACTGCGAAAGGCTCCAGTAAGTAAGCAGTTGAAACTGTGAGTCTTGAAGTCTTCTTTGTTCATTTATTTCAGCAGAAATGCTGCAAAATAGTGAGGGATCGCATTCCCTCCCTGGAAAAAGTGCGGGAACGGCATTCCCTCGCGTTCCCGCCCCACTACACCACTGCCTACAGGCAGGGCTGTAGTCGAGGGTATACGCGGGTATAGGCCTACAGCGTATACTTACCTCCAGAGAAATTTGAGGGCGTATACTCATGGCTGTAGAGGAGGGTATACGCGGGTATACAGCGTATACTTACCTCTGGGAACGAAAATTTTTCAAAAAAGAGAGGTTTTTAAAGGTTTTTAGGGCGAATGACTAAAAAAAAAAGGTCATCAACTTTTTCAGAGACGAAATCGTAAAAAGTCAGAAAATTTGAAGGGAATTTGTGAATTTGGGAATTTTTTCTGAGACGAATTCCTAAAAACAGGTCTTCAAATTTTTTTACGCCGCTGGTCTCCGGTAGCGTATACTCACCTCAAATTTTACCACCTACAGTCTACAGCAAAACTCGAAAGCCAAGCGCAGGGCAGCAGCTTATTCGTCATTTGCGTTTTCTCTGAAACGATGATGTCATAGTTGGGCTGTTTATTTACGTCATCCTTTCAATAATCGTTGCCATGGTGCAATATTTGATATTTCTCAATTCGTGAATTGGAAGACGGTCTAGGACGTTCTACGCTCTACTCTAAAATATACGATTGAGCACGAATTTTATATGTTTGAAAACTTCGAATGAACAAAACTGTCAAGACAGTCGACGATTGAATTCTTCTAACGAACAAAAATTTCAATACGGTCGACGTTTGAAGCAACCGCAGCCAGCAAGAAACGGCATAACGAGCAGAATGTAGCCTACCTATACGACCACAGAAGCGAAAATCCGAGTAAGACATTTCACTTTTTCTCTGCATTGAGGGTGGGAATTGTCGGGGATGGGAGTTCAACCCCTATAGTCTTTCTTAGAACCCCAGTTAAGTCTTCACTGCACACCCGCGGGGTCGTTTCCAACCCCGTCCGTTGTGCTAGTGTGATTTAGCATTATTTGACTCTGAGTCTCTGACAAAGAGAAGACATTTCCATGGTGTATCATATATGCATTTTTGAATTTTCTCAACAAAGGAGTTGCTTTTGATTCGAGTTTGGCTTGCAAAACTGCCTTGCATTGCAATCAGCTGCTTTCAAATTTCGTTGACATCAGTTTGTAAAATACGAATAAATTGTTCAAAATCCCCAGTCTTTTCTATACAATTCCCACACTGTCTGCATTAATTATTGGATGGTTCATAGTGTTAAAATGTTTTTAAAACAAAACTAATGGACAAGCGACACGAAAAACTGTTAATTATGATTTAGTTGTTATCTAATGAAAGTAAAGGCCAGCGACAGATGGTTGGTAGTATTGCAGCCAAACAAATTTAGGTAAGGATAGAAGTGTATAATGGTAAATTACCCTCATGGCAGTCACCCCGAACTATCTCACTGACACTACAGATCATCTTTTAACCTTTTCTGACTGAGCTCCGGTGAATATAAGCTGGTTCCCGCAACTCAGTTTCCTTTGGGTGGTGTATAAATCTCGAGATTACGAATACGGTCTAATCTAAACTAAGTGGTCGATATAATCTA
This sequence comes from Allolobophora icterica, assembly GCA_963556255.1. Lineage (NCBI taxonomy): Eukaryota > Metazoa > Annelida > Clitellata > Crassiclitellata > Lumbricidae > Allolobophora > Allolobophora icterica. The sequence continues at coordinate 17,213,903 of OY744608.1, forward strand.
ATCTCACCAAGTCGAGTCTAGACTCATTTAGTCTAGTCTAGTACATGTAATCAATAGTGTAGCCTAAATTTCAGGCCGTGCCAGCTAGCTATATGCATGTAGTGAGCGCAACTGTGTGCTGTGGACTTGTTTAAGCTACTTCTGCTGTCGTCATTCTTTAAACTCAGTGCAACAAGGCCCAGGAAGTCTGAATATAGGCCTAGTGAACTTAGAAAACTGATGGATTTAATTTTGTCTAACCGGTGATTGAGTAAAATTTCCTGAGGTATTTCAATACATATACTGAATATATACTGAACTTAGAAAACTGATGGATTTATTTTTGTCTAACCGCCGGTGATTGTGTCTGCACCCCAAAATCAAACCACTGGAATGAGATACTTGCATCTGATGTGAGTGAAGGTTGGCAGAAGCAGGCCGTGTATGACGTAGCTAAGTGTAGAATAATAATGATCGAAAATCTCTACACAGGAATTGCGTTTGGCTGCTGCACAGCTCCTCCGATTCCATGTTCAATGCCTGCTGCTCAGGAACCAGACGAAATGAATGGACCTTCAGCAGCAGCAACTACAGCATCGTCACCAGAGGATCAAGAGTTAACTATTCATCTGCCAGATGGCAGCACTGCTCTGAAGCTGTGTTCTAGGTAGGTGGCTTTAAGTATTTCGTCTTGTTTCTTTGCTTCTCATTTCATTTTTCCCTTCACACAACAGGTACAGTTGCAGTGGCAATGATAGCAGATAATATGTAGTCAAAAGTGTTTAAATCTTATTGGGAAATTTTAAGGGAATTTCTTAGGTTTTAAATTACTACCAAAAGATGATTAAGTCAGATTAACCATCCCTAGGAATAGCTGCCAATGTGCTAAACTTGATGAAGTGCACCATGTTAAGTTTTTATTAAATTTACATTTAAATTTGTCTTGCCTTACCTGTTTGCAGATTAACTTGCCTGTGTAATTATGCCCCTCAGCTGAACTGAGATTAGAAATTAACTGATCGGGTGACAGACTGATGTTGAATTAATCTTAAGTCGATTGTCTAAATTTTATAATGTCAGTTTAAAATTGGCGAATGGATGGCATTTGTGATGGTATTATTGTGGTGTGAATTTGTTGATGGTAGGAGCCTGCACAGTTCAACTGCTTTAAAAAAGAAATTAGAGAAAGATGAAGTCATCAAATTGGAGAAAGACAAGTCGTTGACCCAGAATTAGAACTCTTGTGCAGTGTGTGATTTCCAAGAGCAAGTGCACTGATCCAACAGCCTGCACATAATTGAACTGACCAGCCACGCCGTGGCACAATTGGATTCATCCAGCAGCAGCCAGGGTCAAAGCAACCTGCCCATATATATCCTGGACTGAATGGGCCTGTACATCCTTACCCTGGACCAAATGGGCCTGCACTTCCTTACCCTGGACCAACTGGACCTGCGAATCTATATCCTGGACCAAGTGGACCTGCTAATCTATATCCTGGACCAAATGGATCTGCCCAGCAACACCCAGAAGCTAAAGAACTCATCCAACACCATATAGGCCTACTGAATTCCAGCAACATCTGTTCAGATCTGAGAGCATACAAAGCAAAGCAGACGAACACAGAACCTCTGCCATTGACAATCATACGAGGGTTTCTGTAGAAAGTTCAGCCATCGGTCATGAACCACTTGTATGATTCCAAAGAGGCAGAAGAAACGATCAAAACCGAAAAAAAATTAAAGTAAAAAAAAGACATGGATTTCAGATCTGCTCAGATCTGAAAGCATACAGTGCGAAGCAGACGAACACAGAATCCCTGCCGCTGATAATCACACAAAGAAAGTCCAGTCAACAATCATGCTCCCAAAGATCCAGCCACTATGTTCCAGTTCATATGGTGCTTCAAAGGATCCAAACATAATTCTAACAATAGATCTTACTTCAAAAGATCCACCAACCTCAAATTCAGCCAAAAGTCATGCTTCAAAGGATCAAACTTCAAAGGATCCGACTGCAAGTACAACAAAAGATCCTTCCTCCAACAGCCCAGCTCAAAGTTCAACGAAAAAGCTTGCCTCAGACATTCCAATCAAACAGACTGATTGTTTAAGTCCCATTTCAAGTCCGGAGAATGAACTCCACGGAGGTAAACAGTTCTCTTCTCGTCGTTTGTTTAAGATATTCTTTTATTAAATTTTTAAGATCTTGGAATGTCACGGTCTTTTGTTTTGGCCAGGCTGTGCGATAAGATGTGTTTAGATTCACAAGAATTTAAACCACTGGACGGACTGATGAAAAGCCAGAGTGTTAGTAATCATTGTAAATTTTGAACTGAACAGCGTTATTTATTTTTTAATTACTGGTTTTACGGATGTGCTTTTATATGCCCATAGATGTAACATACAATGAAAGCTCAGAAATAATTTGGACTGAGAAATACCAGTGATCATGTAACTTCTGCCATTTTTGTAGCATGAAGTTAAAACTAAGCATTTAAAGTTCATGTGGAATAAACCCAGTCTTGTTGTCCTCGAGACCAAGGTCTTGGTCTCGAGTGCACTCGAGTTCGTTTTTAAAAGTCTTGGTCTTGGTCTTGAGACCAAAAGTCTTGGTCTTGAGGTTCAAGGTCTTGGTCTTGGTCTTGAGGCTCAAAGTCTTGGTCTTGGTCTCGCAAGACCAAGACCAAGACCGGCTGTCAATATGAACAGTCATTTAACAAAACGCAAGGATTTTAAAAATTCATCCAATAATTAACTAATACAATTGCTTTAGTATTTACACGGTGTGAATGAGGTTTTCACTGTTGTTTTGGACATTTATTTTGACTTCCGGTTATTTACCATAGAATGATTTCAAAATAGACTCACGATGTGTGCATTTACATCCAGTGCTTGAAAAGCTGCTCTGTGTGGCAGTGAATTCAGCTCTGTAGAACGTATTTTTCACATGGCAGAATTTTTATGAGGCCCCACAGGTCACGTCTTGGTCCGAAAATTCTGAGCGAATTGGTTTTTATAAAATGCAACAGGCATTTGGAATAACATTTCGTATGAAGGACTTTTGTAAATACGAATTCGAAATTCTCTGCAGTCTGCATTTGGAGTTGTTTTGTTTGAATAAAATAAAAGATTCATGTTCTAATTAAAATAGCGAGTAGTCCGACTTCACAATTTTTTTAGTAAGGAATGGTTGTGATTTTTTGGGTATTTTTCTCGGTTTTGGTTTTGAGTTTAAAAGTCTTGGTCTTGGTCTTGAGGTTCAAGGTCTTGGTCTTGGTCTTGAGGTTCGAGGTTCGAGGTCTTGAGGTTCAAGGTCTTGGTCTTGGTCTTGAGGTTTAAGGTCTTGACAACAAGACTGAATAAACCACATGATGCTGTAACTATTACTTTCCATTTATCTCGTATTTATGTTTACATGACAATTGTAAACAGCTAAAACTCCAGTGAACTCATTTACTTCACTGCCCATCAACATCACTTGCCATCTGGTAAAATAATTTAGAATGAGAATATGACATTACATCCATTTCTATATGGGGCTCATATGTCCTACATAAAGGTTTTCATACCCCATCGGTTGATGCCAGAAGTTACTAATTAATAATAATAATAATAATAATAATAATAATAATAATATAGGCCCTGATGAAACGATGATATATAAATTTTCAATTATAATTATATCAGTACTTAACAGAATTGCTTGTATATATGAATGTGTGTATTTATGTATGTATGTTTGTTTTCTTGTATCAAGCCACTTAATATAGCACCTTTTAAGTCGGCTACTTCACAAAGGCGCTGCACGAATGACTAACTCATCTAGATATTTAAGTGCATTTTAATACATTTTGGAAATGTCTACTGAACAGAGCTAAACGCAACAGCACGTATGTAAAGCTGAAGACTGTTCCTAGAGGAAGATCCGAGTCATGATAAGGTACAATGGGCTTGAGTTTATATATGGATGCGAGGCACCTGCATATCTCCCCATGCAGATGAGCACAACGATCGCAGACCTGGTCGACTTAAGACTGGAGCATAAAACTTCTTGATGTATGTCAATGTGATGCCGACCAACAGGGCTCGACCCAGAAAAAAGACTTGAATTTTTCTTTCATTTCATGTTACCGGTACTATTTTGTCGTAACGTGTAATAATAATAACCTTCATTATTTTACTGTGTTTCAACAGGTGCCTTTGGATTTTCTGGGAGCAAGTTTTCTGCTTGAGGGGCAATGGGCGATGGGATGGTTGCTCTGTGGCTCCATTTTGTCGGGATTGTGTGTGGGTGCGCGGTTTGATTTGTGTTTGTATTTAGTTTTTTGTATTTGTATTTAGTTTTTGTATTTGTATTTGTATTTTTTATAAGTATTTAGTTTTTTGTATTTGTGTTTGGTTTAACGACAAAACAAGCAACAAATCAAGCAACAAACAATAAAGTAAACAACAAAGTAAACAACAAAACAGACACGAAAGCAAACAACAAATGACAAAATAACAAAATAGACAACAAAACAATCAAGACAAAATAAACAAAAACTACACCCCTGCTGAGCCTCTGGCGTGGCTTAATCTCCCGTAAGCTCGTTAAGGCAGGGGGGCCCCTGGCGTGGCTTAGAATCCCGTAAGCCCTTTGTGTAGTTTTTGTGTTTTTGTCTTGTTTGTTTTGTTGTTTATTTTTGTTCATTTTGTCGTTTGTTGTTTACTTTCGCGTTTGTTTTGTTGTTTATTTTGTTGTTTATTTTGTCGTTTGTTGTTTGCTTTCTTGTTTGTTTTGTCGTTAAACTAAATACAAATGCAAAATCTAAATGCTTTGTAGTGTTTTGTTTGTTTTATTTTGTCGTGTGTTGTTTGTTTTGTTTATTTTGTCGTGTTGTTTGTCTTTGTTTATTTTGTCGCTTATTTGTTTATTGTTTATTTTGTCATGTGCTGTTTATTTTGTCGTTTGTTGTAACGAGCCGAGGGATAAGAAGGAGGCTGATATAAGAGTAGATCAGAAGGGAAGAGTTACAATATGGAATCATATCCCAAATCATCAACGAACAGGCAGCCGCTAGTGCACAACTGGTACTCAGAAACTAAACGAGAACGAACACAGATGCCGACACTTCTCTGTCTAGACGTTGATGGAAACTTTTAGTGCTGACGAAAACAGAATGACTGATATTCTTCTGACAAAGATTCTGGATGAAATTTTGCACATGTTTTCATTCATTGGTGTACAACAAACAGAAACGAAAATCAGTTATTCATTTATTTATCCACTTATTCCTCTATCCATCCAGTCATTCATCCATCTATCTATTCATCCCTTCACTACATTCGTTCAGTCGTTTGTTCATTCTTTTCACTGTCGATTCGCCTTTCCTTTCTTCCGTCCGTTCGTTAATTCATTCATAGCAGAAACATTGGGAAACACCAAGAAACATTGGGAAACACCAAGAAACATTAAAGAGTATTGGGAAACACTGGGAAACATCAAGAAACTCCCTCCCGAGTTCCACAGATTCTCCGTTCTTCCATCATCATTGCAACCCGTCCTCCATCATCCTCTGCATGCTACTAGGGTGACCAAATTTCTTTTCTGCCATTCCGGGATACCACAGATATATAACTGAACAATTATGGAAGGGCTAAATCGAGGGCGAAGGCCGAGAAAAACGAGGCGGAGTTTGGGGAGGGTCTTGGTGAGACCCCCTCCAAGAAATTTTTGACGTCAAATTAAATTGAAATAACTAAATTATTTTTAACTGCTGAAGCATTTTATTTCTAATTAAATTGATTTAATTAGAAAAGAAATTGATTTAATTAGAAAGAAAAGAAGCCAAAATAAAATAATTGGTCAAGTTATTGCTCAAAATCAAAATTGTTTAAAATTAAGTCTTGTTGTCAAGACCTTAAAACTCAAGACCAAGACTTTGAGCACCAAGACCAAGACTTTGAGCCTCAAGACCAAGACTTTGAACCTCAAGACAAAGACCAAGACAAAGACTAAAAAAACACATTCAGGCCAAGACTTCTTTTCCTTACAAAAAATTGTCAAATGCGGACAAGGGGGGAGGGGTTGTGTGACCAAAGCGGACGTCCGCATCTACACTTTTAGATTTGATAGTTTTTTAAACACCACCTTGTTTTAACCTTCCCAAAAAGACAAAAAGGTCAGTGAGGTGATTGCCTAAAATCTCATGCATGGTTTAATGTGACTAGAGGCTTTTATTACTACACTTTCTGATATTAAACCTGAACGGTCACTAATTGTCACTTAAATGTGCACAGGACCTATGGAATAATTGTAAAAATAACAATAACGCTAAAAATTGGCTTTACGGACGACCCCAAAGATGTTCAGTCAAAACAAAATCAATAGACCTGTACAAGATCAGCTTCGACTGAAGGTCAATGGCAAGAGGTCAGCCAAGAGAAGGAATTAGGACAGGATTTGTTACTTTGTAGAAGCGTTTTCACTTCCGAATGAAAGCCATGCAGTTTGAAACATTGCAGGTTTTCGATACTGTCTGTAATTCTGACAGTTGATTCCAGAGCAATTTTCCAAGTTTAAGGCTAAGGTGACGTTTAAGACATCGGGCAGGTTTGGGTGGAGCATTTCAATATACAATACAATAAATGCCTGGAGTTGTGGAATCCACCCAACTATTGGATTTACCCTAATAAGGTAACAGATCCACCACACATCCATTATAATGCACGGATACGAACTTTCCAGGATCCGTTTGTCGACGAAAATTCCAGGCACATGTACACTACATAAAGTCTACATTAACTTAATCTCTTCCTGCTATTTGTCTGTTTTCTATTATACCCTTTGATTTACTCTAGGCTAACCAGTTAGGCCTAGGCCAAGCAGGTTAAATTGTACCAAATAATCGCCTCTAATAGCAAATGAATCAACAAAATGTGCAGAATTTGACAACCATCTTGACCTGGAGCAACTGCATTGGACTAGGAACACCAATACATTATCACTCAAAGCAGCATACAAGATTATAAAATGCCAACAAAAAGCAGTCAAGTCAATTATTCTTTCATTGAGTATATTTTTCTGAAATTCTGTTCCAGCGTTTAAAAAAAACAAGCTTCAAAATTAAGCTTAACAGTTGAACAAAAAGTATTCACCTAACTATATCTACGTTCTCAAACTTATTACTAGTTCAATTAAAATCACTCCTTGGCATCAACAAACATTCACAACATACTGTATTCAGCTGTACATTCAGCTGTAAAAATATAGTAACATACAAGTGTGCATATTTATATTTTATAAATATAATATATATCTTATACAGCTGGATTTGAAACTCGACATAAAGACCAAAGTACAGTTCACACAAGTCACTGGTATTTAATTAAATTACTACTACAGATGTCTGTATAGAGATAGTCCACTCACAAGTTTAGTTTTTAGGTCGAATCAAAAACTAACACGGACGACTTAGAAACAGCAAGACTGTACTTCGCCCAAGTCCTCACGGCACTCCTCGATTTCTATTATGCTTACGAGCCTAACTGTCAGTAATAAATATTCGTTAGTGTTCATTCTCTTCAGGTATTTGGGCTATAAAAGACACATACGATGGAAGACGAGATATACACGGCGTATTGTATGGGGTATTGTATGGAGTGTTGGCTCTTGAGGCATAGCCACTCTCACATTCAGTCCTGAGATCGCTAGATATGCTGATAGAAGATGTACCATGAGGCAGGCTTTGATCTTGATCTTGAATTTCCAAGATCGGGGTCTGAATCATTTTGATGTCGACTCCCTTTTCGAGAAGAACCATCTCAACTTCTTTCGGCGGCTTCTCCTCTGGTTTCTTGCAACAGCTACAGCAGCAGAAGATGCTCTTCAGAGGATGAATGACTTTGGTGACGATGCGGTCAAATGGCTCAAGGGAATGCATCCACTTGTAAGGAAGGAAGTCCCAGTTACGAAGCACTTTCGGCAGCCAGTTGCGACGCTTCCTTTGCAAAACATTTATGATGACGACAATCAAACAGAAACCAGCAAAAATACCGCAGACGATGGACATGACAAGAGTGCCTGCCATTGAAAGACCAAAAACAGCCATTGGAAACAGGAAGAACATGAGAGCCACATAGAAGATGGCAAACCACCGATACTTGGCCGTCGTGTTACCCATAATTTTGGCCAGTCTAATTGGAACACGCATGAATGGAATTGGATAAAAGAGCAAAATACCCGTGATATTGAAGCAAAGATGGCACAGCGCAATCTGAAGTGCTGGTTTCAGACGGTCGCTAGACGCTGCAAGAGAGGCCAAAATGCCAGTTGTGGTAGTGCCAATATTTGAGCCGAGTGTGAGTGGGTAGACACGTTCAAGCTGAATGACACCTATACCAACCAATGGAGTTAAAGCAGATGTGAATACGGAGCTACTCTGCACAACCATGGTCAATCCTGCACCAACCAGCATAGCAATGTAACCCGTTAAATATGAAAGTGGACCTGGGAGGTCAGCGTTGATGACCTTCTTAACGACAATCATCATGCTACCCTTGAGAGCCGAATTGAGCAGTTTGACCATCAGAATGAGACAGCCACAGAGGATGACCAAGGAGATGACTAGCAGAATAATTCCGACAACCATGTCACTAAGACCTCGATTGTGGAACAGGAATGCACCTAAAAACAAAACAAGGCTTAATAAACATTTGGAAACAGTCTAATCCGTCATGGAATTATTTCTGCAATTCTCACTCAGCAAAAGCAGAATTAAAGAATAAACACCACTTTAGAAGTACATTCTTTATTGATTCCTGAATAAATTAAATTTAAATTTAAAGTTTTAAAATACCATCTGTCAACTCTGGATAGGAATTTTTGTGTGAGCTACATATGTGTGCAAGACCACCAGTGGCGACTCTCGGTCATCTGTGCACTGTTTTACTTCCTGAGGTACTTTTGTTTAATTACATTAAACACCATTTTTAGTCTTGCGTAGGTAGCACTTTAGCAAGTTACTTAAAAAGCATGCTATTAAATGTCTAGATAACTCACTAACCTACAAAGAATTAATCATAATATCATTCTTTTTAATGAAGTACCAGTAATGAATATTTGTAGGAAGTTGAATAAACTTACAGGGTTTCACAGGGATAAACACGGTCATGTTTCTTAAATCTGTGACATTGAGGAATGTTGTTGAATTGATGTCGAAAGTCGTGTTGATGGTCTCTGTAAAATTCACTTCAGTCACAACAGATTTGTAGCTGCACCACTCCTGTTTTCAAAAACAACCAGTTGGTTATCAGGAAATGAAGAAATATACAAGAAAATTAAGAACTATACAAGAAAATTAGGAAATATCACAAAGTAAGTTTTTAACCATATAAAGCACAAATAAATGCTATACGTTAATGTCATGCACAAAGTCTAACCTTCCAGCAACAGTACCTTTCAACATAGCATCACAAACCTTTATACTTTGACTAGCTTCCATGAAATAGTTTATCTGGGACAGCACTGCACTTTTCAACAATACTTCACTAAGGCCTAGTTAGATCTAGTACTAACAATACTGCTTCAACTAACACTGGATCAAATAATAAAATACTGATTTTAATCAAACAACAAGGTATAAATTAAGTTCTTACTTTCCACCAAAATGGTATCTGGACAAAAATAAAAATTGTTTACCTTGAGCAGACTACTGTTGGCGTACTTTGCATTGCCGACAGCTATGCCTTCAATCACCTTTGAATCAAGCTGTGAAAACAAAACTTCAGACTGTAACTCCATGACGATAATTTCTGTTAATGTAGCCATAAGCTGTGACCTAAACAACATGCTGTTCTGTTGTGGAATGGAAGGCCCAAACGCACATTTTTACTAGATATAATTTTTAATAAATTGTTTTCATTTCTTTGTACATTTTTATGCAAATATTTTTTGGCTAGTTGCAAATATGTCACTGCTCTGTTTAACACTGGCAACAATAGTTTCAAGAAATCATAAGGGCTAATAGTGCCCTTTATTGAAAAGTGATTTACACAAGAAGAACGTTTAAGCAGGCATCAGCAAAAGAAATAAACTTAGTTATTCTTAAAGTGCACAGATTTGCGAGTGACATTTTAGCCAAGTAGGGTCAATTTTTACCTGTACGATGAGTTCTGTGAATGGTTTGGTGAGTGTCTGCAACATGTCAGCATTGGCTCCAGCCATTCTCCCATCAAAGTTGTAGACGGCTACCATTGCGCTTGTCAAGTGGTACATGTAACCTAGCAACACGAGAAACAATAAAGATCTCTCACAACTGGAAACACTAAAAAATCACTTTCTTAATCGTCACACAAATAAAAAGGGGAATCACTTCAAAATTAGAAAATTGTCAGTATGAATCAAAATTCTGTCAACTGTTATTTGCACTTGACAAGAAATGGCTCTATGTACCTCTCTCTTCAAGGTCCTCTCAAGTAAGATGTCTTCAGTAGTCTTCAGTTTACATGAAAGCGGTGTTCATAAATAAATATTAAAATTACACTACAAACTTAAAATCTGTATTTACACTAATCAAACTGAACATCGTAAAATAACGTTCTGACAAATTTCACACATATATGCATGATAATATGCAATCATTAATAATAGAAATCAAGTTTACCAGTAGCAATCTCCAGAGGCAGCAGAACAAAGACGGACAACCAGTTGAACATGTCGTGAACAGTTGCTCCACCAAATGCTCTTCGGAATTCATCTCTGTTGGGCGACTGGGCCAAAGAGACAATTGTGTTCGTCACTGAAGTACCAATGTTGGCACCCATGATGATCGGAATTGCTGGACGAACTTCCAAGACTATCAACGAAGAATGATTTTACGTTTAGTGAACTGCAGACAATAAAATGCATGGCTTACAGAACATTGGTAACTACAAAGAAAAGATTAATATGTAAAAGATACATCAAATAGGCTGCCATCGTAATAATATTTCCGTATCATTTCATAATAATTTGCTTTTACTGCTGTATTTCATGTAAGTTGTACTATGCAGTCACCTAAGTAATAAAAAGTACTGATATTTATATTTTACAACACATGATTTACAAAATCTTAGTTTTGCATATTTGTAACATCAGTCAAGTACTCACTTCCAGATGCAACCATGGTGACAATGATTGACGATGATGTGCTAGAACTCTGGACAAGTACTGTTGCCAGGACACCAATCATCAGGCCGGCGATCGGGTTCTGCAGCAGGGTGCTGTCCGAGAATGCAGAACCTATTGAAAAAATTTTAAAAAAAAAAATTTATCCAAACTGCCAAGGAAAGCTGGACATTTACTCTAAAATGTTTACACAAAGAGAAAGTGGTTCACAGATGGCATCTAAAACCAATGATGTGTTAATTGACCAGTGAAACATTCAGATTTTAATTTAAAATACAAAACCAAAGAAACAAATACCTTGATATTTTCTATTTTAAATTTAATATTTCATTACTTTTAAAAACTTGTAACTTGCAACTGAATTTCACAACCACACACTTTAAAATATAAAAAAAAACAGCCAAAACATCATCAAGTTCTTAAAAGTGTACAAGTAATATGCTGTATAGAACATTATATATACAAAGTATAGAAAGACTTTTACCTGCCACCTTTCCTCCAAGTAGACGGAATGCTGAACTGAGGAAGTCCAGCGAACAGACAAAGAAGTAGAGGAGACAGATGAGCGCCAGACACTTGCCAACCCATTGTATGCACACTCTGTGTACCTTCTCACAACAACTGAGTTCTGTCAACAATAAAAAGTCGAATTAATAAAAATAAAATTTGAAAATCAACAAAAAATGTCAGAAGTGTATGGATGATGAATGGTCAATTTCATTTTCATTTTATACTACAGACTGCTGTATAATAAGTTATATTTGATCGGAAAGGCTAGAAAGAAACTGAACATTAGCCAAGCCTGCATATAGCATCCTTATATGGCTGCAGACATGGTAAATTCATAGTATAAAAGTAGCTAATTTGCTGAAACATGTCATGTTTGTGCTACAACTAAAATTCACAAAAATGTACTAGTGCTGTGGGTGCATCAAAATTTTTCTTAGTAACTCATCTTAATATTGAAACTTACATTCTTTCTGCACATTATCAACTAAACTAAATTTATTAAATACTTTGCACAATACTTAAAAGTTGCCATTAAAGAACCAAAATTAACTTACAATGACAGGCAATTGATGACTTGCCAAATAACATAATGATTGATAACAAATACACAAGAATCTCAACAAAATAGCCTGGAAACAACATAAATACACCATTGTTGGACACATCAAGAAATCTGGCTTCCTGGCATCTCAACATGGCATAAATGAGGCCAGGCATAAAAATTTCTTCAGAACTTGAATAATGTCACATCACCGTGGTAAGCCCAACATGTTAAAATCCTTAAAAAAGTTACAATTTTTGTGACCAAAATTGTACATATTACACTACAAAACCTAGCAATAGCGGCGCACTATATACTATAGAAGTCCTGTCGATGAGTTGACGAATGTCGTGCAACTTTTATACCCACCATTCCATTTGGGGCTTGAATCTTTCAATTCGGTTAGAGCCCAGGGGTCTGGTTCACCGTTTGCCGGAGAAGCGCCGTCGGACACGGATTCGTCCACCGGACTCATGAGATCCACCGAAACCGCGGCACATGAGACCAACGCCGCCGGCAGAAGGCTCTCGCTCGGTTCATCGGAGCGCCTGGGATCCACCTGACGTGATAAAAACTCGTCAGAACCCTCGTAAACGCCCCCCAAACTAAGCTACCATTAAAAATATGTCAAGGAGTGAAGACAAAGGAAGCATGCACGCACTCACCCATACGGTTCTATTAAAATGGAAACAAAATTAGGACTTCAGCTTACCTGATCAATAGATAACTCGTCGTCCTTTTCTGTTCCTCCCACCACAAAATGACCTTGGACCATTACCGACGCTACGAATTAGCAACAAAATGCTCAGCCTAACTCTCTCAAAACGCAGTGTTCCACCGCACTTCGAGACGACTCACGACTAACTCTCTTTCCCTTCTTTACAGGAAGCCACGTGTAACCAGACTGTCTGACCGGCTTCTCCTTCAAAGCCTTATAGCACTCGACCGAAGCACCGCTTATCACTACGCCACAGTTTGAATTAAATTAAGATCTCAGTAATCAAATTCGCTCTTCCACTCTTCTCTCGCACACAAACTGTTTTATTTGCTGCAATCAAACGACGCCAGCTTTTATACTTGAGTTGTTTTGGGGAAAATATTAACCTAATCGATGCGCATGGAAAAATAGGCCTATGCGTCAGGCATGCCTTCTGCAAACGTCATTAAGTGGTTTATTTTTATCCTTTCGCGGGAACGCACAGCCGAAGCCCCCCACTCCGGAACCTCATTGGCGAAACCGAGCGAACACGAGTGAAGCAGACGTGAAGCTCGTGCCAGCTCTTCTGGTTAAACACACGTTGTATGCATAATAGCCTACCACCGTCTGCCCTCATAACACAGGCTTGTAACGCACACAGGCGACGCATCAATGGCCGGGTCCTCAAGTGCTCTATTATCGGTTGAATGTGTGGGCTTGGCGCAGTAGGTGCGTTCTGATTGGTCCTCATATGATTATTTTCTAAGCCCGGATGCGTTGCAACCGTTGCCCTTGGCGGGTGAATATGGCGCGCAAGAAGATATCCCGGCAAAAATCTAAAGGTGACATTTGATTTTATCAGAAGGGAAACGTAGGGATCTTGCGAGTCCTGACACGGTATTGACAATCTTGAACGGCAATAAACAGATAATATGTAGCATATCCACGACTCGGTGGCCATAGAAACGACCCTGCATTTTTCAGTCAGTTATAAATACGGCGTAATGAACTAATCAATGACACTTAAAAAAATTAAGATGGTGTACAGAGGACCTCTGATTCCTGGAGAGGCGCTATAAAAATCACCTTAGCAAAATAAAGAAATAAAATCTTTTACGGTCCGTTTTACGTGGCATGAAAATTTTCTAAAACGTCTGGCTACTATATAGCCTACAGCCTATCAGGAGCGTATAGCCAGACTTAAATTCAAGAGGAGGCAACCCCACTCTGGCAGCGATCTTGGGACGCTTGTCAAAAAATTTGATGACCTTTTTGAGAGTTTTCTTCGATGACGTTTTTTGGGTATTTCTCTTACAAAAAAATTTAGGACCTTTCTAGGGATTTCTTCTAAATTTCTTGTCCCAAAACCCCCAGGATCACCATTTTCAAGAGGAGGCAACATCCAGGTGTACCGTGTAGGGCTATAACCCAAGGAAAATGCCTCCTCTTACCTCAATGTGGCTACGCCTATGCAGCCTATTATATCCTATTATAGCCTGTATGCCTACACGTATACGCTACCAACAAGTTATATTTCCTGCTCGATGTCACATTTCCAGTTTTACTGATTCACCATTTCATTCCTCCAAAACGTGATCCCTGCAAGCAATGTATTAATCTTTAAAAGTCCGATATATACGCGTGCATGTTTTCATACAACGGTTTCAGAGATGTCAAAAGCGATAGGCCTACAATAGGCCTATCTTTCAGCTTCTATTCATTAGGCTACGGCTATAGAAGGATCGAGGCCCGTATATGAGAAGAGTTTAGCCGGTGTATACGAGTCTAAAGTGGTTGCCAGTTTCACCTGGGTGGACCGTGGACGTCTTCGATTAAAGACGTTACGCATAGGCCTATACAAGAATGACATTCACATCATATTGACAATATACACACGTGAAATGATGACGAGTTCTCTGTCCGAAGGCAGGTTCATTGGCTTTATGTTACTCGGGGATCAGTGTTTAATCTAGTCCCCCTCTTCTGGGAGGGGAAACAAGGTTTCTGGGGGGGGACCAACGAATTTACACAATTTTCTTTTCTAATTTGATCCATCTTGAAACAATTTAAGACTTTTTCAAATATCATATTTCATCTTTTCATCTTAAAAAATATTTCATCTTCCAAAAAAGTTGATGACTTTTTTTAAGTCATTCGTCCCACTTTTACCACTTTTTCTAGGCTATAGCAATAATTGCTCTCTCAAAAAGGTTAATGACCTTTTTTAGGAATTCATCTCTCAAAAAATATATCACTCACCTCTGGGGGGGCGGGGGGGACAAACATGTATCCTGGGGGGATTCCCTCCCCAAATGGTCTCTACATTATAATATTGCTGGCCTCTGCGGGGGGAAACATAAATCCTGGGGGGAATTCCCCCCCCCCCCAAAGACGTCTAGATTAAACACTGCTCGGGGATGAGATGAGTGAGGCGGTTCCCCTTGCCTTCGTCACAGACAGTTGTGGGTGAGCAACTTGTCCAAGGTCCATATATATACGCAGTGGTTTGAGGTAGAGTCGAAACTGCGACCCTCCGGTTACAAGGCACAGAACATACAAGTGAAATATAAACCTTAAAAAGAAAACATTACTTATTTGCTCATTCAATTAGCTACTCGCTTCTTATCCACTAATAATATTCTGCATGGCCTTCGAGCTGTGTTTATAGAGACTTCGCAAGGCCATGCATGCAGAATATTATTAGAGGATAGGGCCTATATAAGAGGAGGAGAGAATAATGAAGAGTAGCCTAGGAACGAACAAGACAAAGCCGAGCATATACAATAGAAACGGAGTATAATAGGCCTAGGCACAGAGTGAGAATTGTCGGGGTTGGGGGTTGAACCCCTAGTCTTTCTTAGGCAGGGACGTAACTAGCGTTGGGCTTGGGGGGGCTTAAGCCCCCCCAAACGAAGTTGAAGCCCCCCCAAACAAGTCAAGCCGTTGTATGCTTACGGCTAAAATTCGTATGAACACTGTATAAATGTTGCCATGTTCAAGGTTTAAGCCCCCCCAAACGAAAAATCCTAGTTACGTGCCTGTTCTTAGGACCCAGTCTTCATTGCACACCCCATAGGGTCGTTTCCAACCCCCTCAGTTGTGCTATAGTGTGATTATATTGTGCACATATTTTAGCATTTTATTTCACAATTCACTTTGTGAATATTACAAAGTAATATTCTGGTTTATTGAGATTTATGACCATACTCATAAATTTGGTGATGTCATCACTTTAAGGAGTTTAAGCTTTCTTTGCAATTGTGAATTTTCTGAGTTTGCAAAATACGAATAAAATATTCAACTTCACATGGATCAAACTCATCCAAGTCTAACCCCCCCTCCCCCAGTGTTTATTCTACAATTCTCACACTGAATAGGCATATGAACGGAACAGAGTTTATAAGGAGTACTACACTATAGCAATATATGTTGATTGCATGGGCGGCGATCCCGGAGGGTTAGTTGGTGGAAAAGACCCCCACCTTTAACACTTGGTGGGGGGGGAGACACACCATACATTTGTCCCCCAAATTTTGAAGAAACACCAAAAAGGTCCCAAAAAATTTTTTACTTCTTTTTGACCGGATCAGTTCAGAACTCTTTTTTTGACCAGGTCAGTTCAAAACTTTCTTTACCAGATCAGTTCAAAACTTTTTTTGACCAGATGATCAGTTCAAAACTTTTTTCGACCAGATCAGTTCAAAACTCTTTTTGACCAGATCAGTTCAAAACTTTCTTTACCAGATCAGTTCAAAACTTTTACCAGATCAATTCAAAACTTTTTTTTGACAAGATCAGTTCAAAACTTTTTTGACCAGATCAGTTCAAAACTCTTTTTTTGACCAGATCAGTTCAAATTTTTTTTGACCAGATCACTTCAAAACTCTTTTTTGACCAGATCACTTCAAAACTTTTTTACCAGATCAGTTCAAAACTTTTTTACCAGATCAGTTCAAAACTCTTTTTTGACCAGATCAGTTCAAAACTCTTTTTTGACCAGATCAGTTCAAAAGTGTCCCCACCTGTCAAACAAGATCGCCGCCAGTGATTGATTGAGTACACACAGTTCAACAATGCGGTGAACAATTGGTGAGAGCATAAAAATTTAGGGTGCCGGTATTTGAACCAGCTGTAGACTCCATAGGCATATATAGCCTATATGCATGGCGGATGAGAGTTTTTTAATGCTGCAACTATAGTCTTATTATATCCATCGAGTCTAAATTGCTTGAAATGTCCGTGGCACGACTATGCTAATTCGCTACATGCATGCAGTCCCTCATCATCCCTCTGTCACCCATGCATCATTCCAACCCTCTTATAAGAAACTGGTTGGCCATGATCCTGTATACATCCGTTTGCCGTCCGTGTATACATTCACCATCTGCAGCTGCCAGTATAACATCATCACAAATCTAATCGATAACACTCGAGGCTCCGACCTTCGCACGCGGTTGCAGCCAGGACGGAAAGGACAAGCACATTCCGAACATCCCGCGTAGACCATCGTTTATCGACTCCATGCACCAAATATATATACACACTTTATTATATGTATGTACACACACACACACACACACACACACACATATATATATATATATATATATATATATATATATATATATATATATATATATATATATATATATATATATGAGCTACAACCTAGGGTAAGCCTATACTCAGAATCCTATATATGTTGGATTCATATAGACACTTCCCTTATATAAGGGATCTAAGCTTATGCGAACTGTATACGCCTGTATGCACTTAAAGAGGGAGTTGATTCGTAGAAGGGAGAGTTCCTCGAGAAACAAGAATTTTTTTGTCGACTTGATGAAAATGAAGAGTGAAACTCTGTTTCGTTGTTTCGGTGACTTACGAAAGGAACCGATATATATTTTGGACGACTTCCTCCTATAGAATCGAGCCTATACGTCCCACATGTCACAATGTATACATGTAAAGGATGTCGTGTACCGGTTTTCAAGGTTGACCTCCTTTATATATATATATATATATATATATATATATATATATATATATATATAATATATATAATATCTGAGTTCCGCAGATTCTCGGTTGCTCCAGCCTCCATGCATCATCATTGCCACCCGTCCTCCATCTTCACCCTCGGGCTTTCCATGCACTCAAAACTGAAGACTCACATTTCAAGAACTTCCTACTCTGACTCATCTGATCCTGCGCCTTCAATTATAGTCGCCTTAAGCGATACCCGCCTTAACAGTTGCTCTGCCTCCTCTCTTGACCTGCCCCTATGGAAACCGGATTAGGACTTCCTCTGGACTACTCTGGAAAACCCCTCTGATTTGACGCAGCGTTCGTGAATAAGCTGGTGCCCGGCGCTTGGCCTTCGAGTGGCACTTTAGAAGTTTGGAGATTATATATATATATATATATATAATATATATATATATTATATATAATATATATATATAATATATATATATATATATTATATATATATAAAGGACAAGCCTGGAAATGGTACAACTCATGTATACGCAGTGAACCGACTGTCTGGTGCATGTGTCGACCTTGGCCTAAATATTGACGAGGAAGGACGAAGAACTAAGTATCCACACTTTGCCTGCATGGATATTGATCGATTTGCAGTTTGCTCTTGCTGCATGGAAGTCATCTATAGATATAGATATAGGCCTGGATCCGTGCGCGATCGACCTTACCTTGCAATGGTTCCAGCAAAGCTAAGGACCATATTTAAGGAGCCACAAGCGAAAGCCAGAAATCAAGGCTATTTGGCCTTATAAATAGTACTTCCTTCTTTGGTCAGCTGATATCTAGCAAGAATTTTCTCAAAATTGACCCTTTGTTCTATATTACCACACGCGCGATTGTACCCGTTATTATCTAAACACACTGCAAGGAAGATTGGGGTCAAATAACATAGGACATATAGAAACGAGATGAACTATAGTCTGCTTTGTTGCTCGAAGTGTGGTATACTATACCGTCAAAACATGCAAGGAAGACTGGCGTCAAATAACACAGGACATACGTACGAGGTGTAGTCTGCTTTGTTGCTCGAAGTGTGGTATGAACCCATAAAAACACATTGCTAGGAAGACTGCAGGGGTCAAATAACATGTACGAGTTGAAGTCGGCTTTATTGCCCGATGCTGTTGACACTCGAAATGTGGCGTGAACTCTCCAAAAGCCAAGCCATTCGACCTAGTGATTCCATTTCATAACATACAATATATAAGCTTAGTTAAAAATTATGTAGCCTATGCCTAATCACGATTGTCTTCTCCTGTATACACCCACCAAATGTACCAAATGTGCGTAGGCTTATTTGAGTTGGAAAAGTCGCCAAAGGACGAATGGGAATCGTTCCTCCTCCTCCTCTTCCTCCTCCTCCTCCTCCTCCTCGTCCTGTTCCTGCTCCTGCTTCTATTCCTGCTCGTCCTCCACCTCCTCCGTCCGGTATTCGTCTTCACTATTTATTAAAACAAGTGTTTGTAAGATATACATTTGAAGTATACTTGTATCTACTGCAAATCAGAAACAGAGGCTGGCTTTTAATTAAGCCAGTGATGGACGTCCTTACTTGGAGGCAGGACGGGGCCCTTACTTCTCACCCACTCCCACAATTCACATCTGAACAATTGGCGGGGAAATTTGGTCCACGTCTGGTCGGTAAGATGTGTCCTGCAGGTCTTCATGTTCCCCCTCGCACTGAACTGCTTAGCTAAATTGATGAGAGCCTAACTGCCTACGTCCCATTCACTTCTGTGAGCGAGGACCGTGGTTCGCATATACCGACGGTGGCTTATTTCAGAGATTTAAATCTCGGGCTAGAACGGTCGGTGTACAAGATGTCCTTAAATGGCGTGGCACTCATTCAAAGGGCGGTGATGGTGAAGGATTTCATGCAATTAACTCACTGAAAATGAGCAGAGTTGAGGCCATACGGTCGCTCAATGAAAACGTGTACATATACACATATGGGGGTGTTTAGGTTACTTGGCGTGTATTGCTCTGCTTCTGTGAAATTGTCATTTCTGTTGTAGCCTACCAACAATGATATATAATAATTTTCAGTTGCGTTACATAATAATACATATTGCGTTGAAGTATAAGGATCACAACTGCATGTTTCAGTCAGGTAAATATTGCGAGTCGTATCATTACAGGTATGCTGTTAGCAGTCGTCCTTGACGATCATTCTATATGGGCACACACCTATTAGCATAAACAAAAATGTTAGCACGCTTTAAGCACGGATAGGCATATAGACCTGTCTAGTCAGGTTCAGAGCTGCTTATTGGCAAGCCTCTGATTAAGCTTTGATTTGGAGAAAACGGCTAGCGCTTAAACATAAGCACACAGGGAGTCACTATCGAAGGAGGGGCAGTGTAGCCGTCTCTAGCTATCTATCAGAGGATATTAGGTCCATTTATCTCCTTGGGGCCAACGATTTGAATGTAGTCCACATGTGTTCACTCATGCGCCGCTCCACGACCACAAGTAAGGCCTAAGCTTATACTAATCGCTGCTCACGTGTAACCTTTAACTTAGCTGCAAGCTTACTATTTTCACAGACTTCATTAATAATACAACAACGTTGTCCAGTTTGTAAATAAGTCAAGGATTTCAATTTGATATACTAGAAGTTTTTAGTAGGCCTATAGTCTGAGGCTAAACCAACCAACTGCTATTATATAAAACAGTGAAACATAATTCTCGATTAGCCTATTCATTCCTTAAGAATCTAGCAGGAAACCGTCACAGTGTATAGGAAAATACAGGGCAATACCCTGCGAAATTGAGCTGCACTACCGTATAGGCAGATTAGCCGGTGATTAAGCGGGATCGATAGGTGCGCCAAGGAAACTTTGAACTTTTCATAGTTTAATGGTAAATCAAACCACTTATTGCATAATCGATCTTTTTTAGTTGTTGCAAGAAGATGCACTTTGTTTATTGCAAGCTCAACAACGCATAGGCCTATAGGTTACCTTTAGGCTTAAGGCTCTGTAGACGATTTTCATTTGAGAAATGTTTTAGAAAGTTAGGCAGGTGAATCTGATTCTGGTGATAAAACGATAATAAGCACGAAATAATACTTTGGAACTAAAGAAAAGTCACTGTTTTGTTTAGTCACGCCTATTTAAGGTAGCCCTAACAATGATGGATTCAGAGAACGACGTTTAGTCCCATAGGCCTACAGTGTAGCAGATTGCTCAAAGGTCATGCATATAATGGCAGCGTATAGGCGTATAAGTCTTACACGTCACTTCTTGCGCGTGGTAATGGCGTGCTTCGTGGGCGTCGTGTTACATAAGCATAGGCATATATTGCCAAGACACGCTTTGAAATGTATAACCACACCATAAAAAAATGAAAGGTACCGCTGGACCAGACCTATTGCTGAAAATGAATGTATCTAAGTGTGCGTGTGCGTTCGTGTGTGTGTGTGTGTGTGTGTGTGTGTGTGCGCGCGCGTGTGTAATGCCTACCGACTAAGTTCCACCTCCCTGTACGCGCTCAGAGTTTTGAGAGACCATGGTCTGTCTCCTCAGGCTTTGCATGATTTTGCAAGGCTACCACTGTTTCTCACCTTTTGTATGCCTCTCCGGCCTGGTGGGATTATACCAGCAAATATGATAGGGGTAGGATAGAACGCATGTTACATCGAACCATGCGCAGAGGTTTCCTTCTGCCCTCCATCCCAAGTTTGGATAGCATGATTGATGATGCAGATGCTGGCTTATTTAAAAGAATCTGTTGCCAGCCTTACCATGTCCTTCGTGGTATTTTTCCTCCCCCATGACATAATAACTACGACTTAAGGACAAGAACTTACAATTTTACTCTTCCAGCTAAAGATAAAATGTAATTTTATACCTCGTGTTTTGTTCAAAGTTGCTTATTAATTAACACAACCCTTTATTCTCCATTCTATTATTATCATGCTTCTGTAATCTGTTGCGTTATTGTCAACTGGATTTGTTGAATTAAACGAATATTGATTGATTGATTGACTGCAATTTTCATCAATAATTTTTGCATTATATTGGGATTGGGGAACGTGTAACTAACTATTGGCGATCCCAACCTGAACATTTTTTAGATGTCCTTTGCGAGGACCTAATTATGGTATCGACACTAAGAACTTACTTGTTGCTGAGATATGACAGACGGCCATCGTCTTGCAAACTAAAGCATTATTAAACAGAGTTTCGAAAGTGCAGGCCACCAGGAGAGGAACAAACTACATGTAGGTGGGGGACCTGATAAGTGATAGTATACACTTCATCAACATTAATTCTGGTGACATTATAATCATCGAAACTTAGCCGGATGCGTTTTTTAAAAGGAAACTTCTGACCTTTTCACGGGCGCTCCTAGCTGTCACTACGGTTGTACTTGAAGCGACCAGCGATTGAGGTATTGTTCATAACCGTTAAGGGCGCCATAAATCATAACATTAGTCATTAGACTTTTCATTACTCGCGACTTCTTCAACATCCACGACCCACTCTAATCGATCATTCTCCTATCTCGGTCTTTTCCGACAGTCACTTATGATCTCAAGTTCTTCAACCGACCCATGGCATATACCACGCTGCATCTCGACTATGTAACGATCTCCCTCCTGAATTCCACGAATTCCCATTTCCCCTTCCCAATGTCACCGCTTGCACGCCAACATCTGCCTCAGGCTTCTCCGTCTATCACCCCTCAGGCTTTTCACTCCACTTTTAAATCTCACCTCTTCAGGAATTCTTATCCTGATTCATCCAGTCCTCCTCCTTTCAATCTTTGTCGTTCTAGACGGAACCCCCCCAGAAGCTACTCTGTCTCCTCATCTGTTCCACCCAGTCCTCCTCCTTTCAATCTTTCTCGTCATAGACGGAACCCCACTGAGCAGCTACTCTGTC
Organism: Allolobophora icterica; assembly: GCA_963556255.1. Lineage (NCBI taxonomy): Eukaryota > Metazoa > Annelida > Clitellata > Crassiclitellata > Lumbricidae > Allolobophora > Allolobophora icterica. Next base: position 17,236,713 of record OY744608.1, read on the forward strand.
TCCTTCTCTGCCTGTTACATATCTCGCAACTCTGATAGAACAGATCTTCTTTGATATACCTGGACAACCACTCTGACTCGACGCAGCGCTCTGCAATAAGCTGTCATCCGTGCTTAGCTTTAAGTAGCGCTTTATAAATCTGGAGATTACAATCATCTTACAATTAATTACAAAAATTGCAATTGATTACAATTAATTTCGTCTCAAAACTTTCATATTGACTTCCTTAATTCTGATTCCTATCGATCTTTCAGTTCTGTGGACCATCGTTTCGTTTGGTTTCAGGTCGGTCTGTCGTAAGTCAATGAGCTACGACAGTATACCCAGTGCGTCTGATTTAAGGCGAGCGATCGATCGCTCTCCTTGGTCGCTCGCCTAGCAAAGGTACCGGCGAGCGATTTACCGCTCGCCTAGACGAAGGCTTTTCACCGTCGGTGACAGTCGGTCGTCGCTCGCTGAGTCTGAGTTAGACTCCAAGACGATAGAGGAACCTGTAGCCAGGCCATTATTTTTTTACCCAATAGAGATTACTTTAATTTACTTACTTGTGGCAGCGGTGAATGCGTGCCGTGACTTGTCCTAATTACTGCTGACTGATCACTCCAATTTCAATATGATTGGCCATAACAAGACCGCCGACACCTCACGCTGCGTGACATCATCCGTAACAGCACCAATTTCGGAAATTATTTTAAACAACAATGGCTGCGAAGATGAGTAAGTCGAATAATAATGTAGGCCTACAGTTGAGCACGTGTCTGTCATGGAAATTAGGCGACTCGTTCGATGTCGATGTAGCCGAATTAGAAAACCGTCGGACTGTGAACAAAATATACTGCAATTCCTGCAGAAAGCACGCCGATAAAATTCGAATGGATTACCGGCTGAAAGGTCAAGCCAAAAATGAGTGTTCAACGTATGTTGAAGGCTCAACCAACGTTGTGAAATCAGCACTTCACCGTACGTCAGTGGTAGGTTTCTAGTGAATGTTCATTCATTCTGAGAATTTATATAGCGCCTCTTCAAGAGACCTACTCATAAAACAGAATTTGAATTGGGATAGGCCTACTAGACGATTATTATATGCAGCTGTACGAACGAATACGATACATAAAATATGCTGGACACAAAAGCTCCGAAGGTCGACCGAGATCGCTCGCCTACTCGACCCAGCGCGATCGATTTTCAACCCGCCTACTATTTTCAAATCAGACGCACTGAGTATACCCCGTGATCGATCGAGTCAGTCGATCAAGTTGATCGAAACTCGGCCAAGTCGAGTCGGTCGAAAAATCTTCGACTCGATCGACTTGCAAGTCGAGTCGATCAAATGTTTTGACAAGATCGTTGTTTCCTCGACTTGACTCGACTCTGAAAATTTTACTAACTCTTTTTGGCGACTACGTCAACCAATGCCCAAACTCATCTTTGTACACGATAATTTTCTTTTGCTCAACAACTAACTGTGCATATTGTGAGCGATTGCACATAACTGCAGAACTTCTAAAAGTTGACAGAATTTACAATAGGCGTAGATTACCTGGAGACTAAACCATGAGCTTTCAAGGTATGATGACTTGTCTCAGAGATGCTTCCTCGGCAGGATGCTATACAAACAACTATGCTCTCCTTGGATCTGGCCATGTTACTCCTCTCCTCTTCGACCCCACTTACGTTCCACTTGATTCGTAATAGCTTCTCTCTCATATGATTGGTTATATTGTTTAATTGTTTGATTATAATATGTCTACTATGTTAGATTGTAATGCGTTTACCATGTACAGAGCTGTGCGTTTGCTAGTGCTTCTTAATAAAGAATATACTTAGGCCCTACTTACTTACTTAGACCGTACCTACGTTAACAATGATCGGACAATGAACAATAGTTGCAATAATTGTCATACTGGTGCTGCTTTGTTTCGCTGCTCTGTTTAACCTTAACGTATGCACTACACACTAACTTGAGTAATCTTGAGTAGCTTGAAGTTTTATGTCTGGAGTGTTCAATGTGTTGTATGAATTGTTGAGAGATTAGCTCAAGTCAACCACGCATGATATCACGATAATGCCTGAAACTTTACTTACCAGTTCAATAATTAGGCCCTACAGTTTGACAGTTTGGTGAAGAGTGTGCAATTGAAATTCATAAGTAATTTAGGCACAGAAATAGGCTATACCGCTATAGGAATGCAACAGTCGTCAGCAATTTTGACCAAAAGACTACAGTCCAAGTCGACCAAATCGATCGTTTATTTACCAAGTCGATCGAGTCGACGAGAGGTCGACTAGTCGACAAAGTCGATCGAGTCGATCGTCGGCCGACCCAAATCGATCGTATAGCAGTTCGACTCGATCGATCACGGGGTATACACGACAGGTCGGGTCATTTAAATGCAAATTATGCAATATTATCTTTTAAACTGTGCGACAGGCATGCAGTCAGCGTATATAATTGTACGATAATTGTAAATGCTCAATTACATAACGCATCTGCAGGAAAACTGATCACAACTGCTTCCCACTTGACTATACATGCAAGACCAAGGCTAGCTTGACTAGAATGGTCTTCAGTACATGGCACTATAGTGACCTATTGGCTATTGCAATGTATATGCATCGCATTACGTACATATGAATATATGTATATATATATATATATGTCATATAACGTTATGCAGTAGTGTCTCCACGAGTGCTTCTACAGTGCGTGGAGGTGTATAATTGATCCTGCACTCCTGAACACCGCGTGTTCCTTCCCACACACACTTTGCAGAATATTATAATACTTAGCAGGCAGTACCAAGCAACTGGTGAGCATATGGCAAACAGCAACGGCATGTGCAAACATTGTTATGTTTGCCTTCAACTGCACTTAAAAAGGACGACATAATGTGCAAATAGATCCATAAAACGCTAAATTTCGATTGAGTTTCTCATCAACAGCGCACAGATCTATAACAAAATTGGTATAGTAAGTTGATATGCTGGTGCAAATACTAGAGACGCCTAATTGATAGGCCTGTTGTTTTGTATTTTATTTAAACATCTGTAAAGCACCTCTATAGTAGGATGAACAGTTTTGAGGCATTCAGAGTGTGCAAGGCCACAAGAGAAGAAATAAGTCTTGAGAAAAGCAAATGAAGAAGAAGGGTTACCTAGGACCTACTAGAATTTGAGAACTAGTAAAAGGAGATCGTGCATTCCAGAGAAAGGGACCGATTGAGGTAAAGACCGGTACTGCGCCATAGTTGTCCTAGTCCTTTCGGCTGTTGCTAGATATAGTAGACAATAAATCTCTCTAACAATTTCGTCAAATGTGCCATTTATTTACACACAAAATCACACAATTCCAATACAAAAGTTAAAAGCTCGACCTAAAAGATACGACACATGCAGAGCCAATGCACATCGCAACAGTTATAGACATGCAAAGGTTTATTTGTTCGCATGCATGCAGGCACAACGCGCGTATTTACATAGGCAGTTTTTAATTTAAACAACTTGCTCTTAAGAGTCATGTCATGACTCATGAATCGAGACAGAGAGATTGAGTTGCCTAGCACTGCAGTAGTTTATGATTTTACAGGACTAGAGCTTTGCGAATAAAAGCATTATGTCTGAAATAGCGCGCCTGTAGGAGGACTAAATACAGTCTCAAGCGTCATGGGTGCTTGAATACGTTCAAATCAGCGCATCAGATTCTGTAGTATAAGCATATATCTTTATACAGTCTGAAACGTTCCTTCAAGTGCAAATCTTACACGCAGTCAACAATTCACAGAAACATGAACTCCTACATTCACTCACTCGTTGCGGTTATCTTTTCACACGAACACGCCTGTATATGATTGCATGCACTATCTTCTTTTACACGACCGCGCGTGTATGATTGCATGCGCTTTTATTGGCGTATTGCACACAAGCCCAACATGTTTGGCAGCACTGGGAACTGTGAAAACCAATGGACGAAATGAATAGGGGATAAGTGTCTTCAGTGGGAAATTCAGAACTTGAAGAGGGAGTAAATTAAAAGTTGAGCACGCAGCACAGTATGAAAAATAATTACAAAAATCGTCGGTCTGCCATGTTTGAGGGACGTGTGTCCATTACGACCCCCACTGAATCATGCACCGACTGTCTGACCAAGACGACTGGTGAGGATGCTCTCGCAGCAGCAGTAGCAGGGCGAGCCCAGCGCAATAGCTCCTCGGTCCAGTAGGAACTCGGACCCAACGTACGTTGGCCCATCGAAGGAAGCTGACATGGTGGCGGTTGCAACAAGTGTCTCCTTCATGGCTTGATATAGATATCCTCCATCGTCTGGGGGTCATTGTCTTCAGGAAACGATTGCTGGGTGGAATCGACCTGCATCGACCTGCAATGCAGAGGCCATTAACATAGGGTTTGATTTGAGAATCTCTGACCGGGGGAGGGTGTCAAAATTTACTATGTGGAATCTCAACAAGTTCACGGGCGGGTGAAGTAGGCCCCTGCCGTAAATTCGTTCGAAGTTTTCTGACTATGGCCCGCGGGACTCCGTTGTATACCGTCCTATTTCAGCTTCTCTAGTGGAATCCGAACCCAACCCCCAACGATCTGTTGCAAATTTATATTAAAAATTTGACAAATTTGATTATTTGTGCGTTAACGACTATATATAGTTTGCCGAGGCTAGGTTGAAATGAAACCTCGCCATGAGTGCTAGAGTAAAGACTCAGAGGAGGGTTTGACTTTTGACATAGAATGGGGTTGAGCATCACCAAGACGCCCGGCAAATCCTTCCAGCCAGTATATGAAGGCAATGTCAATGAGCTACAGGACCATACGCTGATTCCAGCATACACAGCACGGTCAAACTGAGGGCACGAATAGACACGAGACACTGAAGGCTGCTGTGGAAATGTCCCACCCTGCAGTCACTTTGAACTTGGTCTTACATATAGCTTACTTACGCCTACTGCAGGGTGTGAACGTGAGGATAATTGATGGGATCGAGCTTCGAACTTTAACCGAAGAAATCCATAACTCATCAGTTACAACTGCGTGGGATTCATAAGCTGTTACACAGCGAGCGCTTCTTTTTCCGTCATCAAGGTTTCGTAAATAAACGTAATTCAAACGAAATTGGATATTGATGTGCATACACACGTGGGTCTGTGCATCTGCATGTGGGGCCTACATTCAGAATCAGCAGGTGTCTTAGAGGTCAAACGGGTTGCAATTTCGATACGTATAATGAGTTACCTGATCTTGAAGCGGTACAGCAATACGACCGATAAGACGGTTACGGCAGTTATGCAAGCCCACGAAGCCAGAACTGAAATCATGACACACACACACACACACACGAATACTATTACCAGACAATTACAATATTTTAATTGTAAGCCAATTGCGCAAAGACCTTGACGAAGATCATTGCGTGCTTATCGGGCACTGTATAAATACGCAAATTGCATATCATGTGACTAACTTCATGGAGATCTTTTTCAAAAAGAATTAAATGATCCGCGATGTCTGAAATGCAGACAATGTATAGGCCTACATAGGCGTTACATCAAACTATCACCTTATGAGTAGGACGCCCCTGGGTATTGCACGATAGTTTACCGTGTTTGGGTAACAAAACTGAACCAAATTCGTAAGGCTTTCTTCTAATCGAATTGCAAATAGCTATTACTACTAGGCCTACTATAGTTTTTCAGAAAATGTCGTTATCGCATGGGCGGCGATCCCGGGGGTCGAGGGGGACAAGACCCCCACCTTTGACAGTGAGGGGACAAAGTATAGAGTCCTCCGAAATTTTTTGCAGAAACACCAAAAAAGGTCCACAAAGTTTTTTCACCTCTTTTCTGACCAGATCAGTTCAAAAGTGTCCCTTGTCCCCCCCCCACCTGTCAAACAAGATCGCCGCCACTGCGTAGACTTGCACAATTATAGCCACATATATCTCTAGAAAGTATGATCCCAGCAAGTTTTATGAGTACTTGAGCAGGTTCTAAAATTCAATTTATGCCTTTCGTGAATCTATTTGAAATTATTATTACGCAATTAAAAGCGCAACTATCCAATGACCAAGCATCAATCCATGGCGCTGAGCAATTAATTGTGAGTGAAGAGCTTGCTCGAGACACAGTAACTTTGGTCAAAATTTTCAACCATAAACGGTCTTAATCACGGTAAAAATTGTCCTCGCTTTCTCAACTCCTGGACCCGCCAGTGATAGGTCTACAGTTATGATATTCATATAGATAAACAAGATCGAGTAGGTTGATAAGGAAGCCTGTATACCGTATTTCACAGGATGGCACTAAAGGTCTTCTGAGGGACTAGACCTACTTGAAATTAGAGACGTGTGTGATAAGACCAAGGTGATCGTTGATTATACAAAAAGTCAGAACAGATTATTATTTCAATTGATATAACATTATTGTATGCATATTGTACGTGTATTTTTTTTTATCAGACCCTTAAGCTAATCGATATAGGCAGACATGGGTATGAAGTGTTAGCGACTTCATTTATCTTAACCTCGACATGTAAGCAGGGCTGTAGTGGTAAAATTAGAGGTGAGTAGACGCTACCGGTTAGTTTCCAAAACAAATTAGAGGTGAGTATACGCTACAGTAATTTGTGAGTATGCGCTACAGTATTTTAATATAAATAAATGTAAATATTTTGTGAGGTGAGTATACGGTCTCTAGAGGTGAGTACACGCTGTATACCCGCGTATACCCTCGACTACAGCCCTGTATGTAAGGGCTTATACCCAGCTCTCTCCTTCGCCGCCTTATCTTTCCATTGAAACTGTACGGTCAGTGTACTCATTATATGTACTCCACAGTCTCCAAGCGCCCTTTGCCGAGTTGAAGAGGGGCGTGTGTGGAGCAGGATCTAGAAAGAAATGTCTTCCCTGGCGGGGATTTGAACCTACCGCCCTCTCGTTTGACAGTCCATCACTATAGACTCTTGTACACCCCTATTTACACATATAACATAAAATAGGCCAATTGACTTACTTATGTTTATGTCAAGAAAGGTAATTGCTAGCGGTGGTTTATGCTGGACGAGAGACGTGGATGTAGAAATTTCCAGTTTTTCTGTTGAATAGTTTTCAAAAGATAACAACACAGTTATTAATAGATTGTTTACTAGGCCAGTATCAAAATTATCAAAATGCAAAGTTCATCTCTAAGCTCTCGTGTCCAAATTTAACTCGAGGTTAAAAAGGTCTACTTCTATACCGGTAATTAGGCAAATATGATAACGGGGGCGAAGTATGAATTGAAGGTGCTGTCTTATTTTTAACTCAACTCGAACTGTTTGTAAGACGCTGTAGCAACAGCTACTGCAACGACCCTGCATCTACTTAAATGTGAATGGCTGCGCAGACCGTAGACTTCGTCACTCGTGATCCACTCGTGTGAGTCTGAGTGGGCCAATAGTGAACACACATGGAACGCAAACATTAGAAAAGTTTTGAACTATCGACCGTGCAGTTCGTATACGCGACATGTCTCGGCACATTTAGACTCGAAGCGCCGCCCCCACGCTCTACGCATGTGGGGAGGTTGAAGAGTTAACTGCCGAGTGATTTTAAACATTAGTTCTGTTTGTCTCGGGCTGGGCAGAATAGGCCTATTTACTTAGACCATCCCTCTCGAACGCAGTCTGCAATTAGGCCTACGAGGTTATTAGGCTTATGTAAGCCTTATGTAGAATAGCATCTCCTAGCTGCAACGTTGACAGCATTGATGATGATAATGATGATGATGATGATGATGATGATGATGATGATGATGATGATGATGACGACGATGATGACGATGATGATGATGATAATGATGACGAAGAGTTCTCTGCCCGATCGCAGGTCCATTGGCATAATGCCACACGGGGATGAGATGAGTGAGGTGGTTTCCCGTTGCCATCCTCACAGATAATTGTGGTTGAGCAACTTGTCCAAGGTCGCTACGCAGTGGCTTGAGGTAAATTCGAACCCGCGACCCTCCGGTTACAAGGCACAGAACATTAGTAACAATAAATCCGGGTTTTATTCTCCTGTGCCCCTCCCCAGTATATGACACGCTGCTCTGCCCTTTCCCCGCCACTTTTTCTTTATCATTTATTCTTTTGTCACCCACGTCCTTTATCGACGTTTTTATCTTCTTTATTTGCCTCATAATGTTTACCTAACGACGTATGCCTTTCCTCTTTGCTATGCGTGCGATTACAGTTACCTTGGCCTACAGCCCGTAGGACCTGAGCCATAATCAGTAAACAAACACTTACGGAGCTCTCTCTTTTCCATAAGTATACGTACTTATATGCATGCGTTCCAAGTCGTGACACCCTCTGTTATCAGAAGGTCAGGTCGTTCTTGGGAGATCTATGCTCTTGCGTTATCGCCTCATGTCCGCTGAAGAAGGCTTAGGGATGTTAGGGGAAGTACGCCCCTATTTTAAAAAGGAAATGACCTGAAGTGGGCGAATATTTCTGACTAACTCTCTCATTAAGAACCCGAGCGTTATCTTCAAACTGCCGAGTGTCCACTCTCCAATGACTTGTAAATGTCTGTAATTTAAAGCTAACATTTCTCAGCGCCGCATGAAGTTTCGTCAGCTTATTAATCGGCGCTATATAAAAAACTTAAGTCCACAAGAGTTGGGTCAGTTTCGGTTTAAGGTCAGGATCAGTTCAAGGTCAGAATCAGAGCGACCAAAGCCTGGGTTGAGTTGGACTCCATTTTATAAAATTACGAAAAAGATATTTACGGCCTAACATAATAACATTATATGCAAAGATATTATGCCTATGCTTTCAGGACTTATTATCCTTATTTAGGGATTATGCTATGGACCTGCGATTCGCTTTTTTCAGAATCGAATCCGCACTGATTCAAAACTCAGCCCTCAAAGCTTCGCAGACACCAGTTATAACTCCATCATATATGGGTAACGATACCTTGTGATACGTTTTGTAAAGATGCGCCACATCTGTCTACGAGGCCGAGATGGAGGTAGCGGACGGATTGAAGTAGGACTGAAGGATCAGATGACCCCCGGGGCTCGTAGTTGAGCCAACAGTCGGTCGGACCCTTGCGTGGGTTCAGGTAGACGTGTAGCGAAGTACAGGCCCTGTTGCGGACACAGGCCGACTTGCACGAGTCAAGGCCTTGCACGTCACTTAAAAGGACGCCATTTGCACCTTTCACGTTGTAGCGCTCGACCCACAAGGGCTCACAATCTAACACATAATTATAGATCGTTAACACACAGGTCAGAGGTGACTAAGTTCCATACAATTTTGAAGCTCTGGACAGTATGAGGTGACTGTGAAATTTATCATGCCTGGAACCGATATAATAGGCTGAATTCAACCCAATCAACAAATAGGCCTATACCATGACTACAGGCACAGGCCGTAAAATAAAACTACTCAGAACTCAGTGCTTCCTGTAGTCATGGTAGGCCTATTTAGTTGATCGGGTTGAGTTGACTCTAATACAGTTTCAAGGACTAAAATAATACTGCAGCATAAAAGCCTTCAGAACAAGTGTTTAGTATATAGATGCATACATGTGCACAGGGGCGTAACTTTGGTCTAAAAAGTGGGGTACCAATTTCTTACATACACGAAGCAAGGCTGAGACTGCGATCTCTGGGAAGGCATAATAAAAATATTGATTGGCATTGTGCAAAAAGTGTGGGTGGGGTGGGGTACGATACCCCCAGTCCAAAAGTGAGAGTACGGGTACCCCTCGTACCCTCACAAATCACGCCTATGCATGTGCATATATAGTAAACTGATTGTGTAACATGCAGAAGGGTAGGCTGATACAAATAGGCCTAAAGCTAGAAACTTTCATGGGAGAGGTCGTTTGATCTCGTCCCATTCGTCACTGTTTGTAAGAGATATAGGCCTATACTGGGCTTCGAGTTCAAAAACAGGTACGTATACAGCAGACATACATGCCCATTCAAAGGAGAACAGTGGCCCTTAAGAGATAAATACAGGGCTTCTATAGGTCAGAAACGGAGACCTAAAAGAGACATATATGCCCATTCAAAGGAGAACAGTGGTCCCTCATATGGAACACACTTCATCAAATATGAGCTACGCCTATAAATGACAAGACTTAGGCAAACCTCGTTTGTGGCATGTATTTTGAGTATATTACGACGGATTCACTTGAAGCTACTACCATCCATTGGTGCCCTATGCAATGTATGATAGCAGTGCTATCTAGAGGAAGTCAACAGATTAGATTAGATATGAATTATACAATACAATACAAGATACATGTGATACAATATAATACAATACAATACTGCTCTGGAATTGCGGTCTCTCCCTCGGGACTCGTCCACCTCTTTCTTCTCTGCTCGTAAGACTGTTCTCTTTCGCCGAGGCTGGGCTGGGAGCGCCTCTGAATAGTTACCTTGGCTAGCGCGCTAAACAAATGTCTAGTTGATTGATTGATTGATTGATTGATTGAATAAGATGCTACACAACACAATAATCAGAACCGCATTATACAACAGGCAGAGATATAGAAAAAAGAAAACTTAAAGTTGAAGAGGGTCGTTGAAGCTCAACAACTGGAACAATCTCAGTTAATGCAAGGTGGAGAAGTAGGATAAGTTTTCACCAATCAGTGACCGATGAGCCACTCTAGGCATTGGGCACTGTCCTGTTATGCTATTCCGTGCATACCTGGATGACTTCCACATCTCTTGAGGACTTCATGTTGAACGGATCCGGGAATGGTGCTTCTATCCAGCAGGTGACTTTGGCTCTGGAGTACCCTGCACTCGATCGTCGCCGGCGCCCTCTCCCTCGAGGCACTTGGCTCTGTGGTCGTCATCTGTCGGATATCTACGGCGACACAGGTAGAGTCGTGAAGGCACCTGGCCAGACACTCCGTCTGATCGACTATCCTCGTATCGACCCGACCCCCGGCTGACCCCATTTCTTGGCGAATGACCCAAGACGCATCACAGGCAGAAGACGATGTCCGTTTTGGTCGACCAGCTGAAGTCATTGCAATTGGTAACGTATTAGGCGTCAGAACAATTAATTAATGTAATGTAATACGCAATGTAGCCTTTTTAAATTTTAGATTAGGCTTAATTAGGCGTCCAATTCATTTAGATTTTGATAACTAAAGTGAAATCGCATTTCAGAGATTTCTAGTTTCGATTGCAATACATTGCATGAAATTATGGGTATAAGACTATTAGTGAAGTGTTATTTAAGTGTAATTTAGTCAATTTATGTAGCTCATTGATATCTGCTCAGCAGACCAATTCTAAGCAAAAAGACAGTCAAGATCGAGGAAGACTAAATGCAGAAGAAACTGCAAATTCAACTGCCGAGTTATCTAAGATGTTTTCTTTCGTGAACCAACTCTTTGGAATTCCTTGCCCACGGAGTTAATTTTCTGCCTACTGTACACCACTTTAAAAAGAATTAAAAGTGTATTTGATGGAATTACTGTGTATAAAACATATGATGAATAGTTAATATATGTAATTCATAAATCTGTATGTACTACTGCACAAGTATCAACTTGTACATTTCTGCACCCTGACACGCTTCTTTACTAATTTCGATTCATGCTTTGACGGTCAGTGTTACTGACACGCTCCACTGGCTGCCGATTCCTCAGCGCGTGCAGTTCAAGCTCTGCTTGATTGTCTACAAGGCGCTCCACGGCATGGCGCCTGACTACATCGTCGACTTTTGTAGAATGACGTCATCGTGTGCTGCGGGTCTTCGTCTGAGAGGAACTGTGCGAGGAGACCTGTTTGTTGCTCGGACGAAGACAGAGTTTGGGGACCGGGCCTTCTCCGTCGCTGGAACGCGTTGCTGGAACGGCCTTCCACCTGAGGTCCGTTCTGCGCCATCAGTCGAGGCATTCAAGTCCCGGCTCAAGCGTCACCTCTTCTCCAATGCTTATCCTTCTGATGAATAGGACCGGATGTTATGTTAGGCCAGTGTGATTCTCCTTACAGATTTTATTTTAGTTACAGTTACAGTTATAGTTAATGGTTTTTCATTTTAGTTATAGTTACAGTTATAGTTAATATTATTTTTTAGTTACAGTTATAGTTATCGTTAACGAAATCATTTTGCTTTCGTTAACGAAAAGATTTTCGTTACCGTTATCGTTAATGAAAATCACACTGAATTATGAAGACGTGTTACAAAATAATTTGCTTAGAGCTTTGACGAATGGGTGCATTCAGCTTCATGAATACACAGCCCTCCATATTCACCGACATCCAAGGCGAACATAGGAATCATTTTGCTTTCGTTAACGGGTGTATTTTCACGTTCTCACGTTAGTTGATATTGCACTTTTTTATTCGTATTAACGAAAATAGCAATGAATTTTCGTTAGTGTTATTTTCGTTATAGTTATAGTTATAGTTAATGATATTTTTTAGTTATAGTTATAGTTATCGTTAACGAAATCATTTTTTGTTCGTTAACGAACATTTTCGTTATCGTTAACGTTAACGAGAATCACACTGTGTTAGGCTGTAGGTTGTGTCTGTACAGCGCCCTTGTAGCGGCATGGTAGCGTTGCGGCGCTATAGAAATTGTCCGTGTTATTATTATTATGGAAATAGAAATGGAAAAGCCCTGGGCGACCCTGCCAGCGGAACAATATTCTTCCTTTTGGGTTTACCCTTTGACACTATGAACTACTGCAACAAATGGTAATATGAGCTTGTATCTGATGATCAACAGAGCTTATGAATTTAATTAATCTGCACTTGTAGAACTAACAAATCTCAACAGAGGAAGTGACAGGAGGAAAGCATTAACAAAGCAGCAATCAGCCTAATCGACAGCTGACCCTTATGTTTGATAACAGCAGGTACTACAGTGGTGTCGAAACATTCATATAGACACTGGCGATACTAATTTTATGTAGCGTTGCATGAGTACATCAAATGCAGACTTAAACCAGAAAGCTAGTATGGCTTTTAGTATATCCAGACAAGCTGCTGTGTAGTCTGTAGCTTTTTGTCATACAGAATGTTTCTGGAGCCTTCTGGCCAATGTGGGCCTATAGTGTTTGCCTCTACCATATATTAATTAGGCCTGCATGCTTGTTGGAACACAACTGAGAACTTGGATTTAACCTATATATCTCTATGGAGTAATCAGACAGACCTCCTGTACTCCAGGCTACTACCATGGTGTACTTTGTAGGCCTACAGCGAAGGGGACTTCTACAAGGGTTCAATCTGTGTCCCACTAAAAGCACATCTACTGATCCACTTAATGGATTTCGCTCCCGCCCATCGGTTCCCAAACAACTGTCCCTCTCTGCATAAGTCACAACCTGGAAACCACAAGTGCCAGTTCGTCCCCGACATTCCACTAACCAGATCATTCTAGGCCTATTTGTCGCTTATAACGCACCAAATATCAGTACACCATCAAACCCTTTACTATACCCCTAGTTCACGAATTAAACACGACTCAATATATAGCAACCTATAGCAACACATCCTTTTACTGTAAGTTCGAAATCCATCCATCGATTTAAGAGATTTGAATCTCCTAGCATGGTCCTAGCACGGGGGGCCTTGAACGGCATGGCAGCGGTGGTGAAGGATCCTGAATATTCATTGAAAATGAGCAGGGCTGAGACCATTTAAGAGATTCATTCGCTATATAAAAACGCGTATATTTATATTTCACCACGCGAACGCTAATTTGGAGCCTCTGACCTGAGGTAGCAAATGTATAATCCATCTTCAAAGCTATGAAACTGAAAAACGCCACGAAACAACTGCGGCAGTCCATAATGTATGTCGAAAATAAAGCGCTCATCGACTTTTATGAAGCAAACTGCCGATTAAGCATGTTTTCACAAAAATACTTGAATTTTATTTAGGTTTACACGTTTTACCAGTGCTACAATGTTGACTGAAATCAACAACTCTTAAAAGTCTATGCGCACCAAGATGCGCACTAAAGGTATGATGTCACTGTGACGTACCTAAGTTTAAAAATAAATGGAAGTAAGTAAGATTGCATCTTAATAGCTTAAGTCTACGACTCTAAGATATTTGGCTTAAGTACCATAGATATAATAAACCGGATGCAATAATCTGGTTTGATGCATGGCAAATTACACCTTTGGTTGAATTGCAGAACATTACTTGGTACACCCCATGCAGTTCAGTACACGTAAATATAAAATAATAAGAAGAAGAATGCGAAGAGGAAGAAGAATGAGAAGATTGCGAAGAAGAATGTGAAGACGAATGCGAAGAAGAAAGCGAAGATGAAGAAGAACAAGAACAAGAAGAACAAGAACAATAAGAAGAAGAAGAAGAACAATAAGAAGAAGAGCAAGAACAAGAAGAACAAGAAGAAGAAGAGGAGAAGGAGGAGGACGAGGAGGAGAAGAAGAACAAGTAGAAGTCCCTTAAGCTAGCCAGAGAGGCAGCCAAGGGTCAGTGTTTAATCTAGTCCCCCTCTTCTGGGAGGGGAAACAACGTTTCTGGGGGGGACCAACGAATTTACACAAGATTTTTGTCTGTAATAATTTCATCCATTTTGAAAAAGTTGATGACTTTTCCTAATTTCATCTTTAAAAAAAGTTGATGACCTTTAATTTTATTTTTTATTTTTTTTTGGTCTTCGTCCAATTTTATAACTTTTTGTACAGCAATTGCTCTCTCAAAAAAAGTTGATGACCTTTTTTTAGGAAATCATCTCTCTGGGGGGAGAAAACCATGTATCCTCGTGTATCCTGGGTGGAAATTTTCCTCCCCTAAAGGTCTCTACATTGCATACTATTGCTAGCCTCTGGGGGGAAACATCAATCCTGGGGGACATTCCCCCCCAAAGACGTATATATTAAACACTGGCCAAGGGTACTTCATTTTCATAGCCTAGGCCAGCGGTTTTCAAACGGTGGCATATTCATACCACTAGTGATACGCCAAGTGTCGCTAAGTAGTATGCCAAAAAATCAAAAAGATTACATTCTTAAAGTGATATATTAATTTTTTGGTCTACCTACGGTCCTGCGCTAATTGTAAAGGGACTTCGCGCTCGCCTGTTGTTTTTGGTCTGACCTTCGCTGGTGGTACGCCAACATTCGATTTTTACCTGGTGGTACAATAAAAATAAAAAAGTTTGAAAACCGCAAGCCTAGGCATATAAGGGCGAGTGGCCAGTCCTCTCCTTCGCCGTCTCATCTTCCCACCGACAGTGTACGGTCAGTGTACTCATTATAGCTGAGTTGGCTAGAGGAGCGCGGGGAAGCAGAAATTTCGAATCAAATTTATGTCCTGGCTGGGATTCTCGGTTGATAATCCAGCACGCAAACCAGTTAACTATGACGGCGTCACGCACCTTGGAGACCGTGATAGTCTGGGGGTCAGTGTGATTCTCGTTAACGTTAACGATAACGAAAATGTTCGTTAACGAACAAAAAATGATTTCGTTAACGATAACTATAACTATAACTAAAAAATATCATTAACTATAACTATAACTATAACGAAAATAACACTATAACGAAAATTCATTGCTATTTTCGTTAATACGAATAAAAAAGTGCAATATCAACTAACGCGAGAACGTGAAAATACACCCGTTAACGAAAGCAAAATGATTCCTATGTTCGCCTTGGATGTCGGTGAATATGGAGCGCTGTGCATTCATAGGTGCATTCATGAAGCTGAATGCACCTATTCGTCAAAGCTCTATGCAAATTATTGTGTAACACTTCTTCATAATTCAGTGTGAGTTTCATTAACGATAACGGTAACGAAAATGTTTTCGTTAACGAAAGCAAAATGATTTCGTTAACGATAACTATAACTGTAACTAAAAAATAATATTAACTATAACTGTAACTATAACTAAAATGAAAAACCATTAACTATAACTGTAACTGTAACTAAAATAAAATCTGTAAGGAGAATCACACTGCTGGGGGTGCTCGAAATATAAATAGACTATATATGTAGGCTAAATGCACACGTTTTTATAAAGCAACCTTTGAGCCTCGACCCTGATCATTTTTCAGTGAGTTGATCGGGTCAGTTCCTTCACCACCGTTGCCCCTTCGAATTGGTGCATTTATTATAGGCCTATCTGTGGTGCAAACCATAGGCGCCGACTTCTTGGGAGCCTTGGGTGCCAATGCACCCAGAGAGATAGTTCAGTGGGTGCCTGGCACCCAGAAGGGCCAGAAGAATTCGGACCTTAAATTCACATTTTTACAACTAAGTAATCTTACAACTTGAGAAGTACAACTACAACACAAATACCCAGCATTGCATGATCTTACAGTCGCAGCCCGTACATAAATAAATTATTTGTTTATTGTTTTAAAAAATGAATAATTACACTGGAACGTCGTCACCGATTTCCAATGCTTTTCTAATCACGTAACCTTTGACAAGAAAACAATTTTCTTTCTCCTAAAATTTGCTAAACTCACATACCTAAGGAGAGTGGGAAGGGTGAAGGGAGGGGAGGACCCAGGCACCCAGAGACAAAACCAAAAGTCGGCGCCTATGGTGCAAACCGTGCAATTCTATTAAAAGTCTTCCTGTACGGACCGTATGGGCTACGGTAAAATTTAATCAGCACAAAGAAAATCAAGTGGCTCCGAAGTCTTAATTAGTAAGCTCATTAGGTTTTAAGAGGCCTAAGCAATAATTTGTACAAATGATAATTTTCTTCTTGCTTCGCTTCATTCGTGAAATGTTCTCCCATGACCTGGATTTTTGACATTCAAATGTTCAAAATCCAGATCACGGGAGAACACCTATGAAAAAACTTTCAATTAAAATTTAGTGTTTTAAATTCTTATTATAGGCCTATATAAGATACCGGTAATAGACAGTCTTGTTATCAAGACCTTAAACCTCAAGACCAAGACCAAGACCAAGACCTTGAACCTCAAGACCAAGACCAAGACCAAGACCTTGAACCTCAAGACCAAGACCAAGACCAAGACCTTGAACCTCAAGACCAAGACCAAGACCAAGACCTTGAACCTCAAGACCAAGACCAAGACTTTGAAACTCAAGACCAAAACCGAGAACAATACCCAAAAATCACAACCATATCCAGATTTCTATTCCTTACTAAAAAAAATTGTCAAGTCAGACTACTCGCTATTTTAATTAAAACACGAATCTTTTATTTTATTCAAAGAAACAACTCCAAATGCAGACTGCAGAGAATTCCGAATTCGTATTTACAAAAGTCCTTCGTGTGAAATCTTATTCCATATGCCTGTTGCATTAAAAAAAACCAACTCGCTCAGAATTTTCTGACCAAGACACGACCCTTGGGGGCAAGTTGGGGCCTCATAAAAATTCTGCCATGTGAAAATACGTTCTACAGTGCTGAATTCACTGACACACAGAGCAGTTTTTCAAGTACCGGATGTAAATGTACAAATTGTGAGTCTGTTTTGAAATCATTCCATGGTAGGCCTAAATAACCGGAAGTCAAAATAAATGTCAAAAGCAACAGTAAAGCCTCACTCACACCATGTAAATACTAAAGCAATTGTGTTAGTAATTATTGGATAAATTATTAAAATCCTTGAGTTTTGTTAAATGACTGTTCATGTTGACAGCCGGTCTTGGTCTTGGTCTTGCAAAACCAAGACCAAGACTTTGAACCTCAAGACCAAGACCAAGACCAAGACCTTGAACCTCAAGACCAAGACCAAGACCAAGACCTTGAACCTCAAGACCAAGACCAAGACCAAGACTTTTAAAAACGAACTCGAGTGCACTCGAGACCAAGACCTTGGTCTCGAGGACAACAAGACTGGTAATAGACTGTATAATAGACTGCATATGATGAGGCCTATATTATAGGCCCCTATTAGGCCTACACCGTAAGCATAATTAGAAGCCTATCAAACGTATACATGTACGTCTATACATGCCTGCATATATTATACATAATACATACATTCAGAAAGACAAGCAAACAAAACAGACAGCCACATAATTTATAGGCCAAGTACTACACATTACATGCATTCGTGACCTTACCTAATTATTTTACCAGACTTGTCCTCACCTTGTATTATATTACTGTAATATGGTCCTTATCTCACCTCACTGTTATTTGGGCCTGCCTTAATTACCTTTTACCTATAAATATACAGTATGTATCTATTTACGTAGTGCCTTTAGAAAACCCGTCGAAGGCGTTTTAGCATGGATATATCTAGTAATATTATTGATCTAAATAGATAGGTCTAAATGCGTGGGTGTGCTTATTTTAACATCTGTTGAAAATGTTTCTTGAGTTGTCTGTGTGGACGTGACTTGAAAAAACCGTCAACTTCGTAAGCTAACAATGCGAAGTGACTGCATTTCATATGTAGATGGTGCTTTTCAGATCACGTGAATACTGCAGTATCAATAGATGAAAATGCTTTTGTGTGGAAGATACAAAGACGGCTGCGTACGTGTACGTAGGAGCGACCGACGCATTTAAGACGAATTTTGAATTCAAATGTCGCTAGGAGTGTGCAGCCAAGCGTCGGATGTGCGCAAGGGCATTTACGCATGACTGTATTATCTGAATATCAGGTCTACGAAAATCAGACCTTTTCACGCCAACAACAAAACGAGGCCTGGTTTCCTAACAATGACAAGTGGCCTACGTGGAGTCAAGTTTAACATACAGGGCCGGATTTAGTAGTCTTCCGCCTATGGGCCCTCACTGAATGCCGCCCCTTGCCCAAACTCAGCACATAAATGACATTACAATTATCGATATGCTACCGTTATAATGCCTTTAAAAAATTATTAGGCCTACTTATTTAAAAAATGGCGGCATAATATTATTACTTATTTTAAAAATTGAATAGCGGCGTAGGCCTAAATGCCGCCGCAAGATATTGCCGCCCTATAGGGCAATTAGTAAATCCGGCCCTGGTAACCTATTATACTCAGTTTGGGCACTAGGTGGCGCTAAGACTTTGTGCGTGCGCGACGCTCCGATCTTTGTTCCGAGTCTCTCGTTTGCAGAACGTCTTCCGGTTGTTTACGAGGTAACCGCAAAGCTAGACAGAGGGTTGACAAGCTCATCATAGTAAGAGGTCCAATGGCCAATGGGGTAATTAAATGGGGATAGATTGCGCATGGCAAATAATGTAGGACGAAAGTACATGTATAGGCATAGGCGTAATTTGTGGGGGGTGCGAGGGATACTCATACCCCCACTTTTTGGACTGAGGGGTACCGTAACCCCCACTTTTTAAACAATGCCAATCAATATTTTATTATTGAACCTCCCCAGAGATCGCAGTCTTCGCCTTGTTTCGTGTATGTAAGAAATTGGTACTCCCCACTTTTTAGACCAAAGTTAGGCCTACGCCCCTGTGCATAGGCTCACATACTCACAAACAAACTGATGAACGGGATGGTCAGCGAGACAGACAGCTAGGCGGACCTGCAGCTGGACGGACAGATAGACAGATGCATACAGATATGCACACAGACGATACAGACAGAGAGGCTGACAAAGACAGGAGGGAGCCACACGAAGTGACATGCAGCACCCGGGCTTTTCGACCAAAGAGGTCTAGGCCTACACGTGGTTAGAGTGACTCCAGCAGGCAGCAGCCACAGTAGACCTTCGTGTCTATGGACCATGGTAGGCCTAGTATATTCTCAAACTCAAAGGAACAAGAGGATTCAGACCGGGATTCAAACATGAGTTCAAAGGGACAGGAACACGAACACAGACCTAAACAAACACGTAAATTAAACTGAAACTGAGTTAGAATACTCGAGTAACTTACATGTACATCAAATAATCTTGTAATTATTTTACAACGGAAAACCTTGTCTTACAAACTAGGCCTAGGTCCCTAAGAAGAGCTTGTAGCAATTGTAAATGTTTAGTTTTGCCTATCTTCACATGACATCTGTGTCAGGTTGTATCTGCTGTAATGAGGTCAAGCTATGTCAGGTTGTATCGGCTGTAATGAGGTCAAGCTATGTCAGGTTGTATCGGCTGTAATGAGGTCAAGCTATGTCAGGTTGTATCTGCTGTAACGAGGTCAAGCTATGTCAGGTTGTATCTGCTGTAATGAGGTCAAGCTATGTCAGGTTGTATGTGCTGTAATGAGGTCAAGCTATGTCAGGTTGTATCTGCTGTAATTAGGTCAAGCTATGTCAGGTTGTATCTGCAGTCATGAGGTCAAGCTATGTCAGGCTAACCTATATCAGGTTGTATCTGCTGTAATGAGGTCAAGCTATGTCAGGTTGTATCTGCTGTAATGAGGTCAAGCTATGTCAGGTTGTATCTGCTGTAATGAGGTCAAGCTATGTCAGGTTGTATCTGCTGTAATGAGGTCAAGCTATGTCAGGTTGTATCTGCTGTAATGAGGTCAAGCTATGTCAGGTTGTATCTGCTGTAATGAGGTCAAGCTATGTCAGGTTGTATCTGCTGTAATGAGGTCAAGCTATGTCAGGTTGTATCTGCTGTAATGAGGTCAAGCTATGTCAGGTTGTATCTGCTGTAATGAGGTCAAGCTATGTCAGGTTGTATCTGCTGTAATGAGGTCAAGCTATGTCAGGTTGTATCTGCTGTAATGAGGTCAAGCTATGTCAGGTTGTATCTGCTGTAATGAGGTCAAGCTATGTCAGGTTGTATCTGCTGTAATGAGGTCAAGCTATGTCAGGTTGTATCTGCTGTAATGAGGTCAAGCTATGTCAGGTTGTATCTGCTGTAATGAGGTCAAGCTATGTCAGGTTGTATCTGCAGTCATGAGGTCAAGCTATGTCAGGCTAACCTATATCAGGTTGTATCGGCTGTAATGAGGTCAAGCTATGTCAGGTTGTATCTGCTGTAATGAGGTCAAGCTATGTCAGGTTGTATCTGCAGTCATGAGGTCAAGCTATGTCAGGCTAACCTATATCAGGTTGTATCTGCTGTAACGAGGTCAAGCTATGTCAGGTTGTATCTGCTGTAATGAGGTCAAGCTATGTCAGGTTGTATCTGCTGTAATGAGGTCAAGCTATGTCAGGTTGTATCGGCTGTAATGAGGTCAAGCTATGTCAGGTTGTATCTGCTGTAATGAGGTCAAGCTATGTCAGGTTGTATCTGCAGTCATGAGGTCAAGCTATGTCAGGCTAACCTATATCAGGTTGTATCTGCTGTAATGAGGTCAAGCTATGACAGGCTTTATCTACTGTAAAGAGGTCTAGATGTGGTCAGGGCCGTCTTATCCACTAGAGTAGACACAGTAGGCACTGTGCCTAGGGCCTACGAAACTTCCAGGGGCATACGAGAGTCTGGAAATCGGAAAAAGAGATATTGAATGATTGACCGAGATAATGGAAAAAGGAAAAATGTAAATAACAGCAATTTCAAATTAACTTTTGTGCGTTCGTGAATCATGATTAAACATGACGTCAAAGAAATAATGTGAATGCTTTTAACTTTAATGCAGAGTCAGTAGTAGAGTAGGCCTAATCATAATCGTTATGGTAACCTCCACACTTCTAAAGCGCCACTCAAGGCCAAGCGCAGAGCAACAGCCACTTTCGCGAGGGCTGAATCAAATCAGAGGGGGTTTCCAATGAGTAGTCCAGAGGAAGTCCGAGTCCGGTTACCTTCATGGGGGCAGGTCAAGAGAGGAGGCAGAGCAGCTGTTAAGGCAACCGTGTCGTTTAGGGCGAGAAGAATTGGAATGCGGAGGATTAGGTAAGTCAGGGTAAGAGTTCTTGAAAAGGTGATAACTCAATTTTGAGTGGAAAGCCCGGGGTGATAGATACAGGAGCATGAGGAGGAGGATGAGGAGGATGGAGGACGGGTTGGAATGATGATGGAGGAACCGAGAATCTGCGGAACTCAGAGGGGAGATTGTTGATGAGTTGATCGTTACACACAATGATCGTTAATGAGTTGGTGTCTACGATGCAAGAGTGCCTATAGGGCCTACAACGACCTTAAAACGGCCCTGCACGTATAGTTAGAGTGACTCCAGTAGCTACAGTAGGCTTAGGCCTAAGTGTCTGTCACAGTCTGTGGACCTTGGGAGTATATTGGGGTTTTCAGACTAGGGTTCAAACATGGGTTCAAGGGACAGAAAACAGACGTAAACAAACACGTAAATTAAACGGAAACAGTAAACTGAGGAAGAATACTGGAATAACTTAGATAAAAATGATCTTGTAGGTTAATTATATCACAACGGAAAATCTTGTCTTGCAACTAGGCCTAAGTCCCTAATTGTAGCGATTCATTTAGTTTTGCCTCCCATCTCAGGGCAGCTGTATCAGGTTATAGGCCTATCTGCTGCGATGAGGTCATATGCTAAGTGTCGCTTGCAAATGCTCATCGGTGTCTAATTGGATGACAATTCGTGAAACTTCATGACTGAGACGAATTGTTAGCAGTGGATCTACGTAGGCCTACACAAATAGGCTACTTCCGAACATTGCCATAAATTCCTTGGGAACTAGGCCTACGTAGGCTATGTGGAAATTTGGAAACTGACGTGTGTAAACGTCAGAAATCTTCACTCGCAATCCCAATCAGTATATTTCTCTGTTAAAATTCTGTTATACTGAAGGGCAGTGACGGCCAGCCTACTCCATGCGAATGTCCTTGGACGCTGATTCCATTTCAACAGCAAACAGTTAAGCCTGTCAACAGAGCCGTTTTAAGGAGTTTGGGGGCCCTAGGCATAATCCGTACGAACCCTAACTAACATAAGTAGGCGCCGCGCCGCCGACTGTTACTTTTGTCTCTGTGTGCCCGGGTCCTCCCCTCAATTCCCCCTTCACATTCTCCTTAGATAGGTGCAGGGCATTTTTTAACATGTTGACTGGTGGGGCCTCTCGAATTCCCCACCAGTCCTTGCCCTTTTCCCCACCAGTGAATTTGCCCTTTTTAGTCCCAAATAATTATTTCTTGTCATTTGTGTGACTTTATGCATATGATATACTGTAAATGCAAACCACAGCAGACGTGAAATCTTTATAATTTATATTTCTTTGGTCACCAACAGTCTGCCACAGCAGATGTTAAATCTTTATTATTTATATTTTTCCCAAGTTGTGAGATTACTTAGTTGCAAAAATTTGAATTTAAGATCCGAACTCCTGTCCTGCTTCTTCTGGATGCCAGGCACCCACTGAACTTTCTTTATGTGTGCATTCGCACCCACGGCTCCCAAGGAGTCGGCGCCTATGCTACTAACCTTAAATGTAACCCGATTTCCGACTCAGTCTCAGATCTAGAGTATTGCATTATTGCTTTGCCTGTGCATATGTGTCATTTTGTTACATTTATTAATACAGTACTACGTATTACTAAACTCATACCAACACAGTATTTTGTACTATACAAGTGTAAAATAGGTCTAGTTTAACATACGTTACAGTTTCCATTGTTAATTCGTCAAACAAACTAAAAGTGAGATTGTAATAAGTGTTTGCTATACATGGATTGTGACTTTGTCACAACATTTCCTTACAAACATCGCTTTCGTGTTTTGCTCTGAGCAAAGTCTCATAATATCATCGAAATTCAAAGACTCCAACACATCTGAATCTATGCTCATGACAGACAGGCAGTTCAATCGTTCTTGCATCATACGGCTGCGCAGCTAGTTCTTGATTAAGAGAAAGAACGTTCACCCGTACAGTTTGTCACCATCATTGACATACACCTCTTTAGTGCAATTTCAATGTTTGGAAACGTTGATTCCAGATTGTCATTCTTTATCATGGCATAGAATAGATTATTGACAAAATTTTTCTATTGGAGGCAACATTTTTCTAGGGGGTCCAAAATGACGTTTTTGCATAGCTATTCATGAACACAGAAAACAAGACAATTTTCAAAATCCAGGGAGGCAAATAACCCTTTTCCCCTCCGGACGAACATGGCCATGCGCTAAAATTATGGATTTATTTCAGTCTAACTTCTAAAATGCAGAACGCATTGCACGCAACAGACTTTTATTTAAAAATGTTATTGTTCTTACTTTGCTTTGAAGAATTGTTACTTGTTAGAACAGAACTTATAATATTGTTATTTTTTTCTGGGTCGTCTCGGGGCCCCCCTGTTGCGCGGGGCCCTAGGCCCGTGCCTCGCGTGCCTATGCCTTAAAACGGCACTGAAGCCTGAGACAACAGAAGGAACTATTGTGCACACGTGCCTTGAAATCAGAAGCCTTTGCCAAATTATTTATGAAATTCAGCAAAATGTCGCGCATATTCCTTCTGATATCAAAGTTCTACTTTCTGAAGAAATGGAAATTTTCAAAATTAGAAAAATTTCCAGAACTAGGCCTAAGTTGTTGTTGTGAATCGACCTGCTCAAGTTCCACGTTGCCGACGTGGAACGCCTCATGAAATACTCGGAATTGCTGGATCTCCCTGTCTAAGAGTGCAATATCTCGAAGTTGCGTCTAACCCCCAAAAGTAAATGGAGAATCAACCCCCCCCCCCCAAATTTACCCCCTGAAATACACATTTTGGTGTTTTCTGAGATTCTGCAGTGGGAGAGACGCCAATCGTCTTTGATATGACGGCGTCGTAAAATAAACGAGTTAGTCAGTCATTCTGAGACAGTTAGGCCTACAGATTAGGCCTAGTGAATTAATGGATGACTTAGCTGAATGTTTTCTACTCTAATAGGTGCTGAGTTTACGTCTAGACTGACAGTGCCCAATTTTTTTGACCTCTTCGGATTTTAAATATTTTTGCTTTGTTGGATTTGGCTATAATATTATCACACGGGACAAAAGAGCTATCATGAAAAAATGCAACCCCCACATTCAGTCAAAATATGTCAAACCCCCCCCCACACTTTTGAAGTTCGATGGAGATCGTTCTCCACACTCCACCATTGGTAGACGCCACTTTTCGCACGTCTGTGCAACAATCAGCTTTCTGTTTTGTAAATTTAAGTTAAGGGTGATATTGTGCGTCGGATAGGCAAACAGGCCCACATTAAGGTGGGGTGCTAAGGGTTCTGCAGCACCCGGGCGTACAGTTTTGAGGGGCCCGCATTTTCTGAAGTACATTAAAAAAATTTATTGTAGGTCTACTTGTAATTGGGCCCCACGCTGATGGCTATATATAGTAATCACAGCACCCGGATCCGCACTCGCCTTAATGCGGCTCTGTAGGCAAAATTACATTGATAAGACAGGACTTGAGAGTTCAGAGGCGGCAATTCAGAGGGGGGGGGGACGAGTGGGACAAGTCCCCTCCACCATTAACAGTGAAGGGGACACCGTATACAGTTGCCCACCCCCATCATGGGCGGCGATCCCGGGTGGTCAAGGGGGACAAGACCCCACCTTTAAGACGGGGGGCACAGTATACAGTTGTCCCCTCCCCCAAATTTGGAAGAAACACCGAAAACGGTCAAAAAGAATTTTCTCGCGAAAAAGTTTTTCACTTCTCTTTGACCAGATCAGTTCAAAAGTGTCCGTGTCCTCCCACCTGTCAAACAAGATCGCCGCCAGTGCCCCCCCCATTTCTACAGAAACTGCCATTTTTGTTAAATAATTGTCAAGTGGAAACTTGACCACTGAGACCAGTACAGGCAGCTGACACGTCAACACGTTGCCACCAACAACTAAAAAAATTAATGAGTTTTGTTTATTATTATTCTGTTTATATTGTTTCTCACTATAGCAAATTATTTTTTCAAATCATTAATGAAAATAGGCCTATATGTCTACATGTATGGCCACCGATAGAAATTCCGGGCCCCTAGGCAGAGCAGTCACAGGCCCCTAAACTATCATTAGGCTTTATGAGAAAAGTTGATTGCGGGCCCAGCCCGGGCCCCTAAAAATCGCCGGAAAATTGCCGGGCCCCTGGACATTTGTCCCCTGCCCCCTCTCGGCGGGCCTGTCTACATGCCATTACACAGTGCCTGCCCTTGCTTTTTTAACGCAATTTTCGTGCACAGAAAAAGAGGTCAAACATTCTGTTCGTGTTGACCCAGTTCAAAAGTGCCCCCCCCCCTACCTGTCAAACAAGATCGCCGCCTGTGTGAGAGTTCAAGAACATCCTTGTTTCTGCTTAAATTAAATGAACGCATCGTTTCTTTCCTGGACTTTGCCACGTCTTCATGAAAACTCATTATCCCTTAAATTGAATAGGCCTATACGAGTACCCTGTATATAGCGCAAACTATGTATTGAAGCCACTGGCGTAAACTGTCAAAAAAGTTGGGGGATGTGGTTATTCATTCTACACTTGTTGCATTTGGTAAACAGTCCATTTCAATTATTGGGGCACGTGCCCCAGGTGCCCCCTCCCAGAGTCTACGCCTATGATTGAAGCTATTTAACACATAACACGATTAAACAAAACTTTTCGTAGAAATAGAGCATATATAATTAATTAATTACTGAAACTTCAATATTAACTAACTATACATTATAAAATATTATTAACTTGATTAGCAGAACGCTGCGGGTCAAAAATCGGGTCGTAGACGAAGAGTTTGAGTTAGACCATTGATGCAACTAGAACCATATAGGTGTTATTGTATGCCTATAGCCCTCAATATATAGGCCAAGACATATGTAGATCTAAATTGAAGATAGATCCAGGATCACAAATATTGTGTAACGGACGTAGTTCGACACATGTCACGTACACATGCCAGAAGTCATGTAATACAGGCCGACTATAAGGATACATGAAAGGACCTATCTGTTGTCTACAAGCTGACAGCCATGGGCCCGTGTGACCGAGTATAATGTACGACTGTGTCGTGTTTTCATGACAAACGGCTACAAACAGCTCCATTGAACTAAGGCAAAGCCTATCTTGAAATGTCTCCGTAGGCCTAAATAGGCCTAAATAGAGGTCAATTTATCGTAACTTGATGCAAAACAATCGTATGTCATTCCAAAGTTGTGTATAACACTAGTCCAGAACTGTTCGATATAATCACGCCGTCCCTGTTGCTATAATAATAATAATCGTCGTCGTCGTCATCATCATCATCATCATCATCATCACCACTACCACCATCCTCACCAATAGCAACAACGTCTCTGTTATCATCCTCGTGGCAGTAGTTATCATCATCACCGCCATCATCATCCTCCTCCTCATCATCCTCACTATCATCATTATTATCATCTTCGTTGCAATCGTCATCATCTCCTTCTTCATCACTACCACATTCGCCTTCATCATTTACATGTCCAATGTCTCACTGAAACTGTCCGCCTGCAGTCTGTAGAGGTCAATCAGCAAGCGTCAGGATTCCAGGCCACGTTCCATACGCGTAGAGCAGCGACCCGTCGTTACACGTCATGCAGTCGTTCAATCAGTCACACTGACACCACTGCGCCGGTCCAGTTGCCAGACTAGAGCTTTCTGGATCAGGTCAAAGTTCAATGTTTTCCATCCATACCTTATCGCAATGCATGCGTGACCCGGCCTCAATCCGATCTGCATCAGTCATGTAACTAAACTGTACATAACACCTCTCCCCCCGCCCCCAAAGACTTCCACCCCAGACTAAAAGTAACATATTGGAAACAAAGGAAAGATATGACAGGAGTCTGCAAGCTCGTGCATTTCATATCACACTGACCTATCATCGCATTGCATTTCTGCTTCAATGGTCTTTGCTATAAACCCAGATAAACCTGAGGCAGTCATATGTTTGGCTCACGCCATTGACTGCGCTCTTTCCCTTCTCATTCCAGCATTGACCTTACTGCCATGGCAGTGATGGCACTGTTGTTCCGCTGTCACAAAACTGCCAAGTGTTTTTTTTTTTATCAAAATAGGCCTACTTGGGCTGACTCTGGACAGTAGGCCTAAATCTTATCTTTTGACCCCCTTAAAACTCACAACTCTTGTTTTATCGTATCAGAGCAATACGTCACACAAGGTCTGACTGCTCTTACCAAAGTCACAGACCATAGCTCGCTCTCTTGTTTTTTCTCGCCTCGATTATGCCCTCCGTGTTTGCAGGTATCTCAGATCATGAGTTGAGGGCCTCAACTCATGATCTGAGATACCTGCAAACACGGAGGGCATAATCGAGGCGAGAAAAACAAGAGAGCGAGCTATGGTCTGTGACTTCAACGCATCCAAAATGCTCTGACACGCGTGGTGCTACGTGTAGCCTATGTACTGGTACAAACTCCTTAACCCTGCTTGGTCAGCTGTATCTAAAGGCCTACCGTGCGAGCCCGAGATTTAAATCTATGAAATAATCCACACCCGGATGCGAACCGGGACCACAATCACAGAGGTGTCTGGATTATGCTGAGCGCTCTATATAACCAATGCAGGTGGCTGGGCCAGGTAGTATCTTGCGAGAGTGATACTAATTAGTAATTAGTGATAACTCGCTAGCGTCCCTTCTGTTGCACTGCACTGCAATGGAAGGCTGTTGCCCTGTGATCGATAAAGAACATATATAGATAATAGATTATGTGATCACTGATCGATACAATAATAGCTTAAGGTTACTTGCAGCGGCGGCGCCAGCTATACAATTTCAGCAGGTCGCCTCAGGGTCATGGGAGTTATTCAGCAGGTCGAAGAAATAATTGTTTGATTTTGACGCATCAGTCAGCATAACCTCAACATAAGCAGCATATTAACTTAGCTACAGGCCTATAAAACGAAGAAAATTATTATTGAACGCTTATAGCCCAATTGTTGTAGCAATATTCAAGTTTGAAACAACTCAGCAATTAAAACGTTAAACTTTGGTGTCTTTACTAATCTTTAAGTACTGATTAGGTACTCAGAACATCATGAACATAATATTATGTGCTTATAAGACGCACGACTTTACAGAAACAGACAACCAGACCTGTCTATAGCCACAGAATAGATAAAGCTACGCTTTATATATTCTGTGCTATAACACAAGGCAGGTCAAAATAGGCAGGTCAAAAGACCTACCGCGACCCATGGTAGCGCCGCCACTGCATGGTTACTTTATTGTGATCGCTTGTAATCTTAAGAGCAATTTCGCTAAGCTACTACTGATTGAGCTGTATCCGATGGACAATCAAAATGATTGTGTGATCGATACGTGGCACTTATAAGTAAGTGTGGAATCGATTTAGTCCATAAGCGAGAAGATAACTGCTGTTTTTGTGTAACTGTTGACGGATCAGTGGACTTTGTACAGCGTAATTTTGATTATTACAATAATAATTATTGTTGATAACTTATGACTCGTTTCCGTTGTTGCTGCTTATCGAGAAATACGAAAGGCTCGAGTTGGGCGTTGTTGACATTCTCAGTAGATCATTAACCTGTGATCTGCAGGCCACGACGTTACCACGCACAGCTGAGCCTAGTAGGCCTACCTCTCATTCAGTTCTTCTGAACTAACAGCTAGCAGGCTACCTGAATAAAGTTATCAAGGACCTGACTAAACTAGACCGGATTTCGGCAGAAGCAGCAAATAAAGACCATTTCAATGCATGAAAAGTAATTACTTTAGTAGGCCTACGGCCGCCTACCACGTGATCTATGCTACACAATAGCTTACAACATATAGTGACAGTGACCTTATAGTTGGATAATATAGAAGCTCTCTATGTCATTCACTACGCCTGTGGCCTCTAGGTTACGGCATCAATACGTTCTCCTCACGACACACGTGGGCTAAAATGTCACCTTTTGCTCCTCCGATATACACGTGACTTCAGGTTAGAGGTCAATCCTTACTCCTCGTGATGTGTGTGACCCTTGGACAGAACTTCTATCTCCTCATGACATAATATTATTTGCTCTTTAGGTCAAGATACCGCGTTTTCTCCTCATGACATGTGACCTTTGGGTTGGAAGAACATACCCTTCTCCTCATGACATACATGTATATGAACTACTGGTTAGAATATCACTCACTTCTTCTCATGACATATGTGAACTATTTGTTAGAATATAACTAATATCTCCCCCTCATGGCATATTATGTGACCAATTGTTAATATTAACTGGCCATATAAACAACAGCCTAAGCCACCAAGTCTATGTTCACCAAAACTACTGCAAGACTTTCACAAATGCTTTGGGGGTGTTTCTAACAGTTTTGGTGTACAGAGACTTAGTGGACCTCTATGGCTAACCACTAGAATCCTGCACCCCACACTAGATACAGGATTTCTTATTTTCTGAGTAAATTTAGGTACAAAGTAAAAACAAAGTTTGCATCTTGGTAACACTCAGTCACACAATAATTATTATACAGAGCACAATCATTTATTGACACTTAGGCCTAAACAATGAGCATACATTAAAATGTATTCAAAACTAATCCCTCTCGTCATTAAAGGGTTAACACGGTGAAATCCACAGTAGATTTCAGGCTGAACTGGGGTTCTTTTAAGTTTTGACTCTGCCTCGTCACCAAGTTTTGTAAAATGACTATGCTCTCAAGGAGAGTTACAACAACACCACTCATCATAACTACTAAAGACATTGCAGCAAAGCAAAAGCTACATCAATGCATGATAGTGAATTAGTTAACAGTTCTGACGTTATTATCAAAGCGCCAAATACGAAATAGAAATTCTTGTTGAAAACTGAATATTTTCAAGTTGAAAATTGAATATTTTTAAGTTAAAAATCAAATATTTGTGAAAACCACTGTAACAGTTATGACATTTTGTAGTAAACAAAACTTATTTTAAAACTAGTTACTAAACATCATCAACTGTCTTAAGTGTTTCCAACGATATTTTAAATTTACTATTTAAAAATTAAAATGTCCCATTAGTTCAACATATCCCTTGATATAAAACTGCTAGCACGCACTCCATCCTGTGAGGCATGACACATTTTACTGGCAATTTCTAAACACTGCATGAAAGGCATAATACTGATTATGAACTGTACTAGTCAGTGTGACCCATGTTAAGTCCAGAAAGACGGTCTGTAGGTGGCACTGGTGTTTCCTCAACTGGTGACACGTGATTACCAATTATTTGCAGGCGATGATTGTCAATGAACTTCAGTCATTCCGGAATATTCATCGTTTCTTTGGACTGGTCTGTTTACAGGCGATTCTGTTGTTTAGTAAGCAGAGTATCTGAAGAATTTAAACAGGGTAAATTATACTGCAGTCACAAGAATGTCTGTCATAGGCTCCCTTTTTATCTGAAAGCAAACGAAATGACAAGTCATCCAGTCACTTGACAGCACACAGAGTCAGTTTACAATCCAGTCCTTTCAAAACATCTGTGCTGTGTTACAAGCCCAAATTTACAACTAATGTAACTGTAAATGTAACAGCAGATTTCTACAATGTCTCTTCAGATTCTTTCATAAACACTCTATAAATATTAGTCGAGGAAAACGTCAGATCCTCAGCAGTGAAGACCAATCCCAATTAACTTTAATGAGGAATGCAACTGAGAAGTAATGATATGAAAAATGACACAGTCGCTCTCCGATAATAATATCTACCTCCTTCAGAGCATTTAAGCTGTTTGCTTTCAAACATCATTACCTGCTCAAACTTGTATGTGAGTACATATGTATGTATATATGTATCTGCACTTTTATAAAGCACATTTTAGGAACCCTTTAAAGTGCTCTGCTTTACATTGCGTCATACAATACTGATAACCATTGTCAACATTTTCTACTATACAAACGAATATTTTATTGTCAGACACAAATACATGCTACGTATATATTCACTTCGTTTAGACTGAAAATAAATGAAGAACAGCAAAGAATCCGGTTGTTAATTGACTTAGATGAACTGACCCTTACATGAACTGACCTCTTAGATGAACTGACCTCTTTTCTACCCTCCTATAACTACGCACACAGTGGGTTGCTTACACAACAGAACATTCCAGCTATGCAAATTGTAAATAATTATCACACAGAAAAGCTATGCAGAAATGTTTGCCACTTTATATGGTAGCACTTAAAGCCAAGGAATCTCTTCATAAGGATCAGCAACAGGAATTTGACTTTTGCCAAGTGAAACCAACCAAGCAGAAAGGCAAAACAAAACAGAGCAAAAAACAAAATGCAGATTAAAACGTTTTGAAACCTACCACTAAATGAGCTTGGGATACTGAGTGCATACTCAACCAACTGGCTCGATTGGGAGTCTGGAATGGCACCGTACCAAAACACAGTCCACTGGTCAAAACGACGTGAGCCATCAGCCTGTTGAAAATACCTGTGTACACACACAAACAAAAATACCCATGCATTGTTTTCCTCTGCATACAATACTATTTCCTCCCATTCTTTCTTTGTAAAAACATGTATATATATATATATATATATATATATATATATATATATATATATATATATTATGTAAAGCCTGTTTTTAGACTGCTTCTAATCATCAATTACACTACCCCAATCAACTCACCCATCAAAGCATTGTCAGTTGAACATCACCCCTGTGCTGATGACACTCAACTATTAATATTTTTCTCTTCAAATTATTTATTTAACTGACACTATACATCATTTTCGTCACCTTATCTGCCGTGCTTGCACCCATCAAAAAATAAAATCGCACTTTTAGGTCTGCACGACCAGCTCAAGGAAATTCACGAACCTCCAACTCCTTCCATCTGAACTCTGCAGGTCACACAATTACTATTAATTCTTCTCTCCACAACTTACGTGTGATTTTTACCAAAACCTCAATTTCTCTGGATCAGCTATATTCTGTGAAAAAATTGTTGAAATGATTAATCTCACTTATAAAAATTTCCTATTGTACCAGATGCATAATGCAGTCAATCCAGGAAACAAAGATTCCATTCAACTTTCAGATAAAAGTATAATTAAGGCACTAGTTTCCAGTCTTGTTGTCCTCGAGACCAAGGTCTTGGTCTCGAGTGCACTCGAGTTCGTTTTTAAAAGTCTTGGTTTTGGTCTTGGTCTTGAGGCCAAAGGTCTTGGTCTTGAGGTTCAAGGTCTTGGTCTTGAGGTTCAAAGTCTTGGTCTTGGTTTTGCAAGACCAAGACCAAGACTTTTGTCAAAATGAACAGTCATTAATTTTAACAAACGGCAAGAATTTTAAAAATTTATCCAATAAATACTCATACAGTTATTGCTTTAATATTTACATGGTGTGAATGAGGCTTCACTGTTGTTTTGGACCATTATTTTGATTTCCGGTTATTTAACATGGAATGATTTCAAAACAGACTCATGATTAATTTGTACATTTACATCCGGTTCTTGAAAAGCTGTTTTGTGTGTTAGCGATTTCAGCACTTGTAGACTGTGTTTTTTCACATGGTAGAATTTTTATGAGGCCCCACAGGTCACGTCTTGGTCAGAAAATTCTGAGCAAATTGGTTTTTATAAAATTCAACAGGCATTTGGAATAACATTTCGCATGAAGGACTTTTGTAAATACGAATTCGGAATTCTCTGCAGTCTCCATTTATAGTTGTTTTGCTTGAAAAAAAGAAAAAACTCATGTTTTCATTAAAATAACGAGTAGTCCGACTGGACAATTTTTAGTAATGAATAGAAGTCTGGATACGACTGTGATTTTTTTGGGTCTTGGTCTCGGTCTTGGTCTTGAGGTTCAAGGTCTTGGTCTTGGTCTTGAGGTTCAAGGTCTTGGTCTTGAGGTTCAAGGTCTTGGTCTTGGTCTTGAGGTTCAAGGTCTTGGTCTTGGTCTTGAGGTTTAAGGTCTTGACAACAAGACTGCTAGTTTCACCTCTGTTCTCACTTACCCATACACACATAACTGTTAGTGTCACAGACAGTGATGGGCAATAGTTAACTAAAAAGTGGCTAACTTTTAGTTTAACTAAAAAATTTAGTTAAGGATGAAGTTGAACTAAAAAAATAGTTTAGTTAAAACCATAGTTTAACTAAAATTTTTTAGTTGCTAACTAAAAAAATCAGCAATTTGCAACAATTTTCCGTAATGAACATTGAACAGTGTCAACAACTCAATGCGACGTTAACTTACTTATTAACATTGGTGTTGCCTCTGCATAAAATACAGTTTGTAGTAAGGCAAAGTTATTCTTTATAATATGTGAGTTGAGTCTATAGCAAAGATTTGAATTAAAGGCTACATCAGTAAAATGAATATTTTATTAGTCATTACATGCTTCACTGCGGTAAAACTGAAAGAAGACAAAAGAAAGTGTAAGAACTTCGCTGCAAAATGTCGATTTTGTGTGAATAAGAGGATCTCTGGAAATATTATGTCTACAACCAACTTTCTGAACCACATCAAGGTAACATGTCACTCATTATTAATCATTACTAAATAGTCAATTAGTCCAGTGTTTTAAAACCGTGATCCGCGGACCAAGACGAGTCCGCAAAGGATATGGAGGGGTCCGTGAGATCATTCTGAAAATAGTCATTAATGATTAACACTGCATGGTTTTAGCATTAACAGCCTGTGTTTTCAAATTCATACACTGTATACTTACAGTACGCCTGTAACTGTATGCTAGAACAGTACACACTGCATAGTCTGAAGGTGATATTGTCATTGATGCTCTGCATTATTACAGTTCACTTAACCTCTGTTATTGTGAAAATGCTTGTCGTAAAAAGTTGAAAAAGTTGGAAAAAGTTGAACTGCTTTTTTGTAGTTTAGTTAGCTAATTTCCAAAATCAGTTGCCAACTTAGTTAAACTATTTTTTAAAGAAATAGTTTTAGTTTAACTAAAAATATAGTTTAGTGCCCATCACTGGTCAATAATTTTTTTGTATTGTCCAATACACTCTTGTGCATTAATACAATATTGTGCCATGGTCTAATTAGTTTTAAGACATCCACAAAACACATTCAGATTCGTCATGTGGCTCGCGATGTCCAACAGGAAAAACAACTATTTAAGAGCTGGCACTGACATCAGTCTACAGTGACTTGTGCAGTTCCAGGGGCTACCACCTCCGGACGTTTCACGTCTAGGGGTTTCACATAAAAAAAGCAATTAAGAAAGAAATCTTAGCGGCATTGAATCATTCTGGATTTAGATCCATAATTCTGTAAATATATACATGTATATATGATATGAATAATTTTCAGTGATTTTAAATAATGTAATATTATTGTAATATTATGTCATGTCATTACAGCTCTGTTTCATTTCATTACTTTAATTACCTGCTATTCTGTAATTAACTGATTATTTTTCTATTTTGTACCTTTTAATAAAGCTGTCTGGGTTACTAGAGCACTGGCTTATAATGTGAACTTGTGAAAGCCCTAGAGGTGAATCGTCCGGAGGTGAAAGTCCCTGATACTGACTTGCGCACTGTGGTTATTGGAAAAAACTATCAGTATTGTTGTAATAATTATAGAAGTACCAGGAGTCCCATTTCTCTATAACTATTTATGTTTACTTCATATGTGTTTTTTGTCATCTTCATAAATTTTTGAATGCATTCGTCTTAACTATAAGATGAGTCGTCAAACTTGTTTGGCCTCTGAAAGGTCTAAGAAACCGTTTAATGGCCCTTGGCCGAAAAAGGTTGCGCACCACTGACTTAAAGACTCTGTACTACTGAAAGGATCAGACCAAGTGTTGACGATGTTGCTGTTGCGAGAACGCCAGAATAGTTGCGGAAAGTCGACGCGAATGGCATCCCACAACATCTGACCAAGACTTTCACCCTACATACGATTGCAGAAAGCCTGTACTTATTAATTTTATAATATTATAATATTTATAATTATTTTATAATGTAATTAATATAATATAGTATAGTATAATGTAACATATAATTATTTGTAATACAATATTATAATAATTATAATAATAGTATTCAGCCTAAATCAAACATAAAACCTCTTTTAAAAATCAAAAAGAAGCTAGAATTTTGTTTTACATCCTTTTCCATTTCTAAGTCTCATAATTTATTTGTCATAAATAAATTTAAACTAATTATCATAAATGGTACATAAACTAAAATAAACTAACTGTAACAGCTATTACAATCAACCAACATGGCCATTCTGGAGACAACATATTCAAGAGAATAATTACGAAGATAATAATTACTCTGCTAAACATTTGATTCTGGTGAGTTTTTGTTGTTAAGTTTTCATCTGCTGATGAATTATTATTAAGTTTTAAACTGATGATTTACTCATCTAATAAAATGCCATCAACAGTTACTGGAAAAGGTTTCAATCCCACAAAATAAGTCAGGTTTCTTACAGATCTGGATGCAGAAACAACAAATTTATCCAGGTATGGGACCGGTATGCCTTCTTCATTTGTGATAATTGCTGCAGCAGTATATCTAAATAAATGCACAACATTTTTACTTTTAATTACATAAAATCCACTTTCTAGAGTGCAATAAAACACTGTAAAGATCAAGACAATTGGATGGGAATTGGTCGCTTGGGCTTTTTTCACTCCTGTGAGAACTCGTCAATGCTGACTCTTCTAGTTATCTGAGCGCAATCTTTGTTATTACTGGCTTTATAAACATCATTTAGGTTGGCACAAGCAGCACTATCGTGAGGCACTTAAAAGGCACTAGAGCAAATGTCTAGATACATACATAGGTGCAATGTACATTGATAAATGGCAATATTATCAATAAATATTGCTCACACTGCAAATCAAAGGAGTGTTTTGTAAACATCACCGTCTGCTACCGATGAACTTTTGGTCTTGATGACCTTAGCACTAATTAACATAGGCAGCACTCTTGTGAAGTGCCTAAAAGGTGCTACATTAAGTGTCTACTGTCTATTATCCATAAAGATTACCAAGTACTAAATAAAAGAAATGGCAACAATGATAATAATTGCATATATGAACTTTTATTGTATATAAGGTACCTATACACCTGATGCCACTTTAAGCGCATAACGGATAAGTGCATAATTCACTTAAGTGCATAAAAGCTGGCCAGTTCTGTTTAAATAAAGGTTATTTCAATGGAAGACAACTCTGGGTATTATAATTTATGCATATCGCATATTTCGGTCATGTGCAGAGTCGAATACATGTCCGCTATGCATTGCTTTGTGTATATCAACGCCGCTTAATTGCATTGGCAGCTTAGAACATTCTGGCCACCTATAGGCAATTTGTCCAGTTGGACAGCAAAAGACTCCAAAAGTCCAGTGGTCTGTCTTAGCTGCACCGTGGTCCATATCAGCAGGTGATGCAACATTATTACTGGTCGACATTGGACATTCCGGAGTTGTAGCTTGCTTGACACTTGTTCAAGTTGTAAAAACATTAAATGGCTGGGCATGTCTGCAAGACTTTGACCTTCGACGTTAGTGGAGCGAATAGAGGCACCTTAATGCCTGACTAATAAGAAAAGTCAGTAGTCAGTTGCTTTGGCATTCGGTGGCACGATAGTATGTAGACTCCATCTGACCAGTATTTAGCCAGTTTTACACAGTACATGTGAACTTGTTTTCTCAATTAAGTGTATTGGTTCAAGGCAGTCCAGAGGCTATGCACTTAATAATGTAAGTGGCGTCGACTGTATATGCAAAATATTTAAAAGCAATGATATATTATATATGTTTAGTACCCTTCAACAATATAAACTGTGTTGAGCTGCTTCTTCATTTTCTCAATATACTTTTTGTCTAGCACACGACGAAATCCACTGAAAAAGTAAGCAACAGTTTATGAAAAATTTGATGCTTTTTTCACAGTGACAGTTAAAGCAAAATTTTGCAAATAATCACCGGTATTAAAGTTTACAGAGATATTCAAGTTTATAATTTTATAAAGACCGAGGCAGAAAAATGATAATCAAGTTTATATAATCACTGGGATTTAAGTGTACCATGGAATCACTGGGATTTAAGTGTACCATGGCAGAGGTATGGTATGAGTAAGAGCAACCAATTAACAGGTATTGGTAAGATAAGAAGCAGCAAGGCAGGGTAAGGTAACTCAATGTATACTGATACCTCCTTAATCAATAACAGCTACAATGAGGTCTCTATAGCCACTGTTAAAAAAATTTCTTAGATACATCGAGGCCCATTTCTCAACACACATCAGGATTAAAAATCTTAAAATAGGTGACAGACTACAAAGTAATCACAAAACCACCAAGGCATCCTGATGGTCTTGTAGTAGTTGGGTACCACATCTTGGAGAACTTGGGTACCACAACTACAAAATCCTAAGAAACCAGCCATCAATCATAATAATAATAATAATAATAATAATAATAATAATAATAATAATAATAACCATGGGGGACGAGAGTCTCTAACTTGATATAGTTTCTTAGAGCCTGAGGGATCCTTGCTACCTCGAGCGATAAAAAAAATTATAATAATAATAACAATTTTCTTTATTAATTCAAACTGACAAGTACACAGTAAGATTACATTGAAACATGACAGTACAATCAAGATCTTAGTTAACACACGGTTTGGCAGCCATGCAAGGCACCGCCCTAGAGGGAGGTTACGAGTATCGAACCGAGATGTAATGCTTTCCTGGCCATTACATTACTCTATCCCCTCTCCATAATCAGCCAGAGCAAGAGTTTTGTGTTATAGATTAGTGCAGCTGTGATCCGCATTTGATAGGAACCAGTATTTTCTAAATGTCTGTCAAAACTTTAAAACTCATTTGGCTGCCTGACTAAACCTTTGGAATATAAGACAGGTCTACACGATTGGTCAATTCTTCTGTTGCCTCACCTTTCGATCAACTGCGACAATTTCTTACAATCAACATCTCTGACATTTGTAAATTTGTAAATGCATTCGGACATCTTGAAGAAAGTTCCAGAACCTAGAAAAAAAAGACAAAAGAAAGAACGTTATCTCTGTGAACCCTCAAGGCTCAAATGGCCAAACACAACAAGAAAAGCTCAATGGGTCAGATGTACAAGAAAATTTACAAGTGGACAGTAATGCAGTGGCAAGTTTAAAGCCACTATGAATCTAATGTTTTTCACACTGCTACTTGCGCGTGAATTTATGAAATAAAATACAAACTGAAACCTAAACAAACAAATCACAGAACGTGTAAAAACATATGTTTAATAATAAGACTTGCCTGTTGACCTCACAGGAGACAGTTCACACTCTGACCTCGTTTTACTGCATTCCAAAATACAACGCTGAGCAGAAACATTATATAAATCATAATGTCATTATGATCCTCGTTTAAAAGCTTTAATTGGTTTACCATGTTCAAAACTTTTAATTAGTTTACCGCGTTTAAAACAATTTGTTTACTGTGTCTACAACTTTTAATTTGCTTATCGTGTTTTAAACTTTTAATTTGTTTACCAGTAATGATCAACTAGTCAAATGAACTGAAGTCACTGGAAAGATATAGTGATCACATAATAGAATGTGTGCTTGGCAAATTCAAAGCCTTTAAGCAACCACATTGGTTCAGCTGATCTGCAAAATATTCTGAGATAAACTATACTTATTTCCAAAACCAGCCTGCACTTTGTGTAAAACATGTGAAGAAGATAAAAAAAAGCTTACCTCTGTGAGTGAACAGTTCAGCCAGAAGTCGAGTGGCTGACGAAATAACGACGGAACTTTGTGACGGAAGGCAATGCAGAAGAGAAGCAATATCATTTATCTGGAAGAAATAACACAGTTTCAAAATTCCGTGAATGCTCAATATATACGAAATTTTTTTTAAATTCACCGCAAACAGGAAATATTCCCAAAAATATTCTCATAAAGCTCATTTTCGATTTAATTTTAGTAGCACATCTACGAGTAACACTAGCAGCAGCGTTTGTTTGTAGAGAAATCATAATGAAAGTAGTGTACAGTGTAACACAAAGTGGTGTTACTTCCCCAAAGCTATTAACACCCCCTGTTGGTTAACGTGTTGTATAAGAACTGTAGTGCATAGTAAAATATTGACTTTGTCAGCATTAAACCTTTTTACATGTGATCTGGTTTACACTCTGCATCATAAGGCATGTCTCACCAACTACTTTGCCTTAAAAAGTCCATACTGTAATTGAATACACTATACAGCAATACCTTTTCTTTGATGCTTGTTGTACACCATGTTGACTGAAATATGTTATTGAGGTCACCTGGGATGTTGACATTGGCAATGACCTTTGAAAAAGTAGATTAAACAAAACTCTATAGAGTAACCATAATGAAAAGAAGAAGAGAGGCAGCAGCTACACCTTCATTCAAGATGCTTGACTTTTCCAGGATTATAACTATAATAACAATCCAGAAAATAAATCCCTTGCATCATTTATGTCTACTCCAAAAAAACACTATAATATCTCTTCACAAGTAATAATAATATTCCTGAGGGATTATTTCTACCTCGGAGAAAAATAATAATAATAATAAATAATAATAATAATATCATTCACTTAAATATTGTCTCTGGACATTGAGGGATCATATCTACCTTGGAGAGAAAAATAGTAATAAATAGTAATAATAACAATAATAAAAGCAATTATAATAAAAGTAATAATAATAATAAATAATAGAAAAATGACAACAAAGTTAGAATCAATGACAGTGACCTCTTACCTGACCCTTTTCGTTGGTTAATCCACCATAGTTATTGATGAGCAGGACTTTAAGTGGCTTAAGTTCTTTTGCAATGGCACCAGTGGCATGGATCACATCAATTGGAACAAGTCTACCATCATCCAGTTCCCCCAGACTCTGAACAACGACAACTGAACTGGAACGCAACGCCCACTGCATTGCATCCATGCTAATCACCAGTCTTGGCTGACGGCAACTAAAATTTATTTTAAAAATGGTGTTGGCACTAGGAAAGAAACAGCACATTTCACAGATGCTATATCAGAGGTGGACAAACTTTTTCCACATTGGACCACATTAAAGGCCAAAAAAATTTCGAGGTCTGGGTAACACATTTTAAACTAAATTATTAATGACTAACATCATTTTTTTTACTTATTTAAGATTAAATGCTTTGACTGTTACTAGTCAGATGTATGCAACTGTGAACATGCATTAACAACTTTCCCATAATCCGCAGTGATTGCCTGGTTGCACTTCGTACTATTGAGTTCAAGTTTAGATCAGCTGACTGAGATCTGTACTTGGATTTGTTTCAAATGGCGACGGCGCGGAGAGTGGCATCTAACCTCGCACCTCTGGAATTGGAGAACAAACCCCCCACACTCTGGCCGACTTATACATAAGAGGCTCAAAAGTCACTCAGAACTGTAAATTAATTTATTATA
Organism: Allolobophora icterica; assembly: GCA_963556255.1. NCBI lineage: Eukaryota > Metazoa > Annelida > Clitellata > Crassiclitellata > Lumbricidae > Allolobophora > Allolobophora icterica. Next base: position 17,277,908 of record OY744608.1, read on the forward strand.
TACATCAGCATCATGTATGGTGTACCCCCACTTGTTGCCACCATGCACGGTAAACACCCTAATTCTGGCAACTGTGGGAGATCGCTCTCCCACCCCCATTGGTAGACAACCCTGGGCGTGAAAGTGGGGCAGTTCGGCAAGGTTAACACTCAGAGTTATTCTGAAATAAGAGACCGGAAAAGCAGGTAAGAAAGCAGTCCCATGTGAGCAAAACGAGAAAACTTCTCGCGGTCTGAATTTTGCGATTTGTTTTTATTTATTTTCTGAAGAATTGTGTCAGCTGGATAAAAGTGTTGGTGGGCTGGATCTGGTCCGTGGACCGTAGTTTGCCCACCCCTGTGCTATATAAATGCTTACATATATACATATGCTATATATAAATGCTTACGTATATACATATATACGCTATGTCACTCAAGACTGATTTCTGCTGCTTTAAATCTAACCATCGTAACTGTCAAAGGATAACAATAAGGACAACAATCTGTAATAAGGTGAATAAAAGTTAAGTCGCAGCAAACTAACGTAATATAAAATGGCCAACTGTGTGAAAAATGCAACAAGGTGGGGTGCTGTAAGGACTAGCACGAATTTCATTCATTATTTCATTAAATGATTTTTAACTAGACAGTTCTGTACGAATCACTTTTTATTTCAAGGGCAGTGAAAGCATATTTACAGCAGTTTATATTAAGATTTTGTACGTAGAATTTTCAGCTCGACTAGTCTCCCTCCTCTTCTTAAAAAACAATGAATTTACATTGCTACCTGGAAAAAATGCTTCAAAAGGTGTCGGATCATTCAGTTTTTGAGGTCATTTCAGTGCATGAGCAGCACTAATGTTCAAATTAGGGATCACAGTCCTGACGAGTTTCAAAACAGGTGAGCAACAAGCAAGTTACCAACACCTTTATAGCTCAAGACATGACTCGGCTTGCCTTGGGTCAGGGTGCTGGATATGGAAGAACGAGGCACCATGAAAAAGTGGTCGAGAAACGGCGTCGTTGTTCTGCAGGGCGTCGAACAATATCATGCTATCAGTCATCAGCTGTTTTCGGTAGCCCTACAAAATTTCATTCAAACCAGTTTCACTGAGAAGCTTCAATAGGCATTCGTTATCTTTGCACTTATTAGGCCTATATCAAGCAGGCTACATGTTAAATTAATGATTTAGTATCAGTGATACTTGTGTGTATTCTGTTTTGTCATATTTTAATTGGACCAATAAAAAACCCACTTTGTTTTTGAGTTGTGGGAACCAGATACTTACAATAACCAGCAACATTCTGGTAATAAAAAACACACATCCAATTACAGCTGTCTGACTATTTTGCGGTTTTCATATTTTCCTATATTTTCTGGGTTGCAGGATTAAGAGATCTGAGCTGTGGTATATGGTTAGGCCATGGAAGGTATGATATGGTCAGGGCAGGTATTGTAAGATGAACTCAGGTCAGATGAAGTATGATTTGGTAAGGTAAGGTAAGATAGGGCAAGGCAATAACCAACCTTTCCTTATAGGTAACATTAGGTATGGTATGGGTCAGGTCTGTCAACTAACTGTGTATTAGCCTACCTATTATAAACAGCGCAGTTATCAAAATATTGCAAAGAAAAGGAAAATATTTTATCACACACTGTAAATTTGTTATAACACAAAAAGAACAGAATTTGGTTTAATCGATGCAATCCAGAATTTTGAAAGCACTACATAAAAGCTACACACAGGGCCCAGCTTATTCACGAGTGCTGTGTCAACACTGAAAGAGATATCTAAAAAAATCAGAATGTTACCCAATACTCTTCTTTGCTGCTGTTGGATGGAGTCTTGGGTCCATGGATAATTATCACCTGCATCTGATGTCGGTGGAGAAACGAAAGGCAAGAACAAAGACTGTGCAACTGAAACGAACAAAACAGAAACAATGAAACACAGAAACAATAAATTCTTTTTATTACAAAATATCTGTTGCAATCCATGATCCAATGCACACAAGCTGTTTCACGGAATCACTTTGCCTGTTCACTGCAGAAAACATCATCTGCTTCCTCTGGACCTCACCTTTGACATACATACATCCATGCCTGCATGCATGCATACATGTACAAGCCTTCTCAGGTTGGAATTTCAGACAATGCATTTATAATGTGCTCAAGGACTGCTTTTAACCCATCGTATGAGCCTGATTAGTAGCATATAATTCAAGAACATTGAAAAACACTAGCCATTTATAAAAAAAAACTATGTCATTAATTTTTATATGCCTGAGGAACGTATGTAACTTAGAAAAGAAGACAAACTAATTTCACATAATTTACAAACCGTTTTCTTGTTATGTATGACTTCCTGAGCAACCTGTACGACAGCAAAAGGACGCTGTGGGTCAACCGCTGACTGGAAGTGCTTCAACCAAAATCGAGCTTCCTTTGGATCAGTGCCAACCTAAAGGCATGTCATACAAAGAACACAGTGGTTCAAGTCAGATGCGATAAGAAACCACAGCCACTGAAGTAGGAAAATTGAATCAGATTAAAGAGCTCACTGAATACAAATTCAAATCTGATTCTAGTTTAAGAGTGGTTAAAATATACTGACACCAATAAATTTACACCTGAAGTGTGATAAACAGTCATATGTAAATATACATTCCATACATGGAGACCTTACATGGCGTGGCACCCATTTAAACAAGTAGCAGCGGTGAAGAAACTCACCTTGTCAATTAATTGAAAAATGAGTAGGGTTGAGCCCATATAGTCGCTATACCAAACATGGACTTTTTATATTTACATTATAAATGTTACAGACTGAAGGGCTTAGAGAAATTTGCCAGCTTACTGTAGTTATGTTAACTTTGTTATGGAGTGCCAAAGGCTGATAACTGACAAGCAAAAAGAACCTAGTTCTGGTACATTATACCGGAACTAAGTTCTGTGATGCACAGCTTACAGATCATATCTAACTAAATTTGAGAACTTCCATAGTCCATTTATAATAATCTCGAAAGCATAAACTGTAAGTAAAATTACACAGCAAGCTTGCTGAAATCTGGACTAGACAGGTTGTAAGCAAGAATGGCAATCTAGCAAATAACAGAAACAGCTAAACAAGAACATTGTTCAGGAAAACATGAGCTTTCAATTGTTGTCACATTGAGATTACATTTAACTCTGTGGCAAGTGATGGGAAATGTGTAAGAATCAAGGACAGTCTTAATCTTCCACAGGGTTAGACTGAGGCAATGATCTAGTACTGGCAAGTACTGATAATTAAAGTATGCAGCCAGCACGGAGTGAAGATGTAAAGTCTGGTTTTGAAAGAGATTTGTTTTTCCAGAGGATGCCAGTGTAATGATCTAGGAACCAGGATGCAAGTTCGCACTATGAAGTTTTGTGATAGTTCTGGTCAAAGACGTCTTAACTCCTGACGTTTGGTCACCGGGGTAAGTTAAGTAAGTAAGTAAGTATATTCCTTATTATACAAGCTGCTAAACCACATTCCATTGTACAAACATCATATGAAACTGACATTCTCTCGTCAATATGAATAGAGCATTCTAACAATAAAAGTTCTTTTCATGTTTTGATCAACCAATGGCAAGACTCGGTGCAGGGTTTCCCAGGACTGCCTTTGACACCACGGTAAGAAGGAAGTAGCAGTTGTCAGTACATATGTTTGCAGGTATTCCAGATCTTGCAATAGGCATATCTTTTAACGAGTTAGTGTTCGTTAAGAGCTTAGCAGCTCCTCTGCTTAGTCACCTGGAATCCGGATTTTGCTCTTCGCTTGGCATCTCTGGACAACCCCTCTGACATGACACAGCATTCGTGAATAAGCTGGTGCCTGCACTTAGCTTTTATGCAGCGCTCTAGCAATCTGGAGTTTACGATTACAAAAGAATACCAGAGCTGACTAGTGCACTGTTAACACATCACACAACTGCATTTTAGGATGGAGTCATTTTACATTTATACAGAAATAGGTCATTTAAATTTACACAACTGCTGTCATATTCCACAGAGCAGAAACTCAGTCCTGAAAGAACTCAGGACCAGCCTATTGTCTGCCACTCAACAATGCACTTGCCATAGACCTTTAAAACTAGTGTCATAGAACCAGAGGAAATTAATTAATAAAAAAAATGTAGACATAACTGCATCTTAAAGTATTACTTCCTACAAATACTTGAACTCAACTCTTCATGTAAAGTTCAACTTCCGACCAGGGTATCATTGCCATTAGCCGAAAGTGGTAATCCATTTTTATGGAGCACCATTCTGCTTAAGTACTCTTAAAAACTGTTCCATTTTTAGAAAATAAACTTGAACTTGAGACCTCTTGAAGAAACATGTGAAGATCTGATAGGCCATTTCGTGGTGCTGGCCTGGTATTAGCAATCCCGTTGTTGTGAGGGGCAGAGAAAACAGACTTTGCGAGGGGAGCTGCAGATAAGGCAAGGTCCTTCAGCACTTCGTCATCTCGTGTTTCACTAAAAAAAATCAGTTATTCTAATCACTCGCAACTATATATCTTACCGTAGAGTGCTTGCACACCATACATCACAGCAACTTCCTTAACACAGTGTATTTAACCCTGTCATCGTGCTTCTTCTTTGTAGAACACTCTTCGCACTGACATTTGCCGAGATTTCGTTTTGATTAATGCACATAGTGTGTCACGTTCTCATTGGCTTTGAAGACACGGTTTTATTCTGACCGAAATAGCCACGTTGACAGAGTGCTTCTGGGAAATGCTTATAAGGCAATAAGCAAATGCTCTGTTACAAGTTCAATTACATTAAAATTTATGGTAATGTTATCTTATTGAATAATCATAATAAGGACTGTCTTTTTCTCTTCAAGAATAATTGATAGACTCTGTGATCTCATTAGAAAGTTGATAATTTGGAAAGACTGTAGATTATAATCCATTTTCCTATTGGAATCACAGACAGAAAGTAACAAATATTTTTCTGAGATTGCTGCTTTCTGTACAGCAACATCAGGAGGAAGCAAGTACAGCCTTTTTTAATACTGAGAATCTAATGTTTGTGGCATTGTGTGTCTTGGTATGTGCAAATGTATCAGTGTGTCGAAAGCAAGTGTTAAATGCATTCTAAGGTTTTGTGTTTAATCATAAAGTTAACAAACAGATTTCAAATGTCTTGACTTACTGAAACTTTACTTAAAAGAACCTAAAACAAAAGTAAAGAAAGATGGTAGGTCAAGAGGAAATGTTACGTCTATTGCGCTAGTAATTTACCTGTTATCAGAGTCACGAGACTGACTCGCTGAACTATGACTGAAGTCACGCACGAATGAAAATGGAGCGCCTTGCTCTAGATTGATTTCTGAACTACACAAGAGAGCAGTCTTAGTTAACACTTTCAATGGCTTTATTGTCCTTAACGTCGACTGTGGCCAGCTCTTTATCAGCGCAGGTGTCATAAAATTATTTCTTCCTTCGAGTATTTGATTCAGCAAGACGTTTCCATTTCTCTGAACTGGGGCAAAGATTTGATTCACCCATCTGACCATTTCTCTGCAGGCAGGATCGCAGAATAAGACCAATCTGAAAAAATATACCAGCAACATCAACATCATCCATACCCTTCCCGAGCATCTCTAAGAGGTTTTAAAGAGTGCTATGGAAATCCTTGGTTGATTGCACACTAAAGGTAGTGATAAAGGAAGTGAGGTCAGGTCAGGTCAGGGTCAAGTCAGGTCAGGTCAGGTCAAATTAGGTAAGTTCAGGTGATTACGTACTCATTTGTTACAGACATATATTAGCAGGTGATTAAGGTAAATAAAAAGCTATGATACTGTTATATTATTATTATTATTATTATTATTCCGGATATTTCTATATTTCACCTCTCCTCCGCTTGTACTGTCCTCCGCTGCTTTCCACTCACGACTGAAAACCGAACTCTTCAAGCTATCCTATCCTGATTCCATTCCTGTGCCACCACACAACCGCCATCATCACCGATTACCACCGTAGTACCCTTCGGTCTCCTCGGCTTGACCTCCCCGGACTCTGACCTGGCACCGGAACGGATAAGGCGGACATGGCTATTGCGGACTTGATTTGATATAGCGCCGGTGAATAAGCTGGTCTCCCTGACGTGGCTTTTGTGTGGCGCTGAGAAATTTAGGAGATTTACATTACATTATAGCGCCTCTCGAAGTCAACTACTACTCAGAGGCGCTCCCGACTACAGCATTTGATACTGTGCCGGAATTTTCACGCCGAAGCGCCACGAGCAATTGCGAGTGAAGGACTTGCCCAAGGTCCGTACGCAGCGGCTAGAGTGGGATTCGAACCTGCAACCCTCCGGTCACACCGAACTTACCACTGAGCCACCACTAGTATATAATCCACCAATATAATATCCTTCAAGGTCCTTATAAGTTGCACTTTTTAAGTGAATGAGACCCTAAATATTCCAATTATCAGAAAACTTTCATTTGAGCTAAATCAATTACCACAATCATTAAAATTTATGACAGTGGACTAAAATTGACTTTGTAATAAAAATTTATTGTTTGCAAATAAGCCATCTAGTTAGCAATTCAATACCAGAGCAGTATTACAATTCATTTCAGTATTTGCCTATAGCTGATAAATGGCCAAACACAATGCTGGGGAATATAACCAAGATATTACATTAATTAAATCAGTTTTTACCATATTTTGCCATTTCAACCAGTAAAAATCCAGATTTTACTGCAAAACTATGTACTGGTAGATTTACATCACTACTGTACAACAGAAGGGTGTCACAGAAGCCTCCAGATAATATTAAAATAGATTCCAAAAGAGATAAGGCTAAATGGGGTATCACAGCTTGAGGGCGACACTGTGGCTAGTGTGTCAGTGTTTCAACTTTGACCTGGATTCCACTGTCATCACTCACTTTTGAACTCGTGTTCAGCGCTCTCTTTTTCGGCTTTGGCAGTGCTATATAAATCATCATCACCATCAACATCATCATCATCGTCATCATCATCGTCGTCGTCATCATCATCATCATACCGATACAACTGCCTCTTTACAACCATGAACTTACTTCCTCATGTCATAGCATAATGCAACACCGAATCATGACCTTACAATGAACTTACACATTAATAAATGTGTTTCTCTGCCTGTATGCGTGTCAGTTTGTGTGTGTACATGCAATTACGCATGCATGCGTGTACATGCGCAAGCGTGCTCTCCAGCTCTGTTCCATGGCGAGTTAATTGGGATGAGAAAAAGCTCAGCCCATCTGCATGCCCTGACATTATATATTTTTATTTACCCTCATGTCACATGAATTTATTGCTAAATGCCTGACACTGTGTTTAAAACTGATAACACTTAATCACTCTTCACCAGTGTAATACGTTGAAAATAAAAAGAGGTTATATAACGAGGTTAAATCAGCAGTAGATTCAACAGATTTATACTGATAAATTGTAAATAAAATCCCCTTTAAAATATCCGGCTCTCGGATGTGAACATCCGAAGGTCTCGGTTTTATTACTGGAAAGCGTACCATATAGATGCAGGCTTTTAAAGTGACCCATACTTTGGATGGTACCCTGGATGTGATTCACGAGGATGTGGAAATTTCCCCCAAGTTAAGAATTACTCCAACTGAAGACACATTTCCACCAAACCTTTTGCTCCTCTCCATATATATAATTATAGGGGGCCTATATATAGCTCAGCTGCACCCCACTGCAGTCAACCAAAAATCGCATCCAGTATTTTGTATGGTGACACTTTAAAAAATTACTTTAAAACTTAAAATCAACTTATGGAAGGTTTGATGCAGGTTCAATCGAAACAACTTCTTAAATTTACAAATAGTTGGTGTTAAACTGACATGTAGCAATAAAACCAACCTCAACGCCATTTCAATACAAAGAGACATTTATATATAAGAACCATAGTGAAAATTATCAAAGTGCCATGGTAATGAAGCATAGGTTAAAGGTGTCAATGATGAACCAATCGAGGTGTATATATTCCAACTTGACTGTTGACTGACAACCGTTTAAGCCAACACAAGAACCGATTAGGCCTACAATCTGTCCAATATATGTTTTATTCCACTGCAACAACCGGAATTATTCTGTAAACCTAGCACTTGCAAAACTTCAAACAGCAACAACAAACTGTTCAAACCGTCCCAAGTGTCTATTGTTCTAGAAATGGATTCAACCCAAGACATTCGACACGAAAGTGCTCCTCTTACCTGCAGCTGACTCCACCGATACACCAACAGTCGACCTAAACGTTGACTTAACAACCGCCTAATGCCCCACTGGACCTTACCAGGCACCAAGGTTTCTCGCCCTCCATACCGTCTCGTGATTGTCTTAAGTCTCGGCTTCGGGGTCTAAAAAGTACCGCGTGGCATAGATAATGCGGGTGACCTATTTGACCCACACCACGGTCACAGCCAACAACTCTATAGCCAGGCTTTGTCTGTCTTTCTAAAAGTGTGTACACAGACAGACAGACAGACAGACAGACAGACAGACACAGACAGACAGACCCGAATTAAGGGGTGCTAAGAGTGCTGCAGAACCCCGGCCCGCAATAGTACTTGTAATTGGGTCCCGCGCTGATGGCTATATAGGTAATCACAGCACCCGGGCCCGCACTAGCCTTAACGCGACCCTGCAGCCAGGCTTTGTCAGTCTTCTTACAAGTGTTTATCTTTATAGGCCTACAGAGAGACAGACAGAGGCAAAAGCAGAGACAGAGACAGAGACAGAGACAGCAATAATGTTATACGCAATAATCTATTGCAGCTTACCCTACAAGTAGACACAATTAGATTTAATATAATAATAATAGTAATAATAATAATAATAATAATAATAATAATAATAATAATAGTAATAATAATAATAATAATAATAATAATAATAATAATAATAATAATAATAATAATAATAATAATAATAATAATAATAATAATATTTATTCTTTAATTAAGCGCCTGCAAACGCACTGCGCTGTACAAGTACATGTTATGCGATAAATCTTAACTACTAACAGAACAGACAGCCTGCAATACACGGCGCAATTTGCAGCCTACAAAGCATGTCCGCCTATGGGACTCGATCTCTGTACCTCTCGCACTCTACGCCAGATGTTATCCAATGCGCTATCGGGCTGTCGGTACGGTATGCTGTAGATCTGTCACAGGTAACCGGCGATTAGGCCTAGGAATTCATTTCGAAATGCATGCGGTCTGTTTACATTAATCTCTAGGTCTTAGTTAAAGTCTAAGTTTCAAAGCATTTAAATCATAACAAAGCAGAAGTGTTCGAGCGCATTATAAATGGTGTAATTGGACCAAAGTCTGTCAGAGATCTTTTCGGAATCTGATTCTGGAGAAATATCGACTGAGGGTCAATTTGAAGCTGGTCAAGGCGATCGTGTGCATACAAGGTCAATTAAAGCCAAGTAATGCGCTTAAATGAGACAGACAGACAGACAGACAGACAGACAGACAGACAGACAGACAGACAGACAGACAGACAGACAGACAGACAGACAGACAGACAGACAGACAGACAGACAGACAGACAGACAGACAGACAGACAGACAGATCGTGTTTTCTCAAGCAGGCGTCTATAATAGAGTAATATATATCATTATAAGACATCACATAAAATTGCCAGTATACATGTATCAACGGTATAGTGATCACTTTCTGGTTTCAATGACCTCAATGATAGGTCTATAAACTCACAGATCGAATAAGATACACGATCGAGTAGCCTACTAGCAGTAGACTGCCATTACACAAACCACACCGTATTAAATTTTCAATGGTCTGGGCCCTAGGGGTGAAACCTAACACACACTTAAGTTTGCATTTACGCCTCTTTCGAGGCATTTCCGTTTGTGTTTGAATATGTCATGCATTCATTCTGCTATAGTTTCGAATGATATCGTATATCATAATGACTTCGTTACTGTCCTTACTGTCAGAGGCGTCTACACCAAAGAAACCGTGGAGCAAATGCTCCATCCAAGAAATAGGGGAAGATCTGTCAGTGTATGTGCCACCATTTTAGGGGGGAAGGAAGAGGGAGTGGGTAAAAAGAGGGGGGAAGGGTAGTTGCTCCAATGTCTTAGGGGATAGACGCCCCTGCATAGGCCTACTGTCGTTTCACAACGCTCACGAAGCGAAACGTGCACCCAAACAAACTGCCCCAGTTTATTTGACCTTGTGTAGCCTACATCATACAGAATAATTGTCTCGACTATCAAGCTTTACGCTGCGCACATAATGGAGAACTCTGGATGATTAGGATAATGCATGGCCTGATTATTTTCAACTGTGCAGTAGGCCCTATGCTAGTATGTTTTCACGACGTATTCTGACGGTGCTACTTTCTGCACCAAACAACAATTACGTAAAATCGAGCCTGTTCTGAATTTGAGACAAATAAGTTTAGAAATATTTATCCTACACAAAGTAATTATCCTAAAAAAACTGGGGTAATTAGTAATTATAGTCGCCTATATAGGCTATTTATAGCAGCAATGCCAAAGACCAGTCCCACAGTCCACGGCCTTCTAAATAGAGATAGGGCCTATACTTAACAATTAAATCGCCTGTTTTTCTCCAAATTGTATACTCTGGGGCCTGTTCACAGTAGGCTAGTCTAACCACAGTATAAATAATTACTAATTGTAATTATTTATTCTGTGGTCTGACCATCATCCAAATTAAGTTCTGTAACCGATCTATAATTATTCCATTTTGCACCACGATCGACTCTGGAACGATTTTGGACCCGATCGAGCTCCTGCCACAAATTCAGAAATTCTTCGTTCCTCTACCCGTCGCGATATTCGCTGTCATCTGCTTGACTGTCAAAATTAGCCCCTATACATGGACGTCCGGAGGGGGTAGGGGCATTTGTCCTCCCGGATTTTGCAAATTTTTACAAAAAAATCTTTGGATCATGATCGACTATTAGGCCCCTACAACAGTCCAAAACGATTATTAAGCTAAAAAAACACTGAATTGTTTAGGTAAGTCCTAAATGATGTCACGTGTTCTGTGTTCACGAATATGCAAAAAGTCATGTTGCTCCCCCTGAAAAATGTTGCCCCCGAGAAAATCTTTGCCCCCTCAGCCCGTAGAAAAATTCCTGCGGACGCCTATGCCCCTACATGGATCACTTCTCGGTCTTTCCATTCAAAATCTTTATAAATTCGTAAATACAATACAATAAAATACAATACAAAAATCATTAATGACGTTCCTTTTTGAAAAAGTCTTAATTAATACTATCCGTCCGTCCGTCCGTCCGTCCGTCCGTCCGTCCGTCCGTCCGTCCGTCCGTCCCTCCATCCATCCATCCATCCATCCATCCATCCACCCATCCATCCACCCATCCATCCATCCATCCACCCACCCACCCATCCATCCATCCATCCATCCATCCATCCATCCATCCATCCATCCATCCATCCATCCATCCATCCATCCATCCATCCATCCATCCATCCATCCATCCATCCATCCATCCATCCATCCATCCATCCATCCATCCATCCATCCATAACCGTAATCGTAATCGTAATCTCCAAACTTCTAAAGCGCCACTCGAAGGCCAAGCGCAGGACACCAGCCTATTCACGAGCGCTACGTCAGATCAGAGGGGGTTTCCAGGGAGTAGTCCAAAAGAGGTCCAAGTCCGATTTCCAGGGTACCAGATCAGGAGAGGCAGAGCAGCTGTCAAGGCGGGTGTCGTTTACGGCGAGAATAATTGGAAGGCGGAGGATCAGATGAGTCAGGGTAGGAGTAGGCCTACTTGAAAAGGTGAGACTTCAGTTTTGAGTGGAAAGCCCGAGGGGTGATAGATAGAGGAAAATGAGGATGAGGATGAAGGACGGGTTGCAATGATGATTGAGGCACTGAGAAACTGCGGAATTCAGAGGGAGATCATTCCAGAGGCGTAGTGCTGTGTTGGATATGGCTCGGTTGGAGAACTTGAGGTGAGTAGGCCTATAGTGACTGGGGGTCGAGTAAGACTGAGATAGGATGACGATCATCCGCCTTCCAACTTCTTCTAAATCGAACTCGCCGTAACAGCTCCTTGTGAAAAACTCGAGTTTTTTCAGTTTTGCCACAGATGCACAGGGACGTATCTAGCGTTGGGCTTGGGGGGGGGGGGGCTTAAGCCCCCCAAACGAAGTTGAAGCCCCCCCCAAACAAGTCAAGCCGTTGTATGCTTACGGCTAAAATTCGTATGAACACTGTATAAATGTTGCCATGTTCAAGGCTTAAGCCCCCCCAAACGATAAAGCCTAGTTACGTGCCTGCAGATGCAGTTTTACTGCGTCATGTGAAGTCATAGGGGTAGATAGTCCCAGTCTTGTTGTCCTCGAGACCAAGGTCTTGGTCTCGAGTGCACTCGAGTTCGTTTTTAAAAGTCTTGGTCTTGGTCTTGGTCTTGAGGTTCAAGGTCTTGGTCTTGGTCTTGGTCTTGAGGTTCAAAGTCTTGGTCTTGGTCTCGCAAGACCAAGACCAAGACCAAGACCGGCTGTTAATATGAACAGTCATTTAACCGAACTCGAGAATTCTGTATCAAGCCTGCTTGAATCATACGACTAATATCTATGGATGGATACAAGTCTTGTTGGTCAGGAAAACCCATTGGCAACAGCAACAGTTATTCTGTATTAGACGGTATGATAAACCATGGGAAGATTTCAAAAGGACTGATCACTATCTGTACATTTACATCCAGTGCTTGAAAAGCTACTCTGTGTGTGTCAGCGACTTCAGCACCTGTAGAACGTATTTTTTCACATGGCGAATTTTTATGAGGCCCACCAGGCACGTCTTGGTCAGAAAATTCTGAGCGAATTGGTTTTTATAAAATACAAAAGGCATTTGGTATAAGAGTTTGCATGAAGGACTTTTGAATACAAATTCGGATTTCTCTGCAGTTCGCATTTAAAGCTAATTTGCTTGAATAAAATAAAAGACTCATGTTTTCATTAAAATAGCGAATATTCCGACTTTACAATTTTTAGAAGTCTTGACCTGATTTAGATTTTTTGGGTCTTGGTGGTCTTGGTCTTGAGGTTCAAAGTCTTGGTCTTGGTCTCGAGGTTCAAAGTCTTGGTCTTGGTCTTGGTCTCGAGGTTCAAGGTCTTGGTCTTGGTCTTGAGGTTCAAGGTCTTGGTCTTGGTCTTGGTCTTGAGGTTTAAGGTCTTGACAACAAGACTGGATAGTCCTAGGCCTTTAGCCTATAGCCACAGATAGGCTACAAAACAGAGAACAGAGAGAATTAAGGAAATATATCGATCCTTCCTCCTCTTTTATAGTTCCCACTGAAACTGATTGTGCCGTATAAATCTGCCTGTCGATTTTGTTTAACTTAGTTTCTGTGAATAAACTGATGCCAGCGACTTAGATTATAATTAGGCACTGTCAAAATATGAGATCACGATTGAGATTGATAATCACTTCTAAGTTCAATTCCGCTACCCGTATGACCCATAACCCATTGCGGTACTGTTTCTCATATCTGAACTGCAACACACAAGCCCTATCAAATTCAGAAATAGATAATATTATGTCTATGTGTGTCTATGTCTATATCATGTCTGCATGCAGCCATATACATATATACAGTGTATATATAGATAATATATAGGCCTATATGTATATTATATTTATATAATATATATATCTATATATATACATGACCTGACCTAGTTCTTAGGTTTGGCCGAAGGCTTGGGTCAATGGTGAAATAGAGCGTGTCCGTAAATCGTTTGCTGCATCGGAAGGTTGGAAAGAGGAAGTATAGTTACATAATAAACCTCTGGCTTTTCTAAGACAGCGAAAACTGGAAAACAGCAAACATTGGATACTACGATCGACTCCAACCTTCCATCAAACGGGATCTACGTCGTCCTTGCTGTTTGCTACCCGTGCTTCGTCGTGCCTCGACAGACTGCCCGTACGGTACTGTTTGCGGGCAAGTAGTTAAGGCTAATGGACGTTCTGGTACTGTTTGGGCGAAGGGCAAAAAAATTAGTTTGATGCGAAGACGCGGTGGATGCGTGCGTCATCGTCTGAAATATCGTTATGAATCGGCATGGCCACATTACGGACGCTTTCTGGGTATGTTCGCATAATTAAATCGTCTTTGTTATTCACAAAACTAGTTAATTCGTGGCTGTAAGCTATTTATTCCTGACAGTGAAAACTGCGTCTTGGCCTTGGCAGTCCATTTCGCCCCATCTCCAGGCTTCGCTTTGCGGTTGGTTGTAGTGATGTATGGGGTGATGCGTAGAGCAGTGGTCTGAACCTGTGAGAAGGAATTTCCCTCAACCCTGCTGGTCCAAGTATAACACCTCCCAGAGGCGTCTATCCCCCAGGTCATTGGAGCAACGTCCCTTTCCCCCTCTTCTTCCCCCTCCCCGTTTCTTCCCCCCTAAAATGGTGGCACACACACTGACAGATCCCCCCCCCATTTCTTGGATGGAGCATTTGCTCCAAGGTTTCTATGGTGTAGACGCCCCTGACACCTCCCAATTTCGTTAAAACGGCCCACCCTGTTGTTAAATTGGAGTTGATGAACAAGCTTCAGATTTCTATCCAGTCTGAAGTGCAAAGGCTAATTTTCTAATACTAATAACAATAAAAATTCTTGTTATTAAATGTATTAAATATTTTATGTATTAAATATTTCTACCTTGCAATCTTATACTAACTTTTAACAAACTCAGAGCAAGAATTCAATATTTTTAGGCAAAATGCATTAGAAATACTTAGGGTCAACTGATTAAAGAAACACTGGCTTTAAGGCGTGGGAGAACTTTCTTGAAAACTCTGTTGATACAAAACAGATATTACTGTTCAAGTGCACAAATTACCAGGGGCGTCTATCCCCCCCTAAGTCATTGGAGCAACGTCCCTTTTCCCTTTCTCCCCCCCCCCTTACCCGTTCCTTCCCCCCTAAAATGGTGGCACACACACAGAGATCTTTCCCCCCTATTTTTTGGATGGAGCATTTACTCCAAGGTTTCTATGGTGTAGACGCCCCTGCAAATTACATTGTATGACATTGTATCGATGGTGATAAGCAATAAAGGTCCTATGCACACTGACGGCGATCTTGTTTGACAGGTGGGGAGACACGTGACACTTTTGAACTGATCTGGTCAAAAAGACGTGAAAAAAATGTGTTGACTTTTTTGGTGTTTCTTCCTAATTTGGGGGACAACTGTATAGAGTGTACCCCACTGTTAAAGGTGGGGGTCTTGTCCCCCTCGATCCCCGGGATCGCCGCCCATGCCTATACGGTTACCACCTTCAGGAAGGCTCTAATCTGTGCTCTCCATGTTATGCCAGGTGCTCTAACCACGTGGATACCATGTGGAATGCTGGTGTTAGACTGAGCTCATTAAGCTTGACTGAATACCAGAAGCTTTACAATTTTCTCTGGATTGAGTTTATGTGACTATTCTATTTATCTATTCCATTCTCTGTTCTACTTCCTCTTGAGTGTGCCATCTATACATATAATTTCCAAGTTCTGTGTGTCGATAAACGCTCTCACAGGCACCTGAAATTGGCCCCACCCACGAACACTGGGCACTACGGAGATAGACGTACACACACAAAGCCAGACAGATGGATGGACGGTCAGACAGGCAGACAGGTTGACATGCAGACGAACAGCTGTTATTAAGTCTGTCTATGCCTCCCTCCCCCTCCCTCTCTATGCCTGTCTCTCTTGAGGTGGAGGACCGGAAGACTGATTATAGCTGATGCAATATAACACACTGGCGCCCGAAATTCGCCCCATCCACAAACACTGGGCACTAGGGAGATAGCCATGTCCTTCCCTCCATCCCTCCTTCACTCCCTCCTTCTATACCTACCTCTTCCGTCACAATGACGGGCAAATCCACTAGTTAAATTATATTCTACTTAAGTTTCTGAAGTCTTTTTCCAGCACTCCAGTCGTCAGAAGTAATCGTACAAGTGAAATCGATATAATTGTAGAAACAATGGCTCTATGAAGATGATGTTGATTTAACAGGGAGAAGAATTTAACAGCAAAGAGGGATACAAAGCTGTGAACAAACGAATGTTGGAAGGCATGGAAACGTGTAAAACACTGGTTTCTGTTGTTCGTCTGAGGTGAGCGGCCAACATGTATTTACAAAAAGAGGTAGAGGCAGTCACTGGCATAAACTTGTCCAGAATATTGGGGTGGGGGCCATTTGGTTATTCATTCTAAACTTGTTGCATAGGGTGTACAGTCCATCTGAATTATTGGGGGGCACGTGCCCGGCTGCCCCTCACAGTCTACGCCTATGGTCAGGCAGTTAGCAATCTGTAAAACTTGCTAAGAGATGTGTTTGTAACTAAACTGTTGTCAAAATCAAATTATGTGACCACAGAATGAATTTCCTTCAGTGTTAACTAACTAAATATATATTAAACCAGAGATTCATTATAATGCGTTCATTATAACTTGAATTCTTGTATAACAATGTCATGACAACTGAATATTAATTCACCTATACACAATGCACTTTGCATGAACAATATTTTTCCATTGTTGAGTAAGTGCTCATTGGTACTGGATATTTCGGTGATGTCATTGAGTTGTTGACTTGTTTGTGATTGGCTGGTGGATTTTCTGTGCACATATAATGCGAAATTTCTGTAACACAGCATTGCTGAGTTATCTAGTTTTTGATTTGTTTGTGATTACTTGGCCTTCGTTTGCATTTTATAAAAAAGTCTTGCATTTAGATATTGTGATGATTCAAAAACTGTGATTGAACTTTTTGTTTTAATTAATATGAAATTGAAAAGTCAAGACTGTCTTTACTTGAGTTAGTCCTGAGTTTAAAATCGTGTGAGTCGATGATTTGAAACCTGATCTATTGACAACTTCATAAGTCATCGACATTTTTATGACTCCACCTTACTGTTCGTAATGATATTGATATCATGAGCTCTGTGGTCACGGGTAGGGTGATGCATTTGCAGGGATCCCGACCTAAACAAAAATGAACCGGAACGCCAGCGTCAGGCACCATGTTAATCTAGAAATGTTCCTGTAAAATGTAAATCCTGTCTAAAAAATACTGGTCGTCAAAAAAAGAACCGGAACGCCGTTCCGGTGCGTTCCGGTTCCAACTGATCCCTGTGCATTTGTTCTTCTTGACTTCAGAACAATCCTGATTGTTTTTTTGAAGTGGTGCTGTTGAAATGTTCAATTACAATTGATTTATCTACTGTTTTTGATACTATGGACCATTAACTTCTTTTGCATCACCTCCAATATTGGTTTGGGGTTTCTGATCCTGCTCTGGTTTTGTTTGCTACTTATTACTTTCTGCAGACTCAGCCAGTGTACTACTTAGGGCAGAGTTTCCCAAACTGTGGGTTCGCGACCCAAAAGTGGGTCACGATGCTCTGGCAAGTGGGTCGCCCAATGCTTTCGAGAAACGTTTATTTTTTGCAGCAACACCATTTGGCTATGATTGGACTTTAACTAGCTGGATTGGAATAAGTTGTAAACTGTTTTTACCTAAGTCTCCTTTTACTGCTTTAACTTTTAATTGCTGTACATAAATCCACATATTTCGATACCAATTTACGAAGCAATTTTTAGTACACAATGCTTAATTTTACACAGTGGGTATCGAGACTGCCAAGATATTCACAAGTGGGTCGCGACCCAGAAAAGTTTGGGAACCGCTGACTTAGGGGGCAATTGTTCATCCTAAGCAGTGATTACTGTATGTTGCTTCCTACTGGTTCAGAGGCTTCAGAACTTTGAGTAGAGTCAAAACTAATGCATCAACAATGCAATTCAACTATGAACTTACAACCCCTGTGCTTAAATCTTTGCATTGGATTCCTGTTCAGTAAAGAATTTGTTTAAAATTTGGGCTCATGATTTATGAAACATTGAATAAATAGCCAACGACAGTATTTAAAATCAGTCCTTGTTCCTCAGTCTTGCCACTCTGCAATGTCAAGGTCATCTGATTGCCTTTCAGTGGTCATAACTTAAACGAGAACTGTGGTGGGTGAATGAGCTTTTCGGTCGATTTGCAATCTCAACTTTAGACTTACATTTTCAATCATTTATCCTCCACAGAATGTCTGTCTGTCTGTCTGTTGGTCTGTCTGTCAGTGGACTGACCTGGATATTGACCTTGATTATGGCTTGGTGTGCATTAGACACAGCACTACAGAAGTTACTAATTAATAATAAATAATAATAATAATAATAATCTTTTCTTTATTTAAGCGCCTGTTAACCGCACTGCGCTGTACAGTGAACATACATATAGTAGAAATGGCAGCCACGCAGGGCGCCTTACATACATGTATACAGTAGAAGCACATGATAACAGTTTTACAGGAGTCGAATATAGCTGTTTTATACGGCAGCCAACAGGGCGCCAATCACGGCCTACTATTCATTTAACCACTGCCGCTACCTAGCGAGTCGAAGGCTGAATAAACCTAACGGGGTCTACGGGATTCGATCTTGGTACCTACTGTTCTTCACGCCAATGTGTTATCCATTACTCTATGGGCCCCCCCTTATGCCATACTCCCTGTACTGAATACGTTTACTCATAACTTTACTAGCAATCTCTTACTTAAGTTGTAAAAGTGCCATTTGCATAAATTTTACGTGTATAACATTTAAAATTAAAGAACTGCAGCCAAACTGTTATGATTAACAGTTCCATGTAAAGTTAATTTTTTGTCAGAATAAATGAAGGGTCTAACATTAGTTAGAATAACTAAACAGGAAAGTAAAAGGCAAGTAAACATGCTAAAAGCCTGGTTTAAAATGGATCTGGTTTACATTCTGTCCTGTGACTTTCAACAGAGGAAAGAACGAAGAAGAATTTTCAAAAAGTCTACAAAGAAATTTCAAAGCATCCGACTCCAGCTTCAGCTCTGAGATTGGGTAAATTATTTCTTGATGAATTTATTAAATCAATTTTTTTATTAAGCAGTTTTAAAACTGTGTGTCTAACTAAAATTTGCAGAGTCATGCTACATTTGATTTCTTAGGATGTTTGTGGAATGATGAAACGCAGGAATCAGGACACGATGATTTATAGCCATCAGTAAAACTTGCTATCTTTGTTTGTATTATTGCATTATGCTTACAATCGTTCCGTTGTTGATGAATCAGTTTACTCTGTAAAATAAAATAAAATAAAATCTGTATAGTTTATACAGCTCCTTTAAAATAAAATTTCAAAAACGCTGGATACAGTATGTATGTATGTATGTATGTATATATTTGTGTATATATATGTATGTATTTGTGTATGTATGTATGTATGTATTTGTGTATGTATTTGTGTATGTATGTGTATATGTGTATGCATGTATGTATGTATTTGTGTATGTATGTATTTGTGTATGTATGTATGTATATATGTATGTATGTGTATATGTATGTGTATCAATCAATCAATCAATCAATCAATCAATCAATCAATAACTTTATTGTATCCACTGACAATCAGGAACAAAACATATTTACAGGTAACAAGAAAAATTATTCAATTTATAGAGCATCCGTATGTATGTGTTTATAATGTGTATCTGGCATTTTGAGAACATATGACAGGTTTATTGTGCTTTTACTCCCTCTTGGGCTTTGATACTCTACACTGTAAACTGGCTGGTTAACAAACTTGACCCTGTGAATAATATATCCGCCAGTATATTCAAACTTTTCCTTGTCTGTTTATTCAAGCCATTTAATTTACAAGGACATAATTTAGTTAAACAGATCTGTTTCAATTTATCTTGTGTGTGGTTCTTGTCAAGCCCACCGACTGAAATTCTGGGCCCCTAGCCAGAGCAGTCACAGGGCTCTAAAACATGTTTAGGCGTTATGAGAAAATTTTATAATAAAACAATTGAAATTGCAAAAAATTATAAGTAAGGTAATATTCAGATGCTTGTCAGTAGTTGAGTGTCAGTAATATTATATTTAAAAAGGCATAAATCATAAACTTTGCATAACTGATTATAATAGAGTTCATAAGTTGATTGTGGGCATTTTCCCCCCTGCACCCACTCTCGGCGGGCCTGGTCCTTGTTACTATTTTGGTTTTGGGTATATTGCTTTGTCTGGTGCAATGCATTGTAATTGTACAGTGCATCAAATACAGGAAAGCGATCACTTCGTTTCTCTTTCCCTCTGTGAGGCAACATTAAGCGTGGTCTCCTCGCTGTTAATAGGTATTGTATTTTCCCTTTAGACAGTCATCACAAGACTGATTGTTACTTTTCTAATCCCCTGCGAAGTTTAATTAACGTTCGCTAAGTGCAATTAAGTACAACTTTTCACTTTTCAAATGCACACTGGATGTTCTGTGAAAAGTACTTAGCGGGGCTTGGCAAGGGAGCTCTTTGTTCACATTTTGGTTCAACCAGTGTTAACAATCACTAGTGTTGACAATCACTGTAGAGGACTGGAGCTGAATGTCCCATGATTGCATATTGCAACTCAGGCACAGTGGGCCATTTTGCTAGATAAATAAATAAATACTGGCTGATAAATATTCATTACCACATTAAATCTGAACCATTCCATTTGATGCATGAGGAGCATTTTCAGCTCAATTTGAGACGTGCCTGGTTTGTGTTTCTCAGGTGGAACTGTTCCAATGCCTTTGAGAGGTGCAAAATAGTGCTATATAAATAGTCAAATATATAAATCTTATCATCAAATTTGGAGGTTTGTATAGCGCCGCTTACAGCTGCGGCCATTCAGTAGCACTCCCAGTGCGAGGGCCCGAGAAGAGAAAAAGGTTTTAAGAATGGAGAGAGATGTAGGAAGAGATCCAGAAAGTATGGTTGCACGTAGAGGGGAAAGAAGAGGATTCGACAGGGAGGGTCCTATGTTGTCATAAGATCTCGTTTGAGCCAGAGTGGTCCTGGCATGTGGAACAAAGAGAACATACATGTCATTCTTGAGAATGGAGAAGTCGGTGAGAAGCTGCAGAGAGAGGGGGTGGATGTGATCCCTGAGATATTTGGGAGCAGTTCCCAATTTGGACTTAAGGACCAGAACAGGAATTTTAAATTGAATGCAGGACAGGAGAGGGAGCCAGTGAAGTTGATTGACCATATACAAGGAGATGTGGGAGAATGTAGGAAGACGAGCAATCAGTCTGGCGACAGCATTGAGAACTGACTGTTGAGAAGACAGGCATATCCTAGGAAGACCAATGAGAATGAAATTGCAATAGTCAATTCTAGAACAGACAAATACTATTGAGGTCATGGTGGATAGGGAAACAGATCTGCGAATAGTCCTACGATGCAAAAGTTGGAAGTAGGAGTGTGTGAGGTTAGTAACGTGCTCAGAAAAAGTGAATGTACTGTCCAGTGTGACACCTAGGTCACGCACACTGGTAGAAAAGGTAAACTGGGGAAATTTTCAGCAAGAAGGAGAAAGTCTAGTTTTTGGAGTTGTTGCGAAGTACCAAACCAGATGGTTGAATTAAGAGCAAGACAATTGGAAGACATCCATATATATATAAGTGTAAATTATTAGAGAGTACCTGGATACGACCAGCTAAGGTAAGTTGAGCTGAAGGAGGACCATGGACTTATGCCTGTACATCGTCAGCATAGAGGTGACCCTTAGCAGAGTGATGAGCAGTTAGTGAAGTGATGTCAGCCGTGTACAGAATGAAGAGGAGGGGTCCAGTGGAACTCCTAGAAAGATTGGAACCCATTTTAATCTAGAGTTTCCTGAAATGATCATCTGAGTATGCTCAGTTCAGTCAGATCGAAGCCAAAAGAGGGGAGTTCATTTGAGACTGTAGTAGGACTCAAGGCGCTGAAGCAAGATTTTGTGATCGACCATGTCGAAGGTTGATGAGACATCAAAAATAGCCAACAAGGAAACTTGGGACTTGTTGATAGCTGAGAAAATGTCGTCTAACTTAGACATAGAAAGAAGAAGCGTTTCAATTGAATGGTTGGTCCGAAAGCCAGATTGATATGAGGGGAGAAAACCTGATAATTCTAGATAAGGAAGGAGCTGAATGGAAACTATAGGTGCTCAAGGTATTTGGAGAGGAATGATTGATTAGAGATAGGACGGAAGTATTTTGCAAAGACTGGGGTCGAGGGTGGTCTTCTCAATTGCAGGGAAAACCAGAGCACGTTTTTGTAAGGCATGGATGCAGCCCTCAGCTAAGGATCAATTAAAGTGATAGAGAAAGAAGGGTGCAAGATCATCAATTATCTCAACAATAAAAAAGGGAGGCAGAGGGTCTAGTTCGCATGACCGAAGATTAACAGATGTGAAGTCTGTTTGTAGTTCCTCATCAGTAATAGGCCATGATGTGTGCAGTTCCTATCTCAGTGATGTGGCCATCTGTTTAGAAAGGCTTTCCACTAGCTCTACTTATTTTAATATTTGCTTGATTATTTGTAAACTCTTTCGATAACGCTGGACAGGGAGAATTCCCTAGTACTTAGATGTCTTTAAAAATTGAACTGAGTGAGCGAGCAAGTAAGTGGGTGAATGTGGTAGAAGCGGTGGTTAAAGTGGTTTGGGTGAGCAGTGGGAACGCCAAAGAAGGGTTTCATTGGAACGCATGCGTGAGCAGTGGGAACGCAAGCAAAGAATTTTGAGAGCAGTGGGAACGCCATTCCCACCATTCCCACTCCACTTTAACCCCTGGGTAGAAGCACAAACACACAATTATTATGCTTCAGCCAAAAGATTGTTCAACCCAAGATAGGTAGGTGGTTTATGTTTAACGACGATATCTCATAACGAGATACATGCCACTAAGACTTCTGACAGTAGTGGCATGGAAAAAATTTGTAGTAGTTTATGCCACCTTGTACAATCTGAGAGAAAGATGGAATAGTACTCGAGGGAAAAATGGAGGGAGGGAGATCAGAGCAGTGTGGGAGTTGTAGAAAAAAGACTGGGGTAAGGGGTTGAACATTTTATCCTTATTTTGCAAATTGATGTGAAAAAAATTTGAAAGCAGCTGATTTCAACTTTAGTAGTTTTGCAAGGCATACTCGAATCAAATCAATTCCTTTGTTGAGAAAATTCAAAAATGCATACATGATACACCATGGAAATTTCTTCTCTTTGTCAGAGACTCAGAGTCAAATAATGCTAAATCACAATCACACTAGCACAACTGAGGGGTTGGAAACGACCCCCTGGAAACAACCCCTGGGCTGTGCAGTGAAGACTTTTCTGAGGGGTCCTAAGGAAGACTAGGGGGTTGCCCAACCCCTGACAATTCCCACCCTGGATAAGAGTACAGGAAGAACTGGATTTTAGTGAAGAGGAGAACTGGAATGTGTCAAAGAAGTAAAGAATAAGGCACAGAGAACAGAAGAAAAGATCTTGTTTTGCTAAACTGGTACCTTCCGCAAAATGTTTGCATTTACACTGAATCTTATAAAATACCTTACTGTGCTGTAAAGAATTTTGAAAATTAAATTCATTTTCAATCATGATGCAGTCGTCAATGATTGAATCTGCCTTGTGATTTTGAAAATTAAATTCATTTTCAATCATGATGCAGTCGTCAATGATTGAATCTGCCTTGTGATTTTGAAAATTAAATTCATTTTTCAATAATGTCACAGTGGTCAATGATTGAATCAGCCAGTCAGTCACCCACTTCCCTATACCATGATATATTTTTTCACTGACTGACAGGCCTAACGGTCACCCCCTGTGTCCTATGGAAGATACAGGGTGGGTTTCGTGAATTGATAAAGGGCCGGATGCGACCCTTCCAATTGGTGCCCGGTTATTCTGTGCCCCTTTGCCATAACAATCAAAATTATCAAAATTATAATTATATGTGAGTGACCTATAAATTGTTATTAGTCCATAGCGAAATCATTGAAAAAACAACTGTTACTAATCGATGGGTTAGACATTCCGGATCCAGATAATTCCAGATAGTCCAAGAATCAGTTTATCGATCCAGATTTCGGTTATGCCAAAGCAGTGGTCAGTGATTAACTCTGCATTGGGGTCAAGTAGATGCATTAATTTTTATACATTTTCCTTGATTTACAACAGCTGAGGATGTGGATTTAAGTTCTTGATGTCATTTATTAATACTTTAGGAAACTTCGCGAAGCACTTGACACTTTTCGACTCAACGGTGAAAAGATCGCTACCGAACATCAGTCGGCGAGCAAAGAGCTGCTCGACTGCGCTGATCGAATCCAGAAATACTGTGATAAGCTAAAGATTGAATGGCTTGTGGTATGTCACTTTTAGAAATGTTTCAAATTTTCTTGCATTTAAACAGTAATGTATAAATTTTATGCAAACGGTACTTTGAAAAAGAGTTGATGGTTAACCTAAATTGAATGGGATAACTTCTTGGATGAGCAGAGATCAATGGCCAACCCAATAAAGAGGAGACATATGTACTGGATTGACCACACACTACATGGAAATTTGCTTCTGAGAACAATGCTTGAAGGAAGAACCGAAGGGAGGAAACCCATAGGAAAACCAAGAAATGTGATGTTGGATGGATAAAGGAAACAGACAAAGATATAAAGAAATGAAGGAAAAGGTACAAAACAGGGTAGAATGGTGTCTTTTGATTTTTGGATCTGCCTAAGGACAGAACACCGAAGAAGAAGAACTTCCATAATGTCATTTTCATGATGTACAAGGCCTCATTTGATATTGGTGTCATGTTAAATCGCAGACAAGAATCATGATGTATAGAGAATTCCTGCGGACATCCATGTAGG
This sequence comes from Allolobophora icterica, assembly GCA_963556255.1. Classification (NCBI taxonomy): domain Eukaryota; kingdom Metazoa; phylum Annelida; class Clitellata; order Crassiclitellata; family Lumbricidae; genus Allolobophora; species Allolobophora icterica. The sequence continues at coordinate 17,302,742 of OY744608.1, forward strand.
TCAGGAAAACCAGCAGTTAACAAGTTATGAAGCATTAACCAGAAAATAAGTCTTTGAATAAGTGGCAGTTTAAAAGTGGCTTATAGGTGGTTATGGGGTGCTCGATAGTGTTGTGGTTAGTGTGCTGGACTGTAAGAGGTCGGGGGTTCAAATCCCCACCAGAGCAGAAGTTTGGTTTAGAGATTTCTGCTCCACCTGCACCCCCTAGCCAACTCAGCTATAATGAGTACACTGACCGCACACTGTCAGTGGAAAGATGAGAGGGAGAGGACTGGCCACCCACTGTCATATAACGAGGCTAAGAAAATGAAGTCGCTAACACTTCATACCCATGGCTGCCTCAAGGCTAGCTTAACGGACTGCTCTTCTCTCCATATGTGGTAATATAGCCTTCATTCTCATTATTATTCAGATTGAAAAACTGTCAGTTCCTGAAAGCCACCAGGAAGGACAGTTGTGTCTTTAATGACGAAATGTCAATAGTTATTTAGAGTTGTTTGCTGTGAATGTGGAGTAATAAATGCTGGCAAATAGCCTGATATCAGTCTTATCTGTTGACTTTAGGAGAAAGACAAAGCGAAGAAGATCATTCAAGAAAAACAGAGAGCCTATGATAAAGCCATGAATGTGAGTCCTTTATGATATTTGCCTTTCAAAATTAAAGTTAATTATTATCTCTGGGACAGTATCCTGTTACTAGGATGATTTAGAAAAATTTAGTGACAAGAACAAGAGAAAAATGTTGATGATGATGATCATCGTCATCATTAGCACCAGCTACATATTCGTAGACCCAATAAGCACTGCGCTCTGATCAAATCTGGGCCCTCAAGGTTTTGAAGAGTTCATCGGGTATGTTTAGTTTGTTTGAAAGAAAATTTAGGTCAGGGCAGGCTTCCAGTAACAAAACCCTGCTGCAGTATTGGATGGTCGAGAAAATTTGCACCAGGTAGCTCTGTTTGGCGTTTACATGGTAGACAAACCTGTCTTGTATTAAATCACAATCACTTTTGCCCATAACTAGACAGCTTTGTGGCCTTTCAAAGTACTTAGACAAATCTGATAGCAGGCTACAGTAAAGTGCCTCCACATTAGACAGCCTTGGAGCATATCCGCACTAAGGCGTATGTAAATCAAACTCTACTATATTTCGGTAAGGCCCTTTTAACCCACTTACAGTTAACATGTGGTTGTGGTGACTTTGGACCCCAAAAACCACGTGTAAACGAGTTAACTGTAACTAACCTGCATGTTCTGATAGTAGGACACTGTAACTCGCAGGTGTTGGTTGTTTCATTGTAGGCCAAGAGATCTTACCATGACAAATCAAGAGAAGCGGAACACGCAGAGCTTAAACTCAGGATTACGGGTCAGGGGAATCCAAGCACTGTTGAAAAGGTTTGTCAGGAATTGTTTCTACCTTTATAATTTATGCTGACCAGTCCTACCTCTTGTGGTGTTTCTCTGGATGTTTAGTTAACTGGTTCTGGGGATGATGATGTTTTCTTTTGTAATGCTCATCATTATTAGGCAGATTCTGGTAGAGCTTTAGGAAGAACTTAGGCATCAAACTTATTGCAATTTACAATGCGAACTCATTATGAAACAATGCTTAGTATGCACCCAAAGAATTGTTAAAAGAGTTTTCTTACTTTATTTAGCAGTTCATTGAAATATGATACATTAACACTTTAATATGATACATTAACACTTTAATATGATACATTAACACTTTAATATGATACATTAACACTTTATTATGATACATTAACACTTTAATATGATACATTAACACTTTAATATGATAAATTAACACTTTAATATGATACATTAACACTTTAATATGATACATTAACACTTTAACAACGAGCTGCATTGCTTTCCCAGTCAATTTTAGTACACGCTCGTCATTAAAGTGTTAAAGATTAAAATCTTTGATTGGTGTGGTTTCTAATTTAAATCAGTTTTCTGCTTCATTATTTGGATTAGTTATTTAGAATTTAATTATGTAGCTCATAAATCATCTAATAGGTTGTAGTTCTGATTCTTGTCATTGAGAGGTTCGTGCTTACATAGTTGTTTCAACTTTCCACAGGTTACCTGCACTTTACTTTCCTTATGCTGCCACTATGCATCTCATTTAATAGACTTTCCATGGAATTGACTGGACTTGTCATAGAGAACCATCAGTCAGGGCTTTGTTAATTTTTATAACCATCAGTTAGGGCTTTGTTAATTTTTATAGCCATCAGTTAGGGCTTTGTTAATTTTTATAACCATCAGTTAGGGCTTTGTTAATATTTATAGCCATCAGTTAGGGCTTTGTTAATTTTTATAACCATCAGTCAGGGCTTTGTTAATTTTTATAACCATCAGTCAGGGCTTTGTTAATTTTTATAGCCATAAGTTAGGGCTTTGTTAATTTTTATAGCCATCAGTCAGGGCTTTGTTAATTTTTATGACCATCAGTTAGGGCTTTGTTAATTTTTATAACCATAAGTTAGGGCTTTGTTAATTTTTATTACCCTATTGTAGAAGGCCTGAGATTCAATTACTGTAGAGCAGCCATAGTGAAGTGTTTGTTTTGCACTGATTGTCATAATCATTAGGTTTTCATGAGAGAGCCACTTGCCCTTGATCTGAGAATCAAATGATATCGGATCAGACAAATGCAGAATATAATTTACTTTTCCCAAGCAACTTCCAAGCTGTAATCTACTTGTAATTTACAGGCAGTGAAGAATCGAGACAAATTAAAGCAAGATGCAGATCGAACAGGTAATGCTGTACGAAAAATGATGTATCACTCAAAGATTTTAACCAGAAACATGTTTTTTCTGCAGCTGTTTATATAGGTTGTTTCATTTGATCACAGATGATATACAGTGCTACAACAGAAACAGATAACTGAAATTTTATTAGTAACAGATGAGCATAAGAAAAACTCTGGAAACAGATAACTGAAAAACTCTTAGTTAAAGATGAGCATAAGAAAAACTCTGGAAACAGATAACTGAAAATTTGTTAGTAAAAGATGAGCATACGAAAAATGCTGGAAACAGATAACTGAAAAATTGTTAGTAAAAGATGAGCATAAGAAAAACTCTTGCTCAATGGTATGCTGCTACGTGAACATATCACATTGCAGCAGATTGAGTTTTGCTAAACGTAATTTAATTTGGATTTTAATTTGCTTTTTGTTGTCTCTGAATTCAGAACAGGCTTACCGTGAGGCCGTACGACAACTGGACGAGACAAGGGACCAATGGGAGAAAGACTTGTATCGCTACTATGAGGTCAGTTAGTTCTCAGGATTGACCCTTACTCAGTATAGGTTTAGCAGCTCTTAAGTATGAGTTATAGTTCAATATGACAACTTTCTTCGTCTGTAATATGGAAGAATTAGCTGCAACGTGAAACATAATACAACTTAAAAGATCTGTATGTGCATTAGTTCCGTCAACGAGCTTGTTTCCTCTGAGTAAGGCTCAGCATAGATTCTTGACCACTAGCCCTAAGCCACATGTAGTCTAGTCTCGGTAGAGTTAACTGATTGAGTTTTTTTTTATTAGATATGGCAGACTGATTGGCGTGTTAGGACTGCAGTTAAACAAAGCAGTACATGCAATTTGTGTGGTAGATTTGATTGCTTTTATACAGTTAGTCGTGATACCTTTCGCTTCTAGTTTGTATAATTCCAACTGAGACCCATAAAAGGTATGCATAGTGTAGAGATAGACTCACAAAGGCTAACTCTGACCCTCTAGCCATGGGTTGTTACATTACTTCAAGGACATGGCAGCCATCGGCTTGCTGGCAAGTCAGTCCTTGTGTGCATTCTACTCATGTGGAGACAGAGATAGGTAGGTCAGATCGAAGTAAAAGTGGGAATGCATTACAGTATGTATTGGGGCATTTATAAAACTTAGTTGATTCATTAAAGGCGTTAAGAAACTCTCAAAATTCCTTGTGATTTTCAGATTCTCATTGAAGTAATAATTGGCATATATATATACACATACATATATACATATATATATGCCTAATTGCCTTTTGGCATATATATATACGTATATATATATATACATATATACATATATATATATGCCTAATTGCCTTTTGGCATATATATATATATACAGTGCTTTTTTCTAGAAAAAAAGGTTCCGGAATGGAACAATGGGTGCCGGAACGCAACAATTATGGGCGGGCTAAAATCACGAGAAAAACGGGATTGGGGGTTGGGAGGGGTCTCAGTAAACACTGAAAACAGTTCAAAAACACTTAAATTAAATTAAAATAACTAAATTATTGTTTTAATTATTAAAATAAATAAATAATTTTTTAGGAGCTGAAAAAGGTGCCGGAACGCCGTACCGGCGCGTTCCGGCTGAAAAAAAGCCGTATATATATATATATTATATATATATATATATATATATATATATATATATATATATATATATATATATATATATATATATATATATATATATATATATGCCTAATTGCCTTTTGGGCTGCAATCCATCTTACATCTTATCTTACAGAGTTGTGTGTCTTGGTCTCATTGATTCCTCATTGTAGATTTCTTTGCTGTGCTGCGCAGGGTGACCTGGTTGTTCTCCCAACTGGAACATCCACAGTGCAGCACAGAAGCTTCACTGTAGTTGGTCCAACTTTCTGGAATAGCTTACCTAGCATCTTATGACATGAGCTTCTTGGTCTTTCTTTACCTCTTTTTTGTAAGCATTTTGTTCAATCCTGGTTTGCCATCGTAAGGTCGAGAGCATCTCTGGTGAATTTCTCTTGAAGAGGTGCTATATAAATCTGTGATTATATATATATATATATATATATATATAAATAATATATATATATTTACTGCCTTGGTCATCGAGTTTTGCTTTGTCAGACAGTTTCATCACTGTTTTATTAAATGGATTGTAAATTGTTTGTGTAGTTTTGTGAAGAGCGTGACAAGGAGCGCATCAAAACTTTACAGAATGAACTTTGGATCCTGTCCAACATTTTTTCGGTGACTTATGTTGCTGCTGATCAGGTACTTTGGCTTTCCTGAATTGATAGTAACATGGCCGAGGGTTAACTATGGTTACGCTATCTTGTCAGCCTCCCTCTTGCTTGGATTTTAGGAGAAACTTCTCCATCAGATTGTGATTCTTGAATCTGGTGTTACTGGTACTTGAAATGACCTTCAATTGACCTTCAATTGAGGCCTTGTGCACTGTGGTAACAATGTCACAGAAGCAGTGAATTGAGTTTAAATCTTTTCTGCTCGTTTTCAACTGCATGGGTGGCTAACTTCTGATCTATAAAAGTTCTGTTCTGGTCTCTATATTACTTTGTTGCAAAGTGCAGGATCATCTAGTTAACTCCTCCAGTTTGAACTTCTAAAGTCTAACATAAAATCTATATGCTTTTCGTATGTACTCGAGAGGAATAGGCCTGTCTCTAGAAGTACCCACCCAAAGGGTTGTGACCGGACCGTGAATTCGATACCCTGCCTCAACCAGATTTTACCACATAGAAATATAGCCAAGAATTATATAGGTGATTTTGTATTTGTTAAAGAATACATTTATTAATGGTCTGCCCTATACTTGCACATCTAAGGTGCAACATTTGAGTATTAATTTGACCACATGATGGAGCAACAGGCAGATGAATTTTAGTTCTGAATTAATTCAAATACCAAGGTTGTACTTTACTAAACATTTTTGCACCTCTAGTAGAGGGCTAAGGACACCCTCCGTCCGATAAGCTGTCGTACTAACTATAGGAAGTAATCAATAAAGTACATGGGTCCTATTATATGGAACAACTTGCCATGGGAAATTCGTAATTTGCCAACTATTTCTTCCTTCAAAAGATCACTAAGAATGCATATAATGAATCACTAATGATAATGCACCGGGCTCTCCTAGCTTTGTTTCTCTTGCTGTTTTCCTCTTGCATTTTTTTTTATTCTCTTGTTATATTTTTGTCAACTCTAGTTAAGTCTGCATACTTCCGTTTATATTACGTTAATATTATATTACGTTATATTACGTTAATGATGTTTGTAATGGTCTTGTGACCACTTATGCTAAGGCTCTATAATGATGTTGCTAACCTGCCTGGATCGTCATGTATTGACTCTAATGTTATTACCTGGGGGTTCCTCCTAAGCGGGACAATAGTCCCTTCTGGAGCTCCCTATTGTATCCCACCTAGTTGCCACACACATCTGTCCTTTTTTATTTTTTGTGTGAAATTCAATCATCATTTGGTTTTTGTGTTTATTTGCTATTCTCTGTCTTGTTCGATTTATGATGAGATACAATAAAGAATTATGTTATGTTATGTTATGTTAGATTAAAACTAATGAGCAACCAGATGACTACAATACATGCAGTGCATAATTGCACAGAACTATATAGTATTTATCGTATGATGGGTAGTCGGGTACCCGCTCAGAATAGATTTGGGTAACCAGGCTGTGTTTTACTAAAATTTTAACACCTGTAGAGGAGTTTTTCGAAACAGTGCAGATTATGAAACATTAAACATTATAATTTGTGTCATAAAATTCACTATTACTTGAAATCCCGCTACCATGAAGAGCTGTTTATTATATCTCGATGATGTATCTGTGCACACTGGACATACTAGCAGATCAGACACCTCACTGGAAAGGGCAAAGTTTCCTATTTGAAGTGGCCGACCAAAATTTGAATTCTAGATATTGTAGTGTAATTGTAATTGTAACTAAATAGAACTTTCCTAATTGATGATGTGAGTTGTGTCTTTTCTTAAATTGATTTGTAACAGTCTTTTCTTATATGACTAGTCTTTTCACTAACTGTGTTCCTGATTTGCTTTTAGTGCTGTGAAGATGTGAGATTTACTCTGGAAACCGTGATTCCAGAAGTTGATATAAAAGAGTTTGTTGATAGCAACCAGACAGGAACCAAAAAACCAGGTATAAATTTCCCTCCATCATCACCACAATATCTCTTCCAATAGCATAAATTTCCCTCCATCATCACCACAATAACTCTTCCAATAGCATAAATTTCCCTCCATCATCACCACAATATCTCTTCCAATAGCATAAATTTCCCTCCATCATCACCACAATATCTCTTCCAATAGCATAAATTTCCCTCCATCATCACAAAAATATCTCTTCCAATAGCATAAATTTCCCTCCATCATCACCACAATATCTCTTCCAATAGCATAAATTTCCCTCCATCATCACCACAATAACTCTTCCAATAGCATAAATTTCCCTCCATCATCACCACAATATCTCTTCCAATAGCATAAATTTCCCTCCATCATCACCACAATATCTCTTCCAATAGCATAAATTTCCCTCCATCATCACCACAATATCTCTTCCAATAGCATAAATTTCCCTCCATCATCACCACAATATCTCTTCCAATAGCATAAATTTCCCTCCATCATCACCACAATATCTCTTCCAATAGCATAAATTTCCCTCCATCATCACCACAATATCTCTTCCAATAGCATAAATTTCCCTCCATCATCACCACAATAACTCTTCCAATAGCATAAATTTCCCTCCATCATCACCACAATATCTCTTCCAATAGCATAAATTTCCCTCCATCATCACCACAATATCTCTTCCAATAGCATAAATTTCCCTCCATCATCAACACAATATCTCTTCCAATAGCATAAATTTCCCTCCATCATCACCACAATATCTCTTCCAATAGCATAAATTTCCCTCCATCATCACCACAATATCTCTTCCAATAGCATAAATTTCCCTCCATCATCACCACAATAACTCTTCCAATAGCATAAATTTCCCTCCATCATCACCACAATATCTCTTCCAATAGCATAAATTTCCCTCCATCATCACAAAAATATCTCTTCCAATAGCATAAATTTCCCTCCATCATCACCACAATATCTCTTCCAATAGCATAAATTTCCCTCCATCATCACCACAATATCTCTTCCAATAGCATAAATTTCCCTCCATCATCACCACAATATCTCTTCCAATAGCATAAATTTCCCTCCATCATCACCACAATAACTCTTCCAATAGCATAAATTTCCCTCCATCATCACCACAATATCTCTTCCAATAGCATAAATTTCCCTCCATCATCACCACAATATCTCTTCCAATAGCATAAATTTCCCTCCATCATCACCACAATATCTCTTCCACTAACGTTCTACCACATCTGTATTGCATCTGTAATGCTTATTGTGTTGTTTGCAACTACCGATGCTGTTTTTTCATAGATAGTTTGAGAGCATCACTGGATTAGTGTCTACTATTTTTATTTTATTATAATAATGCAATCTTGAAGGGTTGCTTCATGAATTTATTACACAATGGCAGTTGACTAACACCATTTTCTGTGTCACCTCTGGGGTTTATTCCATGAATATGGCTATTGGTTGTAATCCCCCCCCCCCATAGGGCAAGGACCAATATTACACAGGACTGGGAACTCTTTATTTAACGTCATGTGACTAGTTTGAGTGCAGCCCTCTGGTGTACAGGAAAGTATCACGTTTGTTTTCACAGCTAATATTTGCTTATGAAGGAAAACAATGAATGATTACACTTGCAGAGTAAACATTGCCTGTGGCAAATTAAAACATCATATTTAATATCAGGCATAAAACTTAAGCTGGGCAACATCCTGTGGATAAGGATGCAACCAGATATGCAATTGTTTTCACGAGTTGCCACTCCTCTATATACAGATCGTTTGTCATAGAGGAAATTTCATCCGTCTGTTGGATCGGTACTGTGTTTGCGCTTGAGCCAGGGCTGTAGTGGTAAAATTAGAGGTGAGTACACGCTACCGGTTAGTTTTCCGAAACAAATTAGAGGCGAGTACAAATATTTTGTGAGGTGAGTATACGGTCTGTAGAGGTGAGTACACACTGTATTTTACACTCTGATCGCGTCTCATAGCATCTTGACCAGCCACACATTTTCTATGTGTGTATGTGTAATTATCAGTAGATCGGATGATATGTAAATTTCTTATTTCTTTTCTTCTCAGCTTCCGTTCCATTCGAACCATATCAGTCAGTCTTAGAAGCTGGACGAACTCCTGCAACTACACAAGTGTCTAATGGTACGGGTCACCATGCGCGCCCAGCACCTGGCCCAAGGCCACCTTTGGGTAAATAGGAAACATATCATGCCACCTTCAGTTTATCAGAAAAACTACTTAGTGTGCAGTTTGTATGTGATTTCATTAGGCTTAGTGACTTGCAAAGCCTATCCAGAAATGAAACCCAAACTCCTTTCACTGGAAATTCTATTGCAGCCAAAGGCTAGAAAGTGGATGAAGGAAATTCCCTATGAATTCTTTGCTTGCTGTGCAGGTCAGTGCATTGGGCTTTGCGGCATCAACATCCATTGCCCGTTTTCTTGTCTCATCTCACGAAACCATCAGACCAGTGCAAGTCATCTTTAGTCATCTCTGAGCAAATAAATTAGTCTGCATAAGAATTCATAGGGAATTTCTGTCGTCCACGTTGTAGCTTTGGCTGTAATTAGTGGAGGTTGCGTTTCTGATCCAGATTGGCTTTGCTAGTCACTAAGCCTAATAAAATGACATCATAATTTCATTAATTATTAATTATAAACATGATTAATAATTAAATATATGACTATTTGATTAATTATTATTACATTAATATTTCTGTATTATTTATTCCGGCTGACATTACGTCATGAACGACGTCGTCTGGAGAGCTCTAGAAAGGGCGATACCCCGAGCTTGAAGGAGCTTGCAGGTCTTCTTCAAAACAATTGTAAACAACCGGATGGATCAACACTTGTTCCATGGTCAATGGGCACTTGAGACATGACCAACTTCCACACTTGTGTGGCGTCATATATCCATATGACATTGATAATGCCTGGAGGTGCAGCTGAACTGTCCGCTCTTTCTTGTGACCTGCATGAGTCATCTCTGTTCTATCGCCTTTCTGTTTGCACTCACTGTTAGAATGCGGTGGTTTTTATGGGCATTTTTTAGGCCTCAATGGGGACAAGGACTGATTACTTCCAGAAGTCTTTTTTGTTCATGTGTTAATTCTTTTTGAGTTCCTGAGGGATCATTTATAACTCGGGGCAACAAAAAATTTATTTATTGATTATAAATTGCAAGTGGATAAATAAAAGTTGCTTGTTCCTAGACAATGATCGTAAGTGATGCATCTGTTTGTTTGATTAATTTCTTTTGTTTCCTGTTTTGCTCATTAACACTGCTGCAAATTTTCTTTTGATTCATTAGGCCAAAGAAATTGAAGACTGGAAGGAGGGAGGCATATGAAGAGAAAATTTGTTTTTCTTACCTACTGTGCTTGATATTCAAATGTATATATATATATATATATATATATATATATATATATATATATACAATGTTGTTTTTTCTATGATTGGATTTAAGATCAAACTTTATTTTGTTGAATTATGAAAAATTTTCATATGTGTTCGAAGCATATGTAATACATATGCATGAACATGTCTGTTCTTTGAGAATGAGATAACATCAGCTGAAGGTAGTTTGAATATTGTGACATATGCAAATCAGTTTGTAATGTTAACAGGGTCAGATAAAAAAAAGGTCAGCATCGCTACAATGTTGGTTCAAGAACTGTGAAATTGGTGGCTTTGATGATAGTGTTCCTAATATGTTGTCGGTTAATCAAAGGTTTACTGGTTGGATTGTTACTGGTTGTTGCGTGCTGTAAAATAACTCTTTTCTGATTACTGCTTCTGAGTTTCTGGTGATGAAGGGTGACTGGTATCGGCAAGCCATGAAGGAGTTGACCTTAGTGCCACCATATTTTCGTACTATTTTTCCACCATATTTTCGTACTATTTTTATTTCCAAAACAGTTTATAGAAGTACTTGTTTGTACTCTTAGTCGGGTTTGACTGTTTTTGCATCTCATGGCTTTAGTTTGAGTACCAACCTGAAGAACTTGTGTTTTAGTATAATGGTTTAATTTCAAAACAAATGTCCAGTTTTGAAACAGAGCAGTTTTAATCTGAATGTGTTAAATGCAAGGCGTTACGTAAGTATAGTGTCAGTTGATAAAACCTAGTGTTAATTTTTTAAGAATGGCTTGTGTGGCTAAAACAGAGGGCCATTTTTAACAATTTGAACTTCAATGGCTTCAGTGATCTTCTCATGCTTTCTTAGAGCAGTAAGGGAAATGGTTAGTGATTTGGTGTTTGATCTTATCCATACTTTTAACAATTTTGTCTGCCCATGTACTAACAGTTGCTGCTTTAAAACCAGTTGTTTAGGAACTCGTTAAACGTAAGCGGTTAAAGTTTGCCTGGTGATGTGATGGTGGTCTTCAGCTGTTGTTTCACTTTTATGGGATTACAATCATTGTCTGCTTGCAACAGTTGTAAAAATGCTCTTGGAGTCTTCTGTCTGTATTTATGTAATGTATTGTAATGTACTGTAGATGTGCATGTATATACATGAAGTAATGTCTTATCTATCACTAGGTACCGTAACATGTCTTCTATACTTGCGACTGTCTAATACAATGTGTCTCACGGATTCCTTAGTGGGTTTACATGCACCATGTGATCTATGTAGTTTCCTTGAGTGATGGTGTCCATGTGTATGTCATCCACTGGTGGATGTGGTGTCCATGTGTATGTCATCCACTCATGGATGTGGTGTTCATGCGTACGGTGTCCATGTGTATGTCATCCACCGGTGGACGTGATGTCCATGTATATGGTGTCCATAGATGTTGTGCTTTCGTGCTTGTGCTGTCGACACTGTGTGCCGATGTATGGTGTCCATGCTGGGTGTCCTTGTAGGGTATCCAACTATCCATTCATTGGTGTGGTGTCCATGTAAGGTGTCTGCTCGTGTCCACATGCGTGGTGTTCTTACTGTCTGCAAATGAAGTTTGTGTTTGATAGGAGTACACTGTCTTGAAGCGTCTTCCACAAAGTAAGATCTGCGAATTCTGTTGAGAAGCTTTGCAACTGGTTGCCTTCCTCTCTCTTCTCTGTTGTGACGCGTAGAGAGCAGAATCTGCTCATAACTGTAAAGCTGATGGAAAGCTATATTAACAGACTTATTATACAATAGAAATGGTAATATACGGATATACAATCATACATGCATGTTTAAGTAAGCCAGTGTTGACATGTATGCACATGTATTCGTCGACATCAATGCTTCCAACATTGTCTAGCATCGGTTAACTAAGATTGAACAGGCTACTCATGCAGCATATGTTAGAATAGCGCTTATTCGGAGAGATTCTTTGGAATATGCTGTGTGAATGATCTGTTCCATGTACAGTGCGATATTCAAAACATCATTTACATTTCTATTTAAATATTCGGTTAGAGGTGTGTGTTTGAGAGAGTCTGCATGTAGAAACAATAGTTGTCAAGGCTTGAAATGGCACTATATAAATGTCCAGGTGCATTTGCTAGATAACCAGTTGGCTACTGAATCGGTTTTGTTGCCTGTGTTCTGGTTCAAGTCTTCTCATCATACGTGTATAGCTCCTAGCGTACTGTCAAGCTGTGCAATCCAAGATGTACAAGAAGAACCTAAGACTATTTGGCTAGTTGTGTGATGATTGTTTAACCCTTTAATGACGAGAGTGTACTAAAAGTTACTGGGAACCAATGCAGCTCGTCGTTAAAGTGTTAGGGCAAAAACGATCGGTGTGATATGATTGCCCCTTGAAGGACCACATTTGGAGAAGTCCTGTATCACACGTACCTGGTAAGTGACCTTGTGACCTTGTCTGGCTTAAAACTGTGCCAATGCCTAGTGATGAAGCAGTCATTGTTAGCAGTCATTATATTTGATGAATTGTTACAGGATGACTTCGAAGCTATGTGTACAGTGGCTCGCATTGTGCCCAAGTTCAGACCTGCACAGGGTTCAGGGTAATACTTGGCATATGTATGTTTGTGTGTATTGCATTTTTATGTGTATGTCTCTGTTTGACCTGTGGAGTGTCTGCAGTGAAGTACTGTGATCTGTCGATGTGTACAGCGAATTTGATCCACCATCTTCAAAGTTGTTTCTTAGGATGTTCGAGATTAAGAACTGTCATTTTAACATGAGGGGTGCTTTTGGGTGAAAGAAGAGATAGGAATGGCATTGAATAATGGTGTGAACAGCTGGTTGAGAACCACAGTAAATGAAGATAAATGGGCAAGGAAATTTCATAGAGCACCATGAGCGGAATTTAATTTCACATTTATTACTTTCAATTATTGCATGAATTTCACATTTAATTAATTTTTATTATTATGTTAAGACTAGTTGTAACTAGGGCTGTACCGAACATTCGCTTCGTATTCGCTTCGGGGCCGAGTAGTGGGCCAAATAGCTATTCGGCCAAATAGTAGCGGTCGGACTGAATACGAATAGTGGTCACATGACGTCTGTTTTTGCTTATGCGGCTGCTATAGCAAGTGGACTGAAGTAACTCATTAGCATAATATATGCTGTGGTTGCAGCCAGGCGTTGCCTACTGCCTGGACTGCGGTATCGCATGGTCAGTAGTCTCATTCTTTGTGTACAGTGAGTGAACGTTAACGTATTTTTTAATGTTGGTGGACCCGTGTACCTGCCTGCATTCTACAAGCAGCCCGCTGCAGCTCGGTGGTGGTGGGGGCTGGGGCTTTGCCCACCCTAACTGGATACGTGTACCTGCATGCTGCAGGCAGCCAGCCGGGCTACAATCCACAGACGGGAGCTGGCTTTTTCCGCTTTACCCTATAGCCCAAAGTTACATGATAGACAGTTGGGACATCAGATATTATGTTGGTAGATGTTTTTCATAGCTGTCACACTTTTTGTCAGAACTGAACGCTTTTACTCAACGAGTTGAGAAAAATAATTCCTGGTAGGGTGACAGTTTTTGTTGTTTATTTCAAAGTTCTGCATTTGTGATATAAAAAAGGATTTATTTAATCACTTTGTGATGAATTTAATAAGAACAAGTATAAGGGCTGTTTAGTTTATTTAAGTTTCCTTGACTGACTCAGGTTTTAATATGTTATGGGATGTTTGCTGAATGATTAAATTAGTTTTTGCAAAGATCTCAGAAATGGATATCAGCTGATAAATGACTTTTCCCTCTGTTTCTGTGGAAGGAGCCACTTCTACTTAATTGGCAGGCTAAGTTTAATCTCAATAAATGTCATCCAATTCCCTACACTGCAAACTCCTATCATGCTACCTTTGAGGGACTTGCTAAGGTTTGCTTAATTTGAAGTAAGGTTGTATTAGAGCAAGGTCATTTAGTTTGGGCTTCCTTAACGTATGTAATTAGACCCGAAACCTAGTGGATGGTTTTCCGTTGTTTTAAATAATTTGTTAGGGATGTTTCTTGATGTGGGGTGTCTGCATTTAAAGTTAAGATATTCAACTGTTAAATGCTGATAATTTCTTTTACATGTATATAAGCTCAGCTGTACCTTGATACTGTTGTACATTCCACGTATACTGTTTTCTAAAGAATTACAAGTTATTTTTTTAAATAAACAGATTCATTGAGTAGTTTGTTTTGAAGGCAATTGTCCATATTTTTAAGACGTGAACATTAGATCCTGTTGATTTCTTAAACAATTCAAATGCGTTCGTTCTTTTTGGATTTCATGTGATCATTTATCGCAATGTAAATGTTACACGTAAGGCTTAAGCAGAGGAACTGAACTGCATAAAGCATATCTTGCCGTAAAGTTGTGTATTTCATTGTACATAAATTTCATTGTACATAAAGTAAATCTGCTATGTTCCGCTACGCAAGGAGAAGAGCAGTCCCTTAAACCAACCACAACCCCAAACCTCGCGCATTAGGGACCTTGTTTTTTCTTAGCCATGGCATACGAGGGCGTTCAGTCCATTCCCCTGGCGCTTGATCTTCACATTGACCGTGAGTCGGTGTATTTGTTTCATAGTCGAGTTCATTCGGAGGGGCTTGGAGTAGAAATTCTAAAAATTCTTTCTATCCTTGTGGTAGTTTGAACCTTAGACCTTGGAGTTGGCAGTCCCGCATGCTCACCACTCAACTATCGTGCACCCTCTAGACTAATGAACAAAACAATTCTTAAAAACTCGACACTGTTAAGGCCAAGAAGCAGCCATTTAGCATTACGTCCATCTTACGTCCATCTCAACTGTTTCCAAGTCTGAAATCCAAGTCTGAAAATATTTGCTTTGTGATGTGGAACTGTTTTCAGTGCTTGCGTCTCACTGTATGTCAAGGAACTCTGCAGTTACGGCTCTTCACTTCCCTCAGTGCTGATCACTGGCCTGCCACTCGAACGACTGCTTGCACCTCAACTTCAAACTCAATATGCAGCATGGATGCCTTGTTGCAGTCGATGGGCTGTACTTTAGAATGTGTTGTCAATATCAGAATGCAAGAACTCGAGAGTCTGACCCTTCATTCACTCCGTCAAAGGCTGAAAACAGCCGACAGTGCATTGTAGAGCTACGTATAAGTTAAAACAAACTCCAAGAGGCATTGCATAATTGTCTGTTAGGATGAAGTTGCTTCAGAAGAGTGATTTATAGTTCCTTGTGGTGTCTGCTTTCAAACAGACACAAGCAAGCACTGTACCCTGTGCTCGACCTTTGCAAGAATTTCGACATGTTACGTATAGTTATTTCTCAACTTGAAACAATTAAACCCAAAATGATTCTGATTTACACCACACTAAGCATCCTCTGTGTGGGTTATCAAACCTGACAATTACCAGCAACATTGATTGATCACAGAGTTGCAACTTGTTGCTGCAAAAGAATTTTAAAATTCTGCAGTTCTATCATTTATAACTTTGGCTTCTTTCTCCAAAAACTCTCACTCAGTGATCTTGCATCTCTTCAACTTCAACTCACGGACCTAAAGCAGAATTCATACTTTGACAATGTGATCAAAACTAAATTCCTCATGGTTTTTCCAAGCTGAGCATAAGTAAACCCTCTGCCCGAACAAACTCCAGTCACACTCTGTAACTTGTCGTCGCCACGAAACAATTCAAAACATTGACAAATGAACACCTAGTGAAGAAATGTGGATGTCTGTGATGATACTAGTATCTCATGGTCTGATCTGTGGTGTATATTGTTCAACAGGATCTGGGTTCAAATCTCAGCCAGGCCAGACACCAAAGTAATTGCTCAATTAAAAGTTAAAAAATTATGAATGGTTAGAAAAGAAAGTGATTTCCAGGCAGACAACTGTGACAAAATCAACCTCTTCTCTAATACTTCATTTTGGGTCTTAGATTTAAGAAGGTTGTTGCCAGTACTTTTACTTGTTTGCATACAAATAAAAAATTCGCTCTGAACGTTACCAAAACTATATTCTAAAAGACAAATGAAAGTTTTTAAACAAGAAATAACTCATCCAAACATCAACATCATTTTAATTTTAATCAAACTTAAATACTGACAGGGTTAAACTCATTTCTAAAGCAGCAGCACTCAAAGTTGACACAAGAATCACAGAACTACTTTTCAAGCTAAACCTGCAAACATTCCACCTCACTTCGACTACAACTCGTAACATAATTGCGTCAATATAAAACGAACGAAACTAACTAAGAATTAAACTAGCATGCAGTGTAATACATCTCTGAACGATGCAATAGACCATCTACAGATTTGATAACTTTTCAAGAAGCCAGAATCGACTTCTGACAACGGATGAGCATTATCCGACACAGGTAGAAAATATCAAACGATGAGCGCAAAAATCTTGGCGGAGCCATAAAACTTAAATAATCTAAACTCTAAAACTGGTGTGCAACAAACTAATTCAACGACATTCTGTAATCAACATACAATAATGACATGAATAATAGCATCTGTTGTAATATACATGTACGTATCTTGGCCTATTTCATAAGTTACGTGGAAATATCGAACAGTGGGACATCTTCACTGCAAAAACAGAGAGCGAGCTGCTCTCAGCAGGTGCGATTCAGGTTTTGAGTATGCTCTTACACGGATCTAGAGATCAAAAGGTCAACACGGAGACTACCCCAGAGACACTCCAGCAGAACTGAAAGGAGAACTCATTTGTGGAATGAATTTCAGAGAACCTTAAGGAATGGCTCAGTCAGTGACTAGTAAAACAAAAGCCGTGCTTCCGTTGACCTGTGCGACCAGAACAGCACATCACCATTAACAAAAGGAACTTTCACGTGTAGCCTATCGCTTCTCGTAGTAACATTCTGTCTCCATATAAGCAAGCAAGCACAATTATACACCACTGTGCGGGCACGATTCTAAACTAATGGTCAGGCACGATTATAAACCAATGTGCAAGCAAATTTATAAGGTAACATAATCGTTTATTATGTTGCTCTGTCAGCAACAGTCATCAGAGGCATTCTTGGGGGGCTGAAGCATCTTCTAGCTAAAGCAGAAATATGACAGTAGCAAATCATACAGAGGACAACCTTGAGCCATTGAGCAACAAAGATAATTTAGGAGAAGGCTTTGATTATAATGTTTATAACGGTTAAAGACTGAGTTGTTTGTTACTTGGAACAAGCAATGCTCGACGAAATACTCGATCAAAGCAAATTCACATGAAAAAAATCATCACAAAGAAGAATTAAACAAAACAAGTCATCTGTTAGCATTAAAGCCCAGTTCAACAGTTACACTGTCCACAAGATTTACAGAACACAAACACCTGGAAAATGCTACATTAGTAACACTGTAAGCTTGACTCAACAAAATTAACCACGTAACATGTTTTGCCTATCATCATGTAATTGATGACCCGAGATAATGAGTGACTTTAAAATTTAACATTATCAATACTTGATTTGTGTCAGATATGTAACGGTGAACGCGCAACATTGCACAGCTCTATAAAATTAGTCGACCGATTAAAAAAAGGATACATCAGCACATTTAATACCTTATCACAAATGCCTAATATTGGTTATAACAAGCACTAATAACAAGCACTGGTCAAGTTCCTGCTCCACACAAAAAGCATGCATAGTCTTGGTTGGTTTAATGCTCAACATTTACGTATTTAAAGGTTGCAACAACACGGGTTTTTGAGGACAGCTGTATACGGGTAGAAACATGTCCGACAATTCCTGAAGCAGTGCAGAGGACTACCTGAATGGGATGTCATAAACTGATCAGGCTGTGATCCAGACCAGAGGACTTCTTTCCAAGTTGCAAGACCCAACAGTGAATTATATGTTTCACTATACAGTGGAAGTTGCCCCAAGCATGCAAACAAAGGGTCAAGTCTTACTGGTTAGCGGCAAAAAGTGCCTTCTCCTTGGCTTTGAGCTAAACATGAAGCTGAGTAAATCTCACATCGGTTTATACACGTCCAACACAATACTATAAATTTCTGTACGCAAAGGATGCATACAGCACTTGCAGTGTATGATGAAAATGAATTATGAATTATGTCCATTTGTCGTAGAAATAAGAAACCGCAAAAAATCCACCTCAACCATTTTCCATGTTCCTAAAAAAGTAAAGGCGATGACTAAGAAGCTCCACACACACAGCAAACGAATGCAGAATTGCTTTGTACCATAATTAGCCGAGAATAAATCAGACTTACGCTACTATGGCACAATCACATAACCATTTTCACACAGAAAACATATTTTCCTATTGTTCTAAATGCGAAAACATAGACTCATTTTAATCTGAACTCCGAATAAAAAATTTCTTAAATGAAAGATGCTATTAATCTACTATCATCGCATTAACTAAACTCACTTCAATTAAATGCTTTTCAGCCAGTAAATGGACAGCTTCACTTGAGCGAACGGAGTAAATTTCATAGGACACTTCGTAAGCTGATAATTACATCGTTAGCATAAGCACCACAAAATGCCTTCGAGTACCTTCTACATAATTTTACCACTACAATGCTTTACTATTTGCACAGGCTCTTTCTGCCTCAAGCATGAAACACAACAAATTAATAAAATAACAGCGACACCATGTAAAATTAATAATAATATTCAACAAGTTTAATTCAAGTTATAATATACTGGAACCTCCTTCAAAATGTTGCACTAAAATGCAGATTTTAACATACATTGGTTAGGGAAATGAATCGCAAACTAATTCACCTCTGGATCAAGGTCTCATTATAACACAGCCATAGTACACCACCAGGATCTAATATCGATGGATCCCAAATGCAGCACTATAAGGAGACACCAGTGTACTAGCGACAATTAATGTTTGCGGAAATAAAAATAATCATCACATATTTACCTGCTGTCAAGTAGCCATACAGACACAAACAATAAAGATTTTGATAATCATTCAAGTCCTAAAACATTGCAGAGAATCTGTTATTGCAGCAGTCGTCAAATTTATACATCTTAACGTTCTTAAGAAATATACAAGTGACATGTCTTAAAGATGGGGTCATAGGTTAAAAATTAAAAGTCTTGCTGTATGCACGAATCAGAGAACATATGCTTAAATATAGCACAGCTGTCACAGTTATCTAAATGAGATGAAGTACAGTTATGATAGTTTAGGTTCAGCAGTTCTCTGCTTTTCATCCATTAAACACGTGAAGCCAGTTAATCCCACAGTCCGCAATTCCTCACAGCAGCAGTGCTTAACAAACATCATTTTGTTATGCATCTTGCTTCAGTATCAATTTCTCTTCACAAAGCATGAGCTGCAGCTGGTCATCTTTCAGTACAGCACCTTTAGGAAAGGTTCTATTTCTCCCTCATACGAAGGCACTTACCCACACCAAGGCACTTGTTTACTCATGGAAGAGGATGATACCGTGAAAAATGACAAGAAATTACAGGTAACTTCGACAGTTTAAAGCATCATTCATTGACGTACAAACTAAATCTCTTTAGATTAATCAATGTAGCGATCAATCCATCAATCCGTTTACCAAGATTATGAACAAGTTAGAAGTGATGAGATATGCAGAAAACAACAGAAAAGGTCTCAGTTTACAGCCAAAACCGATGACTGCTGTGGGACTCGGGTATCTGCCATGAGAACCCTCAGGCTGCAAGAAAGTGATGACCAAAAAGAGATCCAATCACAACGGCATCACTAGAAAAATGACAGCACTTTAAAGGACCAGGTAGATATTACCCCCTCCTCCCCCACATTCGACATGACAACATTGTATACAACAGAAGAAACGGACCTGAATAAATCCAACCAACACAAGAAATAAAATCCACAAAGCAATCTCTGACCGATTGTCACAATCTTAATAATTTCAGTGACTCTGAGCTGAAAGTTCTAAAAAAAAACAAGTCATATCACAACAATAAAAATTAGAATAATTAATTGCAAACCTGACGTTAACTTATAAGCAGCCTGCCAGCATTAAACACCATCATTCACACAAGTCATTTATTCTCCACAACATTAAAATCTGTTTTTGTTCGTATCACAAAGATTGCTACAAGACCCAGACAAATATTGCCATTGTAATAATAGCTAATTTGTAACAGGATGGTTCTTATAAAATGTTGGTCACAATACCATCGCAAATAAAGCTTGCACTGTTATGAAACTTGCACCGGTTTTACTGAAGACATGAATCAAGGTAGATAACTTCAGCCTAACAGCCTGGTCAGCAGGCATTCAGAACATTACAATGAGCTGTAAGCCTTACCCGACATCTGTGCGACAAAGCAAATATGCCGTTCATTCAGCCAGACATTAGATATGAACTACGCGTGGCCCAGATTTAGATTTAAAAAACACAAACGAAAAGAGAAGAACATATCAAAATAATACTAGGTTCAATTTGACTCGTGTTTGATAGAGACATGTTTGATAGAGATGATCTTGATGCAAAGGCAACGAAAAAATCAGAAGCCCATAGGTTTTCATGAATGCTTACAGTTGAAGGCACAGCAACTACAAAAGAGTAGTCAGTCCCTAAAGACAACCAGACTGACAGTAAAATGTATTTTCTAATCAGCTACAATTAAATTCAAATCTTTTTGCATCCTCTTCATGATATGCAGGAAAAACACAGCATTTTTTACATTGCTCAGACAACTCGGTAAATGCTCACAGTTGTCGAAATAGTTTCTAAGCACAACAGGCTATCACAAAAACTAGAATAAAGCATCAGAAAAATTAAAGACCCGGATAAATCTGTATAGAAATCAAACGGCAATTACTGTTACTTTTTGGCCGATGTCCTTACGCTTACCACCTGGAGCACAACCACCTGATGACACCCTCTTCACTTGCAGCATCTGCTGTCAATATATACTCAATAAAGAGTACCTAAGTTCATTCATGAAATTGAATAGATAAAATACTGTTTAAAAAATAATGGCAGCATGAGCACAAAAGCATGCAGAATCACAGAACCCTCATCAAAATATGTAACTAATTTTCGTCGTAGACAAAGCACATCAAATGTAAGTAAGGTCGAATGCATGTAAAAACTTAGCACCTTTCTAAGAACATCTCAGAAGCATTTCAGTGCATTTGCAAGGTACTTCAAAATGAAATGACATCAGAGTACATGATGTCATAGGTCAGAGGGCAGAGCAATCTCTTGCACACGGGGATTCCCAGCTGTAGTATGCAACATAAAACTGTCTGAAACAGACACTTAATGCGCCAGAAGCAAAGCCAGCCAAATCAAGCAAACAATCTGGAAGTCATGAAAATATGCTAATGACTGTCAAAATGATAATAAACAACTCTGTCTGTACAATGACAAGATGGCATAGACACAAATTTCCTGGTAACAATATACAGCCATATGGACAATGTCTTCAAATTATGCACTAGTGTCAACAACAAATAAACATGCAAGAATTGCTCGTGTCATCAGGTTGTTCCGTTAACTCTGCCATTCATTCGCTCATGGCTTGAGATAGAGAGCAGGGAAGAAAATCAGTTTTGTCCTTTATGCTCAGGCCTCAATTCACAGCTTGCCACAGAAAGCAAAACACTACATCACTTCATCAACTACTCTTCAAGTGACTTACATCAGGTAAACTACAAGAAGTACATGGCATATCTGAGATCGATCAATTACCGGTCCTCTGCACAGACAAACACAAACCAAATGTCACAACCCAGGATAAGACGGAGACAAGAAAATCAACTTTAAACATTGAGTCTGCATATTTTTGAAGCAGCTCAAAACATTCCACAAACAATTCCACAGACATTGCGCTCCTATTAACAAATGAAATAATCAATAATTACAGCTTTTGCAGAATTCCAAGTCACGTGATTAAGTGCTTCACGTGTTTCAAATCAACGATTATCCTGATGGACCTAGCAGCTGTTTTTACGTTCACAACCGCAGTGACCACAAAAGCCATAGTCGCAACATAAATATTAACTAACCAGGCAAACTGTCCAAAGCACCACGTTCATCCTACATAAGAAACTATCGACTCAATGCCCAAACTATATCAACAGGCTTGTGGTGCAAAACATAGTACATCATCAACTTGTCTTTTTAACATTGATTATTAGTTTTGAAAAGAAAAGTGCCAACAAAGCTATTAAAACGCATCACAAAGTATGAAAATATTCCTTTGTATCACAGTCAAGATACCGTAACTGGATAGCATGACTTCAAATGTCAACTGTTCTGCTAAACGACAATTGTCAAGTACCGTATCACTTGGTCTAAATGCATGATACTTCACCATGAAGCATAAATAACAGAGAAAGAAGCATAAATTATACACGAAATTTTATATACAACATACAGTGATAACATGGACTTTGGGTAACAAAATGATTCTGAATACACGATACAATTTTTGATAAGTCACGAACTGACAAGATTATGTTAATATCAGGTGACAAACCTTTCAACAAAAGCCACAGCAGGTAACACAACAATGACATAGAAATTACGGTAACAAGAGTCATACTAGTGACGATCAGTGAATGTGTGAAAATGAACGTGAATGATCGATCATATGCGACCCTCGAGGGGCACGATCGTGAGGGCGACACACTAATGACTTGACATGAGATGTCGTTGCAAAAGCTTACTACCACAGGGGCAGACAATGGATGACAAACTCAGTAGGAATGATGATATAAGAATGATGATATTAAATAGCAGATGACTAAGGCTAACAATGGAACGCGCAAATAACAAAATGCAGAATGATAACAGTCAAGAAAATGCCGACTAGCATCAAATCTGGGCTAAGCAGACGTTACAAAGAACTGAATTCACATCAGTCGATTGTTGTTGTCATCCGAAAGCAAAATAATCTGGGAGCCCAGACTCGTTAAGGCTTCCTCGTTTCTCTTTCTGGAATGAAACTCAACAGAAACTTCCTCATAATCTGAGATAACAGAAACATCAAAAATTTCACCCTTGCCCCAAATTTCCTGGCTTTTCTGGACCTGAGATTCAAAAGAACCTCGTACACTTTCATCATCCGAGAGGATACGTATATCCAGGCTCTTATCATTCTCCAAACCCCTTTTGCTCAACAATGTGTTATCCAAATTTTTATCATTCATCTCAGACTGAATCTCACAAATACCTTTTTCATCATCCAAGTTGACTGAATTATCATGAATGTCATCTTTCACTTCATACTGAAGTACATTCACAACTCCTTGATCAGCAGTGACAAATGAATTATCCACAGTTTTATCTTTTATCTCAAATCGATCCCTTTCAACCGTTGAGGTAACAAAATTATCTTGATTGGTATCTCTCAATTCACGCATAGACCCTTCAAAATCACTCTTATCACCTGTGATAAACAAATTATGGAGATTTTTTACATTTGTTTCAAAATCAGAAAAGTGTCTTTCCTCATTCACGCTGACTGAATCATCTACGCCTTTGCTAATCACTTCAGACTGACATTCTGATAATTCTCTATCATCACTTGAAATAACTGAATTGTCCATGATATCGTTATTATTATCCTTCATCAAAGCTTCTTCATTTCCCTGAGACTGCGGTTCGAAAGAACTTCTTCTGTCACCTGAATCGAATTCTTCAGAATCTGCTGGAGAATCCATCCAAAACACGTAACCTTGAGAAGTTTTACCAAGGATCGTATCACTGCAAGAGAAAAACGACCCCAGTTGTAAACAAAAATGACCCATTCACAAAACTCCAAAGAAATTCCTCAAACGCAAAAACTACCCACAAATGTGTTTCCATATTCAACATTGTCTCTAGACCAGCAATAAATTACCATCTCAAACAAATCATTTATAGTTAAGTAATTAATTCAAAATCTGCTGCAGAGTTCAACCCTCAAAGACACTCGTTATCATCATCAGTTCCTGATGCCAGCCATTTGGCAGCAAAGGGCATGAATAAATTACCTCCATTGTCTTTGGTAATTTGTCAAGTTCATTGCTCCCCCTAGTACTACTCCAAATGATGTTATGTCCTCATTTAAATTATCTATACAGCGTAGTCTAAACATCTACTCACGAGCAAATCCAGCTCAATTCAAATGAACAAGGAATTAAGCCTTTTATTAATGTAAGACAAACAGTTATGGGGCATGGTAACCAATTGGTTAGTGTGTGGCCTTTAATGTGAACAGTATGTGTTCGATCCTTCACTCAGGTCGTTAGTTACTGTGTAGGGACCTTCAGCAAGTCCTTCACTCACAGTTGCTCAGTGCCATCGATGTTCTGTCGCATGGTCATGTGATTTTGAAATTTATAAGTTTCCATTCAATTTGGCTAAGGGCCTCATGACATCCATAAGAAACTCAGCTCTCCTAGTGAAACTCTCCCCAACACTTTGACAGCACGCACCAAAATGGAAAACTACTCTTTAAAAAAATGAAACCAACCTTGCATGCAGTTGAGGAACAGAGGTATTAATCTCCCAGGGGAATTCTTCCTCCATGACTGGATCCAAGCTTGACTTAACCAACAAGCTTGGTCGTCGTTTGAGAAGCAAGCGACGCGAAACTGTCCAGTTAAGTTTAATTCTCGGTTGCTTTGTCGGTTGGGTCTCGTAGTGATATGTGAATCGTTCAACCAAACCAAAGCACTCATTATATGCCTCTTCATCCATCTAAAACCAAATCAAAAACCATTTACAACATGATATCAGGATTGTTCATTCATTGCTCTTTTGTAACCCATATTTAGGTAATGCCCTACAATTGATCCTCCCATATTTTCAGAAACATAAGGACTCACGAGGCATTGGTGGTAAAGGACAAGACAGTTTAGATGCAAGTTAAATGTACAATAACTGGCCACAGACTCCAAGTCTAAGCCAAGTTTTACTATCACAGCCGCTGAAGTTCTCGATACAGAAATATCATACCCATTACAGTAACTTGCTTTAAATAAGTATAAAACTAAACAACTTAAATTCTGCACAGTTTCGCTGTCACGCAATAAAATCCTTTAAAAATTTCAGAATTTTTGAGACATATGAAGAATTGAGATTTAAGCTACAAGAAGAAAATGAGTCCATCAAACTAACAATACAACCAACATTCACTGGGACTTACACGACAATAAAGTTGCAGTTCCAAAATCGTATGCTGCTTGATGTTGTCCATGCGACGTATTCTCTGAACGAAATGATGGAGATATGTCAAAGCTAGAATGTCGTACTACAATACAAACCAAATCCAAGAAATCAACAGAGCTTTATGGAGAAACTATTGCTCTCCCATTAAATTGTACAAAAGTAAAGTTCAAATTTAAGCCATGCAAGCAACCCATAAACAGAGCACAATAGTTTATCAAAGCATAAAATATGCTCAAAAATGAGAATTGGTCGGACTACTTATTTACTCCAGATCATGAAGAGAAAAAGATTATATGCTGAAGCAACAAACTGTTCAAGTAAACCCGAAAGATGGCTTTTAACTGATCTACTTGTTTGCTAAAATCCTAAAAATTACCAGCTACTGAATAAATATGTTATCTCATGAGTCAACTTCAACAGGCACTGAACTCATTCATACAAGCTATAAAAACAAATCCTGCAATGTCTATAAAGACACAGTGGCCTAGTGATAGCCATGTAATGCAGTTCTTAGACTTGCGCCTACCATGAGAGAGTCAACACATACGGGCCTTTCAGCATATCCTTAATGTAGTGTTTAATCTAGACGTCTTTGGGTGGGAAATGTCCCCCAGGATTGATGTTTCCCCCCCCCAGAGGCCAGCAATATTACAATGTAGAAACTTTTAGGGGAGGAAAATTCCCCCAGGATACACGTGGATACATGGTTTTCCAGCCCCAGAGAGATGATTTCCTAAAAAAAAGGTCAACTTTTTTGAGAGAGTAATTGCTGTACAAAAAGTAAAAAAATCGGGCGAAGGACTAAAAAAAAGGTCATCAACTTTGTTGGAAGATGAAATTAGGAAAAGTCTGAAACTTTTTCAAGATGGATGAAATTACAGACAAAAATCTTGTGTAAATTCGTAGGTTCCCCAGAAACCTTGTTTCCCCTCCCAGAAGAGGGGGACTAGATTAAACACTGTCCTTAATGCATATTATCTTACAACCATCAACAAAAGCCCTGTATAATAGAGGGCGTCAAAACATTAAAAAAATAAATACATCCATAAATGAGCACAGCTTCAGCATTGTCAGTCAATGACACAAGCTAAAAATATCAGCAAGAGACTTGTAAGAACTGACTTCACATACCCTAAACTTCATGAACCTGAAATGACACAGAAGTGTCTCAAGTCTCATGATCACGAATGCCTTTAGACCTTCGTTCTGTAGCATTTCATCCTGCAGAGCGAACACATCATAGAAGAGCTCCAGTAGCGACACAGGGGTGACTGGCTGTTGGCCAATCCAGACTTCATCTCGAATACGATCCACGACAAAGTTAAAAATCTCCCGAGTTGTTTCACATTGTGTTACCTTGATGAGGTCGTCAATGTTGATCCAATTACCATAGTAACTGGCAGCCAAGTAAAAGCAGCAGGTAGCAATGATGGGCAAGGATTTACGAGGAACCTATAAAAAAAACAAGTAATTTCTACATAAATGTTTAAGAATCATATATTGTTAATAACAGTCTTTTCAACAAACCAAGCTGAACATGTCTACCAACCCTTAATGCTTGTATACAACTACAGATTAACATAAAAGTTTAAGTTGTCATCACTAAGTACTTGTCTCGATACAGAATATTTGAATGAAAAATATTTGGATTGGCAAGTTCATTTTCTTAGTTTCATTATTCAAAAATAACAAAACTAAGAAAATTAATTTTAACACTGTGTGAAGCTTGAACATAAACTTTTACATTCCTCAGCTTTCTGGTTAACCTTGCAAGATTTCAAACATTTATTAAAAAATCTACTAAACAACACTTACCACCACTTTGCTAAGCAAGCGGTCGATCAAGTTAGTAGCTAAGGCAAAAGACTTTGGACTGGAAGCATAGAACATGGACAGGAATTTGAGATTGCTGATTGCAAGATCACGATGGAAAGATAACAGCGGCAGTTCTTGTCCGTCCCGCTCCTCTTGATTTTCATAATCCGTGGATCGGCAAGGCAGGCAGTTGAATACCATGGGTTGACAGAACATGAGGCCATTCAGCTCCTTATTGATCAACTCGTACAGCAGATTCTTCTTGATAAGTGCCTGAGCCTAAATCAATCAATTAGTCAATCAATCAATCAATCAATCCCATCAAATTAATCAATCATCAGTAAATCCCATCAATTGCAACCTAATATATCCAAGCAATTGCTAATAAATAAAAGCAAATATTTCAGTAACTAACTTTAAAGAAGGCAGACAGCTCAATCCAAAATGTCTGCAACTTATTCAACACATTCAGTAATAAACTAAGATACTTTACTTGCTCTGAAAAAATATGAACAAGCTATATCAGTTTGTCTACTAAAGTAAAAATAATGTCTGGATAACTGTATAATAACCTGGATAAGCAGATGCATCTGTGTCAAGCTTTCTGATGACATATATGCTAGAATCCCAACATCTGCTGCCAAACACTTCGAAGTTGACAGGAACTTATCAGAAAAAGTAAACCCGGGTCCCTGGTCAGATTCCACTTTTATCTGACCCATTTCCGCTAAAATGTTTCAAATACAGACCTTTTACAAACTGGCAAACTGCAAAATAACAGAAGATATCAATAACTGCATCGAAAATGTAATATCCCACAGAGAGACAAAATTTGTGAAGTTGTGGTTTGGCTATGAATGTACGTCTACACGTTTCTACAGTGGCCATATAAACTCGACACTGCTCCCAATTAATTTTAACTCGTGATATCCACCATCCACTGCTGGTTAGAATGTATGGATTATAGTACGTTCTGGTACGAATCCGTGATACAAGGTCTACTCACGATTAGCACTTCAGCAAGCATCCTCATGCGCGTAGGTGGCGCATTACGTCATTGGCTAGATTATTGTTTACTTTCTTGCTATCCAAGAACTAATAGATTATTGTAAGTTTTAGTGAACTTTCTGGCAAAATACTATGTCAATCTGAACATGTAATGCACTGGCAACTGCGTTAGTTTTAATGGGGTCACAGAACGACCTTTCAGTATGACACCCAAGCGAAAGCCGTAAACAAATTAAAATACAGTTTCCTGCTGTCAGATTGCAGGCAATCAACAACTGTTCGCTCTGAAAGAAGTCTAAAAGTTAGCTAGACATTAGCTGCAAAGTGAAGCAATCTTTAAAAACTTACAAAATCCTGGAAAGTAGACTATTAACAACACCAACCACTCGGTTCGTCTTCTCCAGGCTGCGACAAAATGTACTAATGCGCCGCATCAAGTAGTCCCAAAACATTTCGCAATCATTTTCATTTTCTTGCAATGTGTAGATTATGCTTGGTCAGGTTTCCAGAAATAATTTTATTTAAAATAATCACGTGCCTACATAAAATTACTTAAAGATGGCTATAAATGCTTTAAATTGAAAGTCTAAATATGGGTTGTTTTGGTAGTAGGCGTAGCTATATTCTGCCCTTACTTATTTTCAGCTTTGGGTGTGGTCATAATTTTTAAAACAGTTAATAATAGTTAGCTATAATTATAAGCTAGTTAATGACATTAATTTACACGGATATTTTCAGTAGAAATGTACAGCTAGCGTCTATATCTACCAAGATTCTTGATTCGTCCTTAAAACCGGGCATGCTCGGCAGTCGAGATTATTCCTATGTCATGGTAACCGCGGTTCCAATGGTTGTCTGATTCAATAATAAAATTATGATCAATCCATAATATAATTGTAGGCCTACATTTTTGTAAAAATCAAGTAAATTCAGTGCAATAAATAGAATAGTATGCAAGAATTAGATCATGTAGCAGAATGGTTAAAGAGCTACAATCTGAGCCTTAATTAAAGTAGGATAGGCCTATATGGGTAATTCCGTGGATTTTTTGGATTTCGTGTCCCTCGGCTGTTACAGCCATATTTTTATAGGTATTGAGGCACGGAATGTATCAAAATGTTCGTATTAAATTGTATAACAAAATCCGCTATCTTTGACAGATTGGATTGTTCGTTTTAAATTTCATTTAACGCTCCAAACACATCAAATCTCATTACAGTCCCGCGTCCCGATCCGTATTTTTCATTTTTGGAGGTTTACAGAAATTGTAATCTCTTGAGTAGCTACACCAGTGATGCAATTTATTAAAGCTACGAGTGTCCTCTTTCATCTGCTTACGAATCGTCTAATTCGGAGGCTTATTTTAAGCATAGCACGGCAAACAATCTTGTCCCTGAGGTCGCACCTCATTACAGTCACGCGTGCATTCCGATACGAATCTCGATCCACTTTTAGACGCACTCTACCGGAAATGGCTCGCAACCCTTAGGGCAAGGACTATAAATAGACAGAAACAATAATTTTCCTAAACATGTGCCGTTAATGACATGAATAATTAAAATTTAAGTGAAAAACTATCAATCCGACTTTTCATGTCTCATTACAGTCTTCATCTGTTATTTCTAAAGTTTAACTAACACGTGTATAGCGCTCTAACTTTTGAATGAAGCATGTGGTCCGAGTAAGAAAACATTGTTTGCGCTTCGTTAGTCCTCATAACATTCGGTGCATATCCATACTTAGTGCAGTTTTCTCATTACAGTCACATCTCATTACAGTCACACTTAAAATATCAACCTATTATTTCTCATTCATGTCACGCTGCATTCTCATTTCAGTCACATTAAATACTATACCGTGTCTCATTTATGTCTCATTTTTATCATTTCAGTCACACAGTCTCATTGCTGTCACAATTCTCATTACGGTCACAGTCGTTAAAAAACTGAATTGTAAACTAATCAGCATGCAAATTGAGCTAATTAGTGGTTATAATAATAGTGGATTCACAGGTTAACAATTTGGAATACCAGGTTAACAGCTAGTTAGTCTCACCTGTCTTCACTGGCGATAATAGACTTCTAAATTAACTAAATATGTAGGCCTATACATATATGAATTACAATACACTAAATATGTAAAGTAACTGTAAACTTTTAGTCTTTTACAGATTATTCAGTAAGCAGAATATCATATGGTCAGAATTCCGCTGTTAGGCCTATATGATATAATAATTACTTTCTGGTTGTGAAATCATGAGATCACAGCTGCCCAAACAGCCTGAAACAGGTGTGACAGTAATGATAAAATTTTCATATATGTTGTATAAATCACATTGTAAACATTTTTTCGCAAGTCTTCGTGCAGGGAAACTCATAAACTGATATTCTAAATGCATCGTAGATCAAGAAAATATTTGGTTTTATGCATTTATATACATTTCATTTTTGAACATTTGCTACATCCAAAATCCAAAGAATCCACGGAATTACCCATATATATGACTCAGCCAGGAGATGATAATCCGCCGCCCAGGGAAAAGGCAGGAGGACGCACCTGCAGAGGTGCCGCGACTCCGGCGGGTCCAGAGTTCTGGAGTATGAAGATTCTGGGAGTTGAAAATTGCAATGACTGAAAAATTAGGTTTCGAAGCGCATTTAAAGAACGCTTGCGTCCAAGCAAGACACTCGGTTTATGTGTAGGCCCTACTCTTTGAATCATGATGGCGCACGGCCTGCGTGTACAAATCATGATGTAAAAATACATGCCCAAGTCTGCATGACGCGATAAACATGATCACATAGCCCGTATGTTATACGCGGTCTCGGCATGGTGGAGCTTCGCGAGTCAAAAACATCCGATGATCATGAGCAGCATAGATTGCAGTCCGTGACAGACCGTCGATCTGGTGCGTCTGCAATATATCTCCAAGCGCGTAATTTGGGTATCCTGTGTAACCTTTAAATTTTGTGCTTACTTTATGAAATTAATTTTGTCAACCTGTTTACTTTGGTTACCGAATAAATTATTACTGACTGATTAAAACATCGCCTGCGGAGAGTAAAACATATTATTATATACGGTGTAAAAATTGAAGCTCAGCATACTGGATATACAGCGTCGTTAAACCTGGGATTAAGATTGCTATCTTAGTCCCAGGTTAAACATTAACGAACTAAGAAAGTCAAGAAAATATTGCATTACGTGACTGTCTTGTTTAGATATGTACTAAGATCTGCAGAGTAGTGAATTAAAGCACCTGGCAACTACGTTGTATTTATTTTTGCTCCATTCGTCATCAGAATTGAACCACAGTATAAATAATTATAATTAATTAAATTAATTATTTATACTCTGATTCAGAGCCGTAGGCCCTATATTACCAATATACGGCTCTGCTCTGATTGAACCAAGAATATTAAAGGTCCTTGGAATTGGACTTAAGCTTATTTCAGTGCTATCTCGAAGTGTGGGCTTCCGGTTGGCTACATAACACGTGATCAATGTCGGAGACTTGGAGGGCAGTTAAGTCATTCTATTGTAAAATTACACGGGGAACATAATAATGGTAAGAGAACACTGTTCTAATCACTGTTTGTTGGATGAATATCACTTTAACGTAAAACGATTTTTATTTGTTTTTATGGGTACTCTATTCAATGTAAAGTTGCAAATGAATGGCTTGGATCGCGTCATGGATAAACATGTGTCCTTAGTGTGGCAGTAAGTAGCCTTCGCGTTTGAATAGATAATGATAGCATAATACTAGAGGCTTTCATCGTATTCCTGCGTAGGACTAGGATTGTATCGTATTTCCACATAAGTAAGTAAGTAATCTTTTATTAGCACTAGACAAACGCTCGTACTTTACAACAACAATACATACAATGGCGAAAAGTAGCACAAGGGCACAATATCAGTGGAACAAAAAAAGATGCAATATTATAAACAGTTTCATAATGTATGATTTATATACAGTTATATCTATATCTAAAGCTATGATCTGAAGAATGTAAACATTACTCAGGTCTACAAATGGAAACAGATTAGATCTTGGAACAAGCATTAAGACTAGCATTAACCCAATTTTAATAGTTGTACAGTGAGTGAATGATGAGGGATTTCTTAGGCTTCTTCCCTGTACGCTTTGCTGGATTCAGATCAGACTAACGCTGAATGGGCTTTGCCTACTGGCTGTACCTGACAGTAGTCGCCTAGGCTGTACCTGACAGTAGTCGCCTAGTACAGTATTACAAGGGGTGCGTAGCGAATTCCTGAAACGACAATCCCCAAATTGAATTTCCATCATATCCACAAATCTATTTTCTAAGTCAAAAAACATTATTTGCACAATTCTAACTTTTCGGGATGTTTTCGAATGTACCTTTGGGGAATTGAGTTTCGGGGATTCAGGCAGACCCAGTATTACACTTAGGTTGTAGGAGCTCCTTATATGTGAGTTTTGTGCATGAACATTTTAGCAAAGTTTGGCAAGCATGTTTATTCATAGTCTGTTTCGGCTCTACAGACTTGATATCTTTGGCACCCAAGGAATGTTTAGACAATGCAATTGATTTCATTATTCAAATCAGCAGGCAAAACAATCTTCAGAAGGAATGACCATATGGTTAACATGTTTACTGTTCCCCTCTTACAGCAGAATACTTTCTTTGAGTATTCAAGGACTTTTTTGACGTATACAATACACACCCTGCCCTTCCAAGTTAAAGCAAATGTTTCAAACAAATGCAAAAGATGTCTAACTTTTGGGTAATTATTGCTTTACATTGTGGAGGTAGACGCCTAAGTATTAAGCTAACTTGAAACTGTATAATAACACTATACAGTGTTATTTTTATATGCTTGTTTCCCAAGGCAAAATATCTGGCTCAGATTGTTATAACCGGAGCCCAGATAGTTGGACGAGCATTCGCGAGGGCAGTTCAGTCTGAAATTCGAGCAAGTCAGCAGGCAGCCCAGTCTCGACAAAGTGGCCAGGTAGACAATAAAGGAGCTGCAGCAACTGCACTAACTGGCCTCAGTCTACAGGTAAACACTTGTTAGGAAATGGTGATCAAAATGAGCATGGAATCCATATCTTAAGACTGTTTGTGAATGAACAAACATCTCTTAACTTGACTTTATTGAGTCCGATAGATTTGTGAAGGAATTTGGAGAAACCTGATAGTGAGCGTAGGCTTATGAATAGGCAGTTCACTAATCACAATGCTACAATAATTAAAGCTAGCTGTATCAGACAAAATGGATAACGGTTTGAATGCCTAGTGCAATGTGTAGAGTTTCAAATCTCCCCTAAGACAGTTGCAGTGGCAGCACTACACGAGAGCGAGCCAGGGCAAATGCCCTGGTAAAAAAGCCTGTGCTCTGGTCGTTCCCTTGCACTGGTTACTTGTATGACTGCCTTGGCTATGCTCTGGTTACAAAAAATGTTTGGCACCAGCACTGGACAGTTGGTAGATAATGTCTTTAACTTGCTATTAATTCTTGCCATAAATTCATTGATAAATTGTTTTATCTGTGTGGGGGCCAGTAGAGACCTTTCCTG
The DNA here is from genome assembly GCA_963556255.1 of Allolobophora icterica. Classification (NCBI taxonomy): domain Eukaryota; kingdom Metazoa; phylum Annelida; class Clitellata; order Crassiclitellata; family Lumbricidae; genus Allolobophora; species Allolobophora icterica. The sequence goes on from OY744608.1 coordinate 17,336,706, forward strand.
CTATTCAAGCATCAGTCACCTATGATTGAACTTTTCATTTTTATGAAACTATTACATCATTTAGGTTGGTGCACAGACTTTTGACAGGTTTGTAGAAGGCATTTTGTAAAATACCTTGAGCAGGTCATTCTTGCACACTTGTTTAGTGGCTTTAATTCTGATTCTAAAGTCATGAAATATAGGTATACCAAAAAACTCCCTATGACATACTCCATGATAACATGAATTCTGATATAACACAGGGGACATGGATCCCAAATTTAGGTCAGATATAGAAAACAGTCTTGTAACATGTTATGAGGTGGATCTAGATCAGCTTCCAAAGACTGCTATAACAAGTTCACAGAGTTAGAAAAGCAATTACACTGTTGTTTGGTTTTCTTCAGGAGGCAATACAGATCCTAAACGTCGATAACATCAAAGATATAGAAAAGCTTACAAAAAACTATGAACATTTGTTCAAAGTAAACGATAAACAAAACGGTGGCTCCTTTTACATTCAGTCAAAAGTAAGTGACCATGTTTTTTTAAAAACATAATTATCTTCCTTAAATTTAAATGCTTTCAAGAGGTTCTTTGAAGGTGCATCAATTACTTGAAGTAATTATTAAGCCTTAGCTTGATAGATGAAGCAACCTTTGGATTTCCTTTTTGAAGATTACAGCAACGAAGTGATCGTTACACCAGATAGAATATGTTCGATGGAACTCTTTTTCGTATCTTGTACTTTCACAAGGAGTGGAATAAGTGCTGCGAAATTCGTGTTTATTGATCGACCTTCTACATCGTGCATAGCAAGTCCAACAGAGATGCTGTCTATGTTCAAGAAGACTACATTACAGTAGTCTGATTTTGCGTTGACTATAGATGTAGCGATTGTGTATTGTGAATGCAGTTTTGAAGTCAAGCGTAGGGCAGATTCTGCGAAGGTCACGGATGTGCATGAAGCAAGAGCGGGAATGATGGATGATGTGATCAGAGAAGCTAAGGTTTTTGTCGAGAATATTCCGACACTAAGCAGCATCTGCTAGCAGACAATTGGCATGAGTACAGACAATTATAGGTCTGAACTGACTGTGGAACAATGTAAAGCTTCTCGAATCGGGCTACAGGCATATTTTTATGCTTGGGCCTCGGAGGCGAGGGACAGATTGGATTATACAGATACATTGTAGACAGAGATACGGCGGATTTTTAGAACAGGCTGCATTGTAACAATGTCTATGAGATTTATTAACATATCACATCAAATTAGAAGAAACCGATCGTCTATCACTCTTGCCACGATAGAGTACTGGTGAGGACATGACACATCCGTTAAAGAAACTGGATGATTAAATAATTGCCTAAAAGTCTTCTCTCTATAAATAGGCATCATCGTGACAGATACATGTCATGTATGATATCTATGGTCTCGTGCACCATCGAATTGTGATCATAGGTGTAGCCACATTGAGGCAAGAGGATGCAGTTGCCTCTTGCCTTTTTAGATTTAAAAAATTTTCCTTGGGTGATACCTTTGCACCCCTACTAGACCTGGATGTCTCCCGGAGTGCCTCCTCTTGAATTTAAGTCTGGCTACGTCCTTGGGCAGTTGCCTCCTCTTGCTTTTTTAGATTTTACAAACTTTCTGTGGGTTATACCTCCGCACTTCTGCTAGACCTGGATGTCTCCCGGAGTTGCCTCCTCTTGAATTTAAGTCTGGCTGCGTCCTTGATTGTGATGTTAGTGGTGGGAAAAGATAGTTGCCTTGCACCTGCATTTGACTTCTTGAAGTTTCCTTAAAGTTCCTTTTTTAGACTATGATGAATTTGATGCATTGGTGATTTGACCTTTTCATCCAATTATAAACATATTTGGTATTAGATCTCATTAATCGAGTGGTGACATTCTACCAACGACCAACTGTGTCAAACAGAAGTTGGCGTATTTGAAGTGCAAAGACAGCCTTACTGCAACCTGTGTGGCTACTGTGTGTTGGTCAACATTTTGTCTTAGCAGAAGGACTTTGCATTGAGTTATATTCACGGGACCGAAATTAAGTTTCATAATAACCGTTATTTTCGTCTCATCAGTTTTTTCTTAAGAGAATAATTTAACGTTAAAACACATTGACATGGGAACAGACCAAGCTTTCATTTCATACTAAATGATATTTGACCTTTCCATTTTCGTCTTAAATGTTACACTGCAGAATGGCAAGCAATTATTTCAACTAATACTATGGTAAAGTAGTTAATGATGTCACTATGGAAACCAATGATGTCACATCGATTGAAATCCCAGAAGGACTTGTCAAAAGTTGAAAATAATTGTTGCAGCAGATCAGGTCTAAATAAAATCGGTATATAAGGTTTTCAAGATTCTATAAATTCTTGCCATGAATTCCATCTGTAATTTCTGTTGCAGGTAGTTCGAGCAAAGGAACGAATAGATTATGAACTTCAAAATACGGAAGCCGATTCAACTAAGAAAACTGACAATAGCCAAGAGCAACAACAGTAGAAGACAGTTTTGGAATTATTAGAAATCGTAATTATTTAATTGTTTGAATTCGCCAATTTAAAGAATGGAGGATTGCAGTACATGCTATGTAAACAAAGGCGTTTATTAAAGCATTAAACTAATTGATCAAATTTAAAAGCAATGGCTATTGTTACTATCTTATGCTAAAAGGTTTTACTGTGTTCAGCATTTTGTGGGTTGTGACATATCTGAAGTGGAATGGCTTCATGACAGTTGCATGAATGTAAGTTTGCATGTATTTCGTAGGAGCACCTGAGTTTCGAGATCTGCAGCAAGAACGAAGCCTCATGATTGTGGCATCTTGGATAGTTTTCAAGTTAAATATATCCACTAGATAACTGACTTGTCAGTTTTAGTTAATTGTCCAACAGTATTCTGATGCTTGTGTTTGCCCTGGAGTTTGTTTATGCTTGGCATATTGTTTGCGTGGCATATTGTTTGAGGTTGACATCATTATTGTGTATATTTTGAAATTTGTGAGGCTCCTTGTTCTTAGGTGCTTTTTCCAGGTCGGCAGTATTATCATGAGTGAGTCAGATTGTTCAAATCCTTGCAAGCACAGAAAGTGGTAAAGGGCTGATCAGATTGTGAGGGAGAGAGCAGCAGCCACCTGCCTTCACGATCAGAGATTATTAAAAATCAACTCACTAACAGTTATACCAAGGCCCTTGAAGGCTTGGCTCAAGGGACTGATCTTTCTCCTGTGGATGAAAGATTGTAAGGCGATTGTTTTCGAATCGTTACGCAACGAAACAAAACTTTTCTTCAGAATATTTAATATAGTTTTGTATTGTGTGGATAAATTTTTAAACATGTTGCATATTTCTTTAACTTACAAAATCTTGGCTCTAGACTAAGATCATGCAGTATAATTGACGATGTGCATTTTTATTTTTATTATTTGGTATTTTGGTTCATTATGCTTAAGAGAATGCGGACCATTGTCCATAAGGGGTCAAGCAAAAAGGTTATCTGCAATGAGGAGGGAAGGATGGTCCATCCCAGTGCAGACAAATGCGGACAACGGGGAGGGGGGATTATGACCTGTGCGGACGTCCACATCTAAATTTGATACATGGTTTTTTAGTACAACCTGTGCTTTAAATGCCAACTTCAGTCAGATGGCAGACAGCCTGTACTAAATTGTCATTAGTAATGTACTGTTGCATACTGCTCAGTAACCATATCATCAGTATGCATAGGGACTGTGGAATAATAGTGAAAAGAATGATGGTGACATTAAAAAGTGGATTCATGTTTGGCATGCAAAAGCAGTAGAAAGGAAAAGTCCGAAAGTCGATTGATGGATATGTGAGTCTGTGCTGCCACACTGCAGGAGTCTTGTAGCCAGTAGTCTTCTGATGTGTCCGTCCGCAAAGGGGAGGTAGGGAGGGTAAGGCCAAATGCACTCAAGGGCAGGGAGGAGTCCAAAGTGGGTCATTTTTGCAGAAGTCCTTTATGGACGACCCCTAATAGCAGTTTTTTGACATTTAACTAATCGTGAAGTAAAGGATTTGTGTCAGTCAATACACCTTTGTGTTGGGAAGAAACTTAGGGATTTCTCAAATGGTGTAAATCATTCTTTTGCCAGAAGGAAAGCTTTAGGTGTATTTTTTGTACAATGTAACAATATTTTGCACATGCGTGCCATGTAATATTGAAGGATTGTTTGCATTTGATAAATTTAAACAATTAGGTGCAGTGTGGATTCATTAACGTGAAGTTGTCGAGGGCCACGCCTAGTGATACAACATGTAAACTAGACCACACATACAAAGGGATAATGCTGAAAAAGTTGAAATTTAATGCTATGTTGCAGTTCTTGTATGGTGTTACTGACCAGTGTGGCTTATTAAGGTAATAGCTTTTGGGGAACTTAGCACCACTTCGTGTTAAGCAGAATGACGCATAAACTGGGAGCACGCAAACGAGTCCACACTTTATTGAGTCCACACTGTAGCATTAAAATGAGTACATGTATATGATTTGTGTGATTGAAGCCTGCAGGTAAACAACAAACTAACAACCAAGAAATGTGATGCTATTTTATATGGTTGAACCTGTTAACATTCACTTTCATAGTCAATTTCAGTTTGCATAACGAGAGTTTCGACGAAATTAGGCCTACGTATATGGTCTTGCTTTATTGGCCCTGCAGTGGCATCCAATGCTGTGACCTCCTCACTCTCAAAACGGTACAGATGTTCCTGGTTATGAGTGAAAGTGCTGTAAAGGGCGGATACATGATTCAACCACATGGTGAGCCCATCTTGGGTGGAACACCTTATGAAGCTGAGATTTTTTTACAAATGCATAATTTTGGATTAATTTCCTTTTATAGTGTTTAGGCTTTAACATTTTACATGTACTGTATTCGAGTTTAAGTAGCTTCATCCACTATAGGCCCTACAACCTTTTGAGGGTGACAAAATTTTATTCTACATACTTATGATACTTGTAACTACAATAGTGACACTACAGTTAGAATGCTTGCCGAGAGAAATCCGTTGAGAAGAACAATTTTCACAATTCAATCGAAATTTTAAAAAAATTTAATAACAAGACTATTTACTAATACCTATACATGGGCGTCACCCATAGACGTAATTTTCTGAGATACCTGTAACCATTTTGCTGGACTGGGGTTTCGTAACACCAACTCTTCAAACCGAGTTAGACCTAAGAATGCCCTAACTAACACTCTGCCAAGATCTAGTTCTACTTGTGCTCCTCCAAGTAGACTTCATTATGTCTACCTTAATTAGGGAGGTAGACAGACTGCACGACAGACATACAGAGAGTAGATTTACTACATACGTATGTATTTATACGTACTTAAATGTAGCATCACAACGGCAGTCGGACGAACAGTTAAACGGACAAACAGACCGACCCAGCCACACGCACAGGTCATCGGGGCGAACGACCAGCCATGGCAGGCAGGCAATACAGAGCAAGGGTCATCCATAAAGGACGTCCGCAGTGAGGGGGAGGGAAGGGTCATCGAAATGCGGACAAGGGGGAGGGAGGGTTATGACCAGTGCGGACGTCCGCATCTAAACTTTTAAATTTGATAGTTTTTTAAACACCACCTTGTTTCAGCTTTACCCAAAAGATCAGTGAAGTGATTACCTAAAACGTCATGCATGGTATAACCTATACTGCGACTTTAAAGAGGCTTTTATTACTGCACATCCTGCGATACGAAACCTGAACTGTCACTTAAACATGCACAGGAACTGTGGAATAATTGTAAAAATAATGACGACGACATTAAAAATTGGCTTAGGCGTGCGGACGTCCGCAAAGGGGAGGGAGGGAGGGTAAGGTCAAATGCGGACAAGGGGAGGAGGGGTCCAAAGTGGGTCGTATTTTGCGGACGTCCTTTATGGACGACCTCCAAGTCCATTCGCAAGACCTGACAGTAGCCTGAATTAATAGGTCAATTGAAGATGGTATGGTATGGTATCTGGACATTTACAAAGCGCCTCTCAGTGCGAACTATTCAGAGACCCAATGTGTGAGCCTCGCGCATGGGCGTCCGGAGGGTGTTTCCAGAGAGTAATCCAAGAGAAGTCCAGATTCCAGAAGGCCAAATCAGATCAGAGGGGGTTTCCATAGGTAGTCCAAAAGAGGTCAAAGTCCGGTTTCCAGGAGGCCAAATCAAATCAGAGGGGATTTTCCAAAGAGTAGTCAAAAGAGTTCCGAGTCCGATTTCCAGGGGTCCACATCAAGAGAGGAGGCAGAGCAGCTGTCAAGGCGGGTGTCGTTTTGGGCGAGAATAATTTGAAGGCGGAGGATCAGATGAGTCAGGGTAGGAGTACTTGAAAAGTAAGACTTCAATTTTAAGTGAAAACCCCTGGGATGATAGATAGAGGAGCATGAGGAGGAGGATGGAGGACAGGTTGCAATGATGATGGCGGAACGGAGAATCTGCGGAATTCAGAGGGGAGATCATTCCAGAGGCATGGTGCTGTGTTGGATATGGCTCGGTTGGAGAACTTGAGATGAGTAGTGACGTTAGTGACTGGAGGTAGAGAAAGACTGAGATAGGAAGATGATCGGGTGGAGCGGAGCATTTATCTTAAATGAACTGCCTATAAGGTGATTCAAATCCCAGGTCGCGGACATTCGCAGAGTATCTGAGTATGAGAAGGTCGGGAAGTGAGCTGAGAGAAGTGATAAATCGAGTCTAGATAATAATATTGCTGCTTTGTACGAAATCAAATGAGTTGGGTTTTAGAGGAGTTAAGCCAGTGTTTTAGTTGTCGGGGGGGGGTTGGGGGTTCAACCCCCCTAGTTCTCTTTCTAACCCCCTCAGCTAAGTAACTGAAAATATGTTGGGGGTTACTTTACTACAAAAAACTGGTGTTTGGTCTATGTGATTATGTGATTTGGTAATCTGCAAATTTTTGACCCCCTCCCAGTTGTTTTTGGACAACTAAAACATTGGCTTAACCGATAAGAGAACACCCAAAAGCAAAGATCTTGAGAAAGAGATCCGTGGAGATTTGAGCATTAAGACTTGCGCTATATAAGTTCTTATATTAGTTTAATTTCTCTTCTAAACTACTTAAGCAAAAGCTTTACAAAAAATGTTAGATGCTTAACCATAGGCCTATTGGTATCTTATGGACTTCCGCTTGGTACAGCTGGACGGGACGCTTCGCTCGTGAATGCTGTCGTAGTGCTCTCCGCCTGGCTTTCAAGTAGGCCTAACGCTTTAAAATGTCGAGATTACCATTACGATTACAGCAAAACTTCGGTATATCGAACTTCGGTATTTCGAACTCGCGGTTGTATCGAACAACAGTAAATTGCTCGACCACAATCAATGCAAACACATACAAACATAGCTCTGCTTTATCGAACCTGCTTATATCGAAGTCTCGCTTTTATCGAATGCTAGGCCTATAGGCCTATTCGGTCCTTGCCGAGCAGTGGGCCTGCAGATTTATCGAAGTTGCAGGGCCACTCTGCAACTCGATACGGTTGGACTAATTGAGGCTGACTGATGAATAATGAACAGATTGTCGCAAAATTTGCAGGTTCCCTCCTTTTCTGTTTATTTGTACTGGCACTTTAGTTGGCTGATGTTTTGGTTGGCATTGCTCTGATAGGCCTACTGTGTTGGCTAAATTTTGGGCGAAACTGTGCATAATTACCATGTAGCTGATATGGAATTCGCCGCCGATGTGTGTGGCCGCATTTCTTTAAATTGTATGGATCGACTGTATTAAGATTATTATTCATTTGCGCTCTAGTCTGCGGTGGCTGCTCCGGCTGTTAAATTGTTTCGCCAAGGTGGTTTTGCCTGTAGCCTTTTTGGCTAATGTTCTTTTGGTAGCGGTTATAGATTTGATATATAGCTTAACGGGGGGGGGGCGATATTTCGCCGTTTGCCTAATGTAAAGTTGTGTTCGCCGGTAGTAAAAGAGGCAGCCACGCGCCTATATAAATAAGTAAAATAACCCTCGTATTGTGTTAGAAAACAACATTCTCGTACAGTGGTTGAAGGAGGACATTCTCGTTCAATGGTTGAAGAGGGCATTCGTGTATAGCTTTTCGAGAGAAGAAGAATCTTTGTCTTTTACATTTGTGAATTGTGAATTATTGTCAGCCAGATTTACGGTGGTAATAAAAGAAGTGAAACGTTGCCGGTGACAGTCTTTCTTCTGTCATAAGTCTTTAGCAAACATCACCGACGGCCGTGAGGCATCCTGGGAGTCGCGACACGAGCCGTCGGCTGCCTTAGTGAAACACTCGAGAGAAGTGTGATCCCCAGAAAGCAGTTTTCGCGACAAGATGCTTTGTTTCCCGACTGGCTATCAGCCTATCATGACACAAGACTGATTGGCATGTATGTCTGGTCACGGGAAAAGGGTAACTTTATGTTAACATTGATGTCATTGTTGTACTGTATAGCCTCATGCTGACTGCAATCTTATTGCCCAGTGGCGGATTTAGCTGTTAGAGCAAGGGTCGGTACCTCCGCGTCCTAATTGGTGCCCCTCGGCGCCTCCAAGGCCAACCCGGTGCATGATGAGCCGTATAAAATGGTGCCCCCTTTGGCATTCCCTGGAACTGTCACTGCTATTGCCTCTGCAATGGTGTTCTATGACCCCATATTACAAGGACTGACCGTGCTAAATCTACACGTTGTTAAATTAAATACATCATTGCGACATCTCATACGAAAGTGTACGATTTTATAATGGCGTCGCAAAAGAGAAAGAATCTGTCTGTGGACGATAAAAATAGAGGCGCTGCATAATAGGCACTACACGTTCATTTAGGCAGACCTATGTCTTGGATTATTTTGTAAAACTTTAGGCGTAGGCTTACTTACAGCATCCGATTGGTTCATCACTTGCATCTGCACAGTCTACACTGCCATTGCAATATTCGGGAGCCCGAATACATTGACTATTGGCACACTGAAACTGTTCCGGGAGACACGCTGTGTGACAAAAGAAGGCGAAAGGCAGCCACAACATCCACTCCACTCTCGATTTAAGTTGTACACAGTTTAATTGTCAGAAAAATTTTCATCATCATCAGCAGCACCAGCACCACTTCAACAACAAAGACGACATTTTAAGCAGATATTCATTAATGTTTTTCATTCATCCTCATTTAGGAATCCTAACAGATTACAACGCAAGAACAACCAATGGCAGATGAAGAACTTCAGGATAAGTCTAACATATTTGAACTAAAGAACATAGCTTAACTAAAGAACACATCTTAACTAAAGAACTATCTTAACTACAGGAAAAAACATATCTTAACTAAGGAACTACCGTATCTTAAATAAAGAACACATCTAAACTATAAAAAAAACATCCTAACTGAAGAGCACATCTAAACTAAAGAACTACCTTAACTAAAGAACATAATCTTAACTATAGAACTTACCGTCTCTTAAATAAAGAACACATCTTAACAAAGGAATTATCTTAACTAAAGAACACAGCTAAACTAAAGAGCACATACTAACTAAAGAACACATCCAAACTAACAACTATCAACTAAAGAAGGCATTTTAACTAAATAACATATCTTAACTAAAGAACACATCTCAACTAAAGAACTGTCTTAACTAAAGAACACATCTTAACTAAAAAAAACTACCTTAACTAAAGTATACACCTTAAATAAAGAATCATCTTAACTAAAGAACACATCTTAACTAAAGAACATATCTTAACTAAAGAACACATCTTAACTAACAAACGCATCTAAACTAAGGAACATATAACTAAAGAACACATCTTAACTAATGAACTATCTTCAACAACATATCTAAACCAAAGAAATATTTCAACTAAAGAACACACCTAAACTAAAGAACTATCTTAACTATCTCACATCATAATTAAAGAACACATCTTAACTAAAGAACCATTTTAACCAAAGAACATATCTAAAGAACTATCTTAACTAGAGAACACATCTAAACAAAAGAACTTTCTTAACTAGAGAACACATCTAAACAAAAGAACGTAGCTTAACGAAAGAACGCGCTTAACTAAAGAACACACCTTAACTAAAGAACCATCTTAACGAAAGAACACATCTTAACTAAAGAACACACTTTAACTAAAGAACCATCTTAATTAAAGAACACATCTACACTAAGGAACTGTCTTAGCTAAAGAAAACATCTTAATTAAACACATATCTTATCTAAAAACACATTTTAACTAAAAAACACATTTAAACAAAAGAAGCAAAAGAACTAACTTAACTGTAGAAAGAACATATCTTAATTATAGGACTACCATATATTAACTAAAGAACACATCTAAACTAAAGAACCATCGTAACTAAAGAACACATCTAAACTATAGAACTGTCTTAACTAGAGAACCAATCTTAACTAAAGAACATGTCTTAGCTAAAGAATACATCTAAACTAAAGAACTATCTTAACCAAACAAAATATCTAAACTAAACAACTATCTTAACTAAGGAACACATCTAAACTAAAGAACTACCATAACTAAAACACACATCTAAACTGAAGAACTGTCTTAACTAAAAAAAACACATCTAAACTGAGGAATTATCCTAACTAGAGAACACATCTAAACGAAAGAACATATCTTAACTAAAAGAACAACTCTTAACTAAACAACACATCTTGCTTAAGTAATATCTTAACTAAACAACACATCTAGACTAAAGAACCGTCTTAACTAAAGAACACATCTAAACTGAAGAACTGCCTTAACTAAAGAACACATCGAAAATAAAGGACTATTTTAACTAGAGAACACATCGAAACTAAAGAACATAATCTTAACTAAAGAACACATTTTAACTAAAGAACACATCTTAACTAAAAGATCTATCTTAGCTAAATAACACATCTAAAAACACTAAAGAACACATCTTAACTAAAGAACACACTTTAACTAAAGAACCATCTTAATTAAAGAACACATCTACACTAACGAACTGTCTTAACTAAAGAAAACATCTTAATTAAACACATATCTTATCTAAAAACACATTTTAACTAAAAAACACATTTAAACAAAAGAAGCAAAAGAACTAACTTAACTGTGGAAAGAACATATCTTAATTATAGGACTACCATATATTAACTAAAGAACACATCTAAACTAAAGAACCATCGTAACTAAAGAACACATCTAAACTATAGAACTGTCTTAACTAGAGAACCAATCTTAACTAAAGAACATGTCTTGGCTAAAGAATACATCTAAACTAAAGAACTATCTTAACTAAACAAAACATCTAAACTAAACAACTATCTTAACTACGGAACACATCTAAACTAAAGAACTACCATAACTAAAACACACATCTAAACTGAAGAACTGTCTTAACTAAAAAAAAACATCTAAAACGGAGGAATTATCTGAACTAGAGAACACATCTAAACGAAAGAACATATCTTAACTAAAAGAACAACTCTTAACTAAACAACACATCTTAGCTTAAGAAATATCTTAACTAAACAACACATCTAGACTAAAGAACCGCCTTAACTAAAGAACACATCTAAACTGAAGAACTGCCTTAACTAAAGAACACATCGAAATTAAAGGACTATTTTAACTAGAGAACACATCGAAACTAAAGAACATAATCTTAAATAAAGAACACATCTTAACTAAAGAACACATCTTAACTAAAAGATCTATCTTAGCTAAATAACACATCTAAAAGCACTAAAGAACACATCTTAACTAAAGAACACATCTTAACTAAAGAACTATCTTAACTGAAAAAACATCAAAACTAAAGAACCACCATAACTAAAGAACGCATCTAAACTGAAGAACTATCTTAACTAAAGAACACGTCTTGGTCGTGTGCACTTCTGAACTTTGGAAGGAGGACAATATCAAATTACAGTTATATTGTATATGGTACTGGATAATATACGTAATTTCCTTTCCCACAACATCGACTCTTCTCAAATAAAACTCCCATAAACAGTCCAGAATGATCTCGCTCGCGCAGTCACCAAAACTCTCAAACACCACCATATATAGGCCCTAACCCCTGTTCTGAAATTACTTCGTTGGCTAAAGTCCCTGAAAGCATCCATAACAAAATTGTATGTCTTACCTACAATGCCCTTCAAATCTCTCAACCCTCTTACATTCGCCAGCTATTCACCATCCAACCGCCCAGGTCTACTCGCACATTATCACATCTGTCCATATTTCGACCTCCAGTCTCCTCTCTGAAATTCTGCTAACGCTTCTTTGTGTTGCACAGGCTCTATGGAATGAACTCCCAAAAGATTTTCGCCAGTTTGCTCATCCTATAATAATTATTATAACCAGATTCATCGGCTTGCACTTTCCTCCGCTGCTTTCCACTCACGACAGAAAACCGAATTCTTCAAGCTATCCTATCCTGATTCTATTCCTGCGCCACCACGCAACCACAGTCATCACCGATTACCACCGTACCACCATGCTGTTGCCTCGGCTTGACCTCCCCGGATTCTGACCTGGCACCGGAACGCACACGGCAGGAATCACAATTGTCATCATCATTAACAAGTCTTCGCTAAAGTTCAACATTCATATGGATATTGCGGACTTGATTTGATATAGCACTGGTGAATAAGCTGGTCTCCCTGATGCGACGATTTACATTTACATTACATTACGTTTACACACAAATGTAGCACTATTGCGAAGACTTGTTAATGATGATGACAATTGTGATTGCAACAGTCATTAACTTATTCTTAACCAGCAAGCAGACTTATCAGACAGCAGTTCCTCTGTTGTAGTAGGCCTAGTAGTAGTGATTGAATTTCTGTCCAGTTGATAAATAGGCTAAATAAAGTAGCTATTCTTGTCTTTGAAAGTTTTCCAAACTATAAGCCGTCATTCAGTTCTAAGTTACTCGGTCTCCTCATTTTTCGAAACCAAGGTGCCTAAAACTGTTTCCAGTTTGAAGGGCGACGGATAATGAGGACTATTCCTTAATCCAAGCTAATCTAATCAAAGCTTGCACATTATCAGCACGAGATTCCAAGTGACGTTGGTTAGAAGTGAGGTTATCGAAAGTATATTACCACCACCACCACCACCACCACCACCACCACCACCACCACCACCACCACCACCACCACCACCACCACCACCACCACCACCACCACCACCACCACCACCACCACCACCACCACCACCACCACCACCACCACCACCACCACCACCACCACCACCACCACCACCACCACCACCACCACCACCACCACCACCACCACCACCACCTCCACCACCACCACCACCACCACCACCACCACCACCACCATTATTTTTATTATACATTTACCTTTATCTTACCTAATCTTACCTAATCCGTCATTATCCTAATCTCACCTGACCAGGTCCTTACCTTACCTGAACACCAATTTACCTTAACTTAGCTTAATTATATGAGCGGTTGTTACCTTCCTTGCTTTAGGATTTGATCGGCTTCGTGTGCTGACCTTTGAGGTCATTGCATTTCATTTCGTCACGGGGGATTGCGTTAGACTTGGGTGAGAACTTCAACTGGTTGTTGATGAATGTATTGATGTCTTTTTGTGGTCTATTCGACTGAGGTTCGAGGAACTTGAACTTCGATCCGAGAACGTTGACATATCAACTTCGCAGCCGCAATTTCAGATTCCTCTGAAAGAATCGATACATTATACCATGTTATTATTGTGCATTTATTAAGCGCCACTGTCTGTTCTAAGTGTACTAAGCGCACCATGAACGATGTTTTATATTATTATGTGTGGTGGAGTTTCATGTTTTGAGTTTAAGTTGATTTGCTTGAATAAAACTGTGCAAAAGCTGCTTTTAAGAAGTCTATGAGTGATTTATCGCTGGGAGAATATAAATTCTCAGTTTAACGCCCAAAGCCCAAACTGCAAAGCCTTCCGTGTGCCTGGATGGGAAAATAACGGAGGTCATAAGGGTGCGGTCGAGGTACATCGTGATCACATCGCCACTGGTACGAAATATTTCGAGGACTCCAGGGGCGTAACTTTGGTCAAAAAAGTGGGGGTACCAATTTCTTCTCCACTTTCGCTTTTCGCATGGAGACCATCTCTGAGAAGGCACAATAATATAATATTGATTGACATTGTTTAAAAAGTGAGGGCTACGGTACCCCCAGTCAAAAAGTTGGGGTACGGGTACCCCTCGTGCCCCCTATGAGGACGTCTACTCATTACAAGCTCTACTCCAGCGGTTTTCAAACGTTATATTTAGTGTACCACCTGGTAAAAAATTCGAATGTTGGCGTAACACCAGAAAGGTCAGATCAAAAACAATAGGCGAGCGCGAAGTCCCGTAGGACCGTAGGTAGAAAAATTTAAATTAGCGTTGGACGGTAGGTAGACATATTTTAAAATTAATGTACAATTTTAAGAATCTAATCTATTTGATTTTTGTCGGGTAGGCCTACCATTTAGCGATACCTGGCGTACCACTAGTGGTACGCGTACCACCATTTCAAAACCGTTAAAAAACAAAGCTACTAGGCCTACCATTGCCAACCTTATGTATGCCTCGCCCGCCTGGTGGGGATACACCAGAGCAACCGAACGCGACAGGATCGAGCAACTCATCGGAAGAATGAAGCGTACGTCGCGGCCTTTCACATCCTTCGACTCATAGCGCTGCAGAAATGGCTTCCGATGCTGACGATGGCCTTTTTCGGACTAGTCTTACTAATGAAAGACACGTATTACGCCATCTGTTCCCCTATACTACTAGCGGCTAGCCGACCCAGCGGCCGTGTCCTCCGGTCGCGTCCTCATGAATAATGCCTAATGACGTCATAATAAACTTCATTCTTTATCTACATAAAACTGACGTATGTGGTCCAAAAGTATACATGACGTCAAAGTTAGACTTCTTTCAAGGAATCTAAATTAATGGGCCATAGACGCTTGTATAATTATAGCGCATCCGTGTTATTACACACGATTGGACTTATCACGCCTATAAATGACGCCATAATGCTGGTTGCGCATTTCAGACATGGGAATGGAAGACTATAGAGACTTCCGTCTGCCACTCTGTCGTTATGGCTTTCGACTGTATGTTTGTCTCGCTGATTGTGACATAGGCCTACATGCAGGGACAGAGACAGAGAGAAGGACTTTCAAAATCTTACTTTGACACTTTTAGGGTATGTAAGATTGTCCTAAGCGCACTAATTTTTAGCAAACTAACAGGCACGTAACTAGGATTTTTCGTTTGGGGGGGCTTAAACCTTGAACATGGCAACATTTATACAGTGTTCATACGAATTTTAGCCGTAAGCATACAACGGCTTGACTTGTTTGGGGGGGCTTCAACTTCGTTTGGGGGGGCTTAAGCCCCCCCAAGCCCAACGCTAGTTACGTCCCTGCAAACTAAAATCATGCAGTAAATACAAGAGAACGCACGTCATGAAATTAGCTTACATTTATGTAATACTTTTTCTTATTTATTTTCATACTTACAGGGTCGCTTTAAGGTCGTCGTAGGTCCTAGACACTCTTGCATTCGTAGACCCCAACTCAACTACCATCTCTGCATTAAAGCTAAACGTATTTACATTTGCTCAATTAAATCTTTTTCAGTATAATAGTCAATAAATTTACATTTGCTGTTATTTGCAACCTTCCTTTATCCATTTTTCCGGTCAATCATTCGAGATTTCATTTGCAGGTTTTCAGACTTTCGTAGGCCTCTGAAAGTTTCGTAGGCTCTAGGCACAGTGTATGTAGGCCTCGCCTGCTGTGCCTAGTGGATAAAGTAAGTAAGTAAGTATATTCTTTATTAAGAAGCGCTAGCAAACGCACAGCGCTGTACAAGAAAGATAATGCAGCATATTATTTCGTATTACATATTACAATCAAAACAATGTGGCCAATTAATTTGTGACGATGTCTCTGTACTACACATTTAAGAGAAAAGTTAGCACAAATGAATACATTAAAGAAAGGCCTACAAGTGATACTTAGGCCTATTCTTACTTGCATCTAGTTTTTCATTTATTTCTTTCATGTTGTACCATGCTTCCTTTCTTAGAGACCGATTAGAACCCTATTTTCGGTCGTTAAAATAACGATGCTAAAATTTCTATCATACATTACGAATAATGTGTTTTTCACTTCCATTATCGAGTGCCGCTCAGTTCGAGAACTGTTGTTCGTCATATCTTCTTCATCTCCGTCGCCTTCTTCAACATATTTCGTCGTTTTCTCCGTCTGCAGCCTTTGACAGAAATGAATAGAATGGTCCTGATGAGGGAACAAAGGAAAATTACATCATTTTGCGATGATGTCATAGGCCCTATAGTTGGGAATTGTGACGTCAATCGACTGAAGTAAAAAAGGCAATCGCAACGGGTATAGTAATCGTGACAACTTAGTGTCGTTCTATTATATCAAAACTGCGTCGAGTTAATGGAGCGAACAAGAAGAGTTGGTCAGCTTGGGGACCACGGACATGTGTTTGCACATTATCAGCATAGAGATGACCAGATGCAAGATGCTTAGAAAATAGAGAGGGGCTGCCAGAGGTAAAAGAATGGAAAGGATAAGACCAAGAACAGAACCTTGGGGGACACTAAAGTTAATCCCAATCCAGGGCGTTCGTGAAGTATTCAGCTAGGATCAACCTTTGCGTCCGGCCAGTAAGATAGGATTGGAACCAGCAGAGAGGGGTCCAGATAAGCCACATGAGATTTGAAGACGGCAAAGATGGATCTCATGATCGGCCATGCCAAAGGCTGACGATACATCAAAGAAAGCTAGAAGAGTAAGGCAGGACCTATCCATAGCCACGTAGATGTCAGAGAGGAAGCATAGGAGGACAGTTTCGGTGGATTGGGATGCTCTAAATCCAGATTGACAAGATGGGAGAAGGCGATAATGTTCAAGATAGGGAAGAAATTGCATAGAAACTAGGCGCTCCAGTGTTTTAGACAGAAAGGTGAGGTTAGCAATCGGGCGATAGTTTGAGCACACATTGGAGTCAAGGTTAGGATTTTTAGAGTAGGAAGAACTATAGGGTCCGCTTTTGTAATGCCAGAAGGGACCATCCAATGAGGGACCGATAAAATGTTTAGACCAAAAATGGGGATATAGCATCTAAAACAGTAACATTGACGAACGGGATATGGTTGTCTTTCAATTAAGTTGTCCGAGGACGTCGGCCAATGCGCAGGGTTTATTCCAAAGGCAACCACACACATTATACACGCAGTCACCCTAGATATGATCCCTCTCCATAACGTCGGAAGTGTGCGCACCAGGAAGGTTCAAATATATCCAAGATTAAACTAGCCTCCCCGTACATATTCTGGCCTGTATGTAAGGCCCCAGAGTTTAAAGGAGTTGTAGCAACTGGTAGTACAGTGAGTTCCAGCCCAAACCATGCGGTGAAAAGTTATGCATTTGCATATTTAATAAATTTCAAGTTGCTTTCCGATGGCGGTCCGGATAATGGAAAACTGCTGCGAAAGGAAACCTTGACGATAAACTTCCGTAAGCACACGTAAGCACACGTAAGCACACGTAAGCACACGTAAGCACACACACACACACACACACACACACACACACACACACACACATATTGTCCAGAAATTTGCCTTGTCCATTGGGAACAATCGGTCGCCATGGCAACCGCTCTCGCTCGACCGTCGACTGAGAGCGGTTCGCTTTGAAGTCCTACGGCATTTCTTACAAGTGTGCGAGGCTGTCTGTCGCCTATAGAGTCCCTCTCTCTCTGCCGCCGCTCTCTTCGTCTCCCTCCTCCTTTGGCTGATACGTGGCGTTGCAGCCATGTCCCAAGGTGGTTGTCTCAATCTTCCATCCTTCCATCTCATCGGAACGAGGAGTATATCTTCAAGCTAGCCAACTCTGAATCTGTTCCTGCGCTACTGCACAACGACCATCATCACCGATTACCACCGTAGCATCGTGCTGTCTCCTCGGCTTGACCTCCCCGGACTCTAACCTGGCACCGGAAAGGACAAGGCAGCCTGGCTATTGCGGACTTGATTTGATATAGCGCCGGTGTTTATATGCAGGTTTCCCTGAAGTGGCTTTTGCGTGGCGCTGAGAAATTTTGGAGATTTACAATTTACATTTACATTGTTGTAAGTTAAATCTCTCGCATGTTCTATAGACCATTTATTAATTGCTGTAGACTATTAGACTCTGTAACCAAACAGCGGTCAGAGTGAATGCAACATTATTGCCGACACTGTCTCGAAAACACTGTAATCCTATCGCGTCTGTGTCGACGGGAACTTCCGCAATAAACGAATATTTTGATTTGAAATATATATCTGCCTCATTGTCACAACAGCTGGGTATAAAAATAAATGATTAAACTCAGAGCGTTATAAGAGCTTTTAAGAGACGCTATATAAATGCTACATTAGAGGGTTTAAAGAAGGTTGATTTTCATTAATACAGTCCGAATGACTTAACAGCCATTTGATGAGGTGTCTTAGGCCGGGCACCGGTTTACCTTCATGGGTTCTTTACTCTAACCTCTGCCTGTGCGGGGCGCAGATCCCTGCGCTGAGCCTCCCGGGAAGACTTTCTTGTTCCTTACGCTCGTACTGCCATAGCACAGCGTAGGGCATTCTCGGTGGTTGGTCCTGCCGTTTGGAACAATCTCCCTCTTGAGATTCGGTCCCTTCCTAGGGATCTATCTGGTTTGTTTTATGGTCTTCTTAAGACATTTCTTTTTGATCGGGCCTGGGTCGGGAGTGCCTCTGAGTAGATTCTTTTGAGGGGCGCTATATAAATCTTATAGATAGATATATCATGTTAGCTCCTCCGGCCGCGAATTTTATTGTTTCCTGAGGTAGGCCTACGTAGGCCTACGTCTGATTCATGAAGATTGAAAAGAGAATTACCGAGCATCATTGAAGCTATTATTATAGAGTAGCCTCCTAATATTATGATCATTTCTGCATCTATTAAGCTCCATTGTCTAATGATTAAGCATCAATCAGTTGATGAACAATTGTGAGTAATGAAGGACTTACTCATTTTCCGACGCAGTAACCGTCTCGAGCAGATGGCTTGTATCTGTACTCTCCGGCGTCCGTCTTACTATACAATACAACTAGTGTATTGCCTGTCATAATTATGACGGCAGTGTTTATCGTTGGTTAAAATGCTCTGATCGCCGTCGTCAAGACGACAGTACTGACGTCACAAACGACTTCTGTTCCACAATATATTATGACGTCATATTACAGGCCTATATGTATCGTTGGTTATCGCCGTCGTCAAGACCCCCGTCGTCAAGACAACAGGTTTATGTTTCACAATAGAACAGAAGCCGTTTGTGACGTAGCGTTTATCGACAGACGGACGCTATATGGATATTATATGTATAGATACAGCGACAGATTTATAGCGCGCTCTAACAAGACAAGTCTTGCACGAGAGCGCGTTGCGCTGCAGTCATAGTCATAGTACAATGTGAATGGATGAGTTTAATTTTGATTTAAATTGAGCAACAGATGTGTATTGACGGATTTTAGTTGGAAGACTGTTCCATTCTATGGGTCCTGAGACCAAAGGCAAAGGCACGACTATACATACTTTGCACCGGTTGGTGCAAAGTATGTATGTATAATCCTCTCGCGCGGCCGATCGGAGTCCTCTGGAACTTGTAGCGGAATATGGCGTGACCATGGATGTCATGTACGAGAAAGAGGTAGCCAGAAGCGTAACTTTGGTCTAAACCTGGGGGTACCAATTTCTTACATACACGAAGCAAGACTGAAACTGCGATCTCTGGGAAGGGACAATGATCAAATATTGTTTGGCATTTGTTCAAAAAGTGGGGGTACGTTACCCCCAGTCCAAAAAGTGGGGGGTACGGGTACCTCTCGTACCCCACACAAATTACGCCTATGGAGGTAACAGAGGTTTCAGAGTGAATATGATACACGAGGAGGCAGATTTTGAAGGCGATACGGGCACGGATGGGAAGCCAGTGTACTTGTTGCAGGGATGGTGTGGTGTGATCTCTAGGACCAAGACCTTTTATTAGACGAGCGGCCGTCTGAAGAACAGACGATAGAGGCTGTAGTGTCGATAACGGAAGAGCGGATAGGACAGAGTTGCAATTATTAGCCTATAGCGCTCTACCCCACTGGGCTACCGTGCACGACAAAACCTCGACTACCTGGACGAGATTAGATTTCTAACCCGGCGTCTGTTTTCAACAGTCCATCTCTGGACTATTGAGCATCTTTGGTATCATACATATAATATCCACAGAGCGTGTGTCTGTCGGAGGACGCTCTGGAATCTATTGTGAAACAGATACCGTTTGTGACGTCAGTACTGCCGTCTTGACGACGGCGATCAGAGCATTTTAACCAACGACATAATATATAGGCCTATATACACTGCCGTCATAATATGACGGGCAAATACTCTAGTTGTTAATATTATCTTATTATGATTAATGTTTTACCCGCGTCAACAATAATAATGACAACAAGTTTGTCTGGGATAGCCTATAATTGTCCAAGATGGCGGCTTCTGCCTTACAAGATGCGAGGTGACGAACTTTGTTCAGAGGCATATTTATTATATAGCTGATAAATATTTTCATTTCCTTGATGTTTCTACGCCGTTAGTCAGTGGTTTGCCACCAGGCACACCCCCGTGACACGTGTCACGCCCACGATTCGTAGATATTCGCTCCCATGACTTCAAGTTCAAGCAGCTTCTTTCCCTGACCTCGAATGGCTTCTCATTCAATGTGTTCTCTCTGTCGCTAATAAAAACCTCGTTGAATCAAACGCGAACCTGGTTGGCATATATATATATATATATATATATATATATATATATATATATATATATATATATATATATATATATATATATCCTACTAAACAGCCTTTCACTAACTTAGCCTACTGTAACAAGGACTTATTAGGCCTATACTCCGAACTTCCCTCACATAAAACTTATATTAACTTATATATAACTCATTCGCCTATTGACTGTTTTGGGAGATACTCTGGGGTCAGAATTATGTCGCATCATGTTTACATAACATACGCATTCAGTTTAATTATATATTTACGAAGGCAAATTGACGAGTAATTATGTTTGCGAAGTAAACGAATTGCCTGTGAAGATTTAAAACACCACAGTTAACACCCAGAAACAAAATTTGGAGTGGGGCAACATCTGTGCATAGCGTTAAACGGATATATAATTATTATCACGAGTAACCATACCTCTAAATTTAGATTCATAGCTGCTGTAAAGTTGTTGATCCATTAAATCTGCACGCCATGTGGCTGTGCTGTTGCTCCGAACTTCCCTCACATAAAACTTATATTAAGGTCCTTTTGATCTTATGCAGCCCTGAATAATAGGATCGCTCGGTATACACTCTACATAGGCTAGTTTTATGTACTGCAGCTGGAGCTAGCTCAAAGCTCGGCTTCCGGAATAGCCGGGTCATCGAGATCAGGGACTTCTCAGCTAGTCTTCGTCTTTCGCGCGATAGCAACGGATAGTACATCTGCCAGGACTGCCATGGGTATGACCTTTTCATAGACGCGCTGCTCCCGAGACAATTGAGAGAGAACGGTTGTTTCCGCTGACGACACCGCAGCGAAGCTTCTGTCCCGCTAGGCAAGGACCTATAATACACAGGACTGGGAACTCCCTATTTAATTTTGTTTGACGTGCATGTGGGCGATAATTAGTAACTTCTATTGCGCCGGTGTCTAGAGCACAGGGCATCGACTGATGGCAGACCAAAACCAATCTGTAATCAAGTCAATATCCAGAAGGTCAGCTCGTTAGACAGAGAGGCAGCCTAGGGTGGATAAGCAATTTGAGGAGGTAAGTTTTAAGTTGAGAACGAAATGACACAATTGTAGCGACTGAGCAGAGCACAGGGAGAGAGAGACTGTGTGTGCGTCTGTGTGTGTGTGTGTTTGTGTGTGTGTGAAGGCAGTCGCGTGACCTCGCTTCTTTTACGATTATACATTATACACCTTGTTCTACATTCAGGAAAGTTCTGATCAGATTGGTTGTAATTTTATCGCATATATTTATATAGACTAATGATAAAAACGATAGCAGCAACGCATGTGCTAAATAAGCCGTGTTTGCCGGTGGCGACGACCGGCGGCCCTACCGGAGGCCATTAGGCCAATCCAGGCGAAAGTAGATATCGATGTATACAGTAGACAGGAAGGCGATCGGGGAACGTTAACACAGAAACTGCTCTCTCCGTGTGTCCACAGGCCTTATCTGTGACTGATGATCTCTCAGTTTCGTCCGTCAGTTGTTTGGCAATCAGAAAAGCTGACCATCTGGACCAATCAGCAACGCACCAGCTTCACTTTCAGACGACGAGTCGTGACTGGTGTGCATTGCGCAGCCAATCTACTCTCTGTCTCTCTCTCTGTTTCCCTCTCTCTCTGTCTTTCTGTCTGTCTGTCTGTCTGTCTGTCTGTCTGTCTGTCTGTCTGTCTGTCTGTCTGTCTCTCTCTCTCTCTCTCTCTCTCTCTCTCTCTCTCTCTCTCTACCTCCCTCTCTCCCTCTCTCTGCCTCCATCCTCTCTCTGCCTCTATCTTTCTCTCTCAGTCCATCCGTCCCTCCATCCTTCTCTCACGATCTCCCACGACAGCAATGACAACGGCATCAGTAATAATAAAATAATTACCATTATTATCATTATTATTATGATAAATACGCTTAATAATGATAATATAATAAGGTAATCATAATCAGGGATCGTCCATAAAGAACGTCTGCAAAAATGACCTACTTTGGACCATCCTTTGTCCGCATGTTTCCTTATCCTCCACATTCCTTTTCGGACGTCCACATTCCAGCAAAATAGCCTATTCTTATAAGGCCTATAGATGATCCGTACTCGGGGACCTTAAATTGACGTGGCACCCCTTCAATCTCACCCGTTCTCACCCCATCAGTTCATGAAAATTGAACCAGGTCTTGGATATAGAAACTCGTTATAGAAACACGTGTACATTTACATTTATTTACATTTAGATTAGGCAGGGCTGCGGATCTTGCACGACTAACCGTGCAACAGGGTGGGTTAATTGTGTAACTAGATCCAAAGCAGAAGATTCTTCTGTCTGTCTGACGTTGGTGCTCGTGGCACAGACTGTATCGAAGGAACTGTCAGCCCAAAAATTAGATGTGCCCATCATTGGACAAAACCCTCCCCTTTAAGAATTTGTCTGATCTAGAGTATCGTTTCCCCCCTAAGAGTTGAGTTTCCTGATGTTGAAATCGAACTGACGCAACTTACATATATATAATATATATATATATATATATATATATATATATATATGATTTCTATCTCGCATCTCCCCTCCCCAGCTCTCAATCTGTCTCATGTATCTACGACGGTATGTATGTATGCATGAACGCACCTACGTGGGTATCAGTGTACTTATATATGCCTATGATAGGCCTGTCGTCATCTGGTTCGTTCTCAAGAACAGAAAACATGTAAGTTCAATGTCTCTGTTTTTCTGTGTCAGTCAATAGCCTGTCCTGCGGCGACCGAACCGGTTATTACATCTAGGCCCGGCTGCATCTGCTATCTATCGAAGCCTGTCACGCCCATCGCCCCAGTTCGTTCCAGAATCCACGGTACAAACGCTGAATTAGTCTACGGAAAGTGAAAACAAGGAAAAGCAGAACGCATGTGCCTACTGAAACGCGATGCACATAACGCTCGATGATAGATATATGATCATAGTCCCGTAATTTGCGATCTCTCCAAGTGGAGTTGGATATTGGTCGATGGGATGTCCAGCTATGTCGAAACGACTCTTAGCAAGCGCCGTGTACACCAGCTGTAAAGCACAACACTCCGGAACATACGTGTAATGTCGTCTGTTATAGCAGTCATGAAGCAGATCGTTACGAAGCATTTTCAAGTGGTTCTCTTGCTGTTCGTTTTCGTCATTATTTCCGAAACGGTTGATAACAGTGACGTCACGCGGGTCGAGCGACGGGGCAAAGCAGACGAACCTGACATCGAAAATGGCGCGAACTGTTCTCTGGCTGTGGTGTGGCGCCTCCTGGAAAGCAATTCCATGCGGAAGCAGGGAAGTCGAGGCAGAGGAGCCGACAGGGGACCAGCGAACAGGGCCTCGAGGGAGGAAGAAGACGCGGGAGTACTGAGGAATTGCACCGAGTACGGTCAAGATGAAGAGCTTTCAATAACGTCACTTACTGCTCTCTGCCACGCCCAGTGCACCGCCAACTGTGAAGACTTAGACGTAAGACAATAAACTTGGCTTTTATTATTATTACTAGAGTAGTTACCCGTCAAATATGACGGGGATTCTGAGTATATATCATTTGCTGAGTTTGATCTTTGGATGACATACTGCTGCTATGAGGAATTCTGTGATGCACAGACAGACTTAATTACTAAACGCTCTTTGTCTATGTGTCAATCTGTCTGTCCATCTGACCGTCCATCTGTCTGTGTGGCTGTGCGTCTGTAGTCTATTGTTCGTGGGCCTGTCCAATTTTGGCCCAGGCCCAGTAACACTCCCTTAGGAGTGTAACACTCCCTTAGGAGTGTAACACTCCCTTAGGAGCGTTCCTGGGCCTGGGTCGAAACTGGACTGGCCGACAACGGCGTGTCAGCCACGACCTCCCTTCAGTGACATTCCATAAATTCCACTGTACATTCAATACCGTTTGCGGATGGACACACGCTCTTTGGAAATTAGTATTAAAGATTGCTAGTTTTACGTGAAGCGTATGTAATCCCTTAGGATTTAAAAAAATAGGGATGCCATTATTCTATGATGGCTAGCCTTCGTTGATATATAGGCCCCCTATTATTTCGTTTATTATGAATCAAAGTTGACAAACCGCAACTTCTTACAGAAAGAGTATACTACAAAGACCTAAGTTTAGGTTATGAAATGAAAACGAAAGGTTTAATGCTATTTAGATCCTGGAACATGTCGGAACAAAACTCCATGTATAAAGTATTCTTGCATGGAAGTTCAAAATCATGGGGTCTTGGACGTAGGCCATGGGTCCCAGGTACAATATCCGGAAATAGAGAGCGAAGGACGTGGCAGAGGTTCCGTACAACCACCTGTAAGAGTCTGTCGTCGTCGGCCCCATCCATCATTTGGTCCATCATTTGATGTCGTGTTGAGTGCCGAAAGTGCTGTGAAAAGCTATAGCTTTGAAGCATTGGATGGCAACAGACAGGGGTGCCGTAGCGAATCGCCGAATCCCGAATCTCCGAAATGGTATTGCCGCCGAATCGCCGAAACTATTTTGTGAAGAATGGCCGTATCGCCGAAAATGCTCTTCGTAGCGAATCGCCGAATCCCGAATCGCCGAAATCGTATTGCCGCCGATTCGCCGAAACTATTTTGTGAAGAATGGCCGTATCGCCGAAAATGCTCTTCGTAGCGAATCGCCGAATCCCGAATCGCCGAAATCGTATTGCCGCCGATTCGCCGAAACTGCAGCCATTGACACGGTTCCCATGACGTCTATTAAGAGATCAGTGTGTATCCAGTGCCACCGACAGAAATTCCGGGCCCCTAGGCAGAGCAGTCGTGGGCCCCTAGGCACAACAGTCACGGGCCCCTAGGCAGAGCAGTTATGGGCCTCTAAACTATCTTTAGGCTTTACATATATACGTATAGGTCAGTATATACTATATATATATATATATATATATATATATATATATATATTATATGATGTAATCTTACTGTGTACTTGTCAGTTTGAATTAATAAAGATTATTATTATTATTATTATTATTATTATTATTATTATTATTATTATTATTATTATTATTATTATTATTATTATTATTATTATTATTATTATTATTATTATTATTATTATTATTATTATTATTATTATTATTATATACGGGTCAGTGTAGGCATGGACGCAACATCTTTACTTTCCGCCCGCCAGATTCTGTGCACTAGCTTTCGGGATATCGAACTCTGATCACTTTCGGCGATTCGGGATTCGGCGATTCGAGTCGGCATTGTTTTTCGGCAAATCGCCCGCTTGGTAGAAAACTGCTTTCGGCGATTCGGCCGATTTTGCAGTTTAAGGGCTTTCGGCGATTCGGGATTCGGCGATTCGAGTCGGCATTGGTTTTCGGCAAATCGCCCGCTCGGTAGAAAACTGCTTTCGGCTATTCGGCGGATTTTGCAGTTTAAGGGCTTTCGGCGATTCGGGATTCGGCGATTCGAGTCGGCATTGGTTTTCGGCAAATCGCCCGCTCGGTAGAAAACTGCTTTCGGCGAATCGGCGGATTTTGCAGTTTAAGGGCTTCGGCGATTCGGGATTCGGCGATTCGGGTAGACGCCCAGACAGGGGCGTCTACACCATAGAAACCTTGGAGCAAATGCTCCATCCAAGAAATGGGGGGGATCTGTCAGTGTGTGCGCCACCATTTTAGGGGGGAAGGAACGGAGAGGGGGGAAGAAGAGGGGGAAAAGGGACGTTGCTCGAATGACTTAGGGGGGGGGATAGACGCCCCTGGCAACAGATATATGCACTGGTAGAGAAATGTAGTTTCTCTGTTGTCTCCAGTTATCTGGGCAAGGCGGTGGCCAAGGTTGTTGAAGAAAACCAGGCCTTCATGATGTATTGGGCCAAGAGTTGATCAAAGGCCAAGGGCAAAAAGCAGTATGCAAGCCAGTGTACTTGGATGATGTTCTCTTAGCTGCAATGTCAGCAGCAGCATTCATGGCCTCCGCAGATCTGGGACGATGTGACTCTGCCAAGGTGTCACTGAAAGTTGCATCCCAGGCCAGACACTTTCCGCCTTTCCACTGGAGATGGGTGACTGGTCTGGGCGCTTCCTGTCGGACCAGACCAGACCGGCTGGCTCCTTTGCTCCTGAAAACCAGCCTTGATGAGGCCAGGCCAAATGATATCATTTATGGTTTATTGCTATTGCTATTATTATTTATTAATTATTATTATTATTGTTGTTATTTGTAGTGGTAGTAGTAGTAGTAGTAGTAGTAGTAGTAGTAGTAGTAGTAGTAGTAGTAGTAGTAGTAGTAGTTGTAGTAGTAGTAGTAGTAGTAGTAGTAGTAGTAGTAGTAGTAGTAGTAGTAGTAGTAGTAGTAGTAGTAGTAGTAGTAGTAGTAGTAGTAGTAGTAGTAGTAGTAGTAGTAGTAGTACGCATTTATTAAGCGCCACGATCTAATGACACAGCATCAATAGATGGGGTTGAGCTTTTGTGAGTGAAGTACTTGCTCAGGGTCCCTACACAGTAACCGTATTTTACGGGAAGCTCGAACCCGAAGGCCCTCCCTCTCCACGTTACAAGGCAAGTGCCACCGTCTGTCTCGCAATCGTTAGGGTTGTTCCTCGGTTATCTACACGAACTTAGTCTTGTCGGCAGTGCAGTCTGAAATATGTAACGTAAGGTACGGTAATGTAATAGATCATTAGGTATCTTAAATGTGTAGATGGGGACCTGCTTGCAGATCTGGGTAATGCTACTTAGGCATCATGCATGCGTGTTATGCTATGTCTGAGCAGATCATTGAGTTTCTTTAACGGGCAGAAGGTGTTTTTCCTGCAGATCGATTAACGTGCGATTAATTAAATTTTGTTTTATTCAGCTGCATTGTCTTGTCTGTAAGTCTAACAACCTTCAACGGATGAAAAATCCGGCTCGCAACTAAAAAGTTAAATAAATTAGCAGATAAAAACGCACGACTGTCGATGCCTATACAGAAGTTCTTTGGAACAATTACGAATAATTGCCGTATATATAGGCCTACACTTTGTCACGATCTGCAAAAATCCGGAACTTGCTTAGAGCCTACACTGCTTCCTACAATTCCTATTCCATTTTTAAAGAGCTGGTCCCCCAATCTTCAGAACAAATCCTGCGCCCCTGTCGGCAATAGTTTATATAGAAAATTTACATAAAATCGCTCAACGTCAGAATTAATAGCTACCCGATCCATGGACCGACCTGTGGATAAAGTATAAGGGCCTACCATTATATTTATGAGTATTATAATCGATTATTACTGGTGCTAAACGTTGTTTATAGCTAAATGTTATATATATATATATATATATATATATATATATATATATATATATTGTGCATGCCTATAATACATTAGAGTGAATACAATCCCACTTCAACTTCCCATCATGCAATCTGTCTGCAGCCACCATGTAATTTGTCGGCAATATATTTCAACTATTATATGAACAGACAGAACAGTATGCCTATTATAGTCTTCTCGGGAGGCGCCGGTCCTGGGGAATTGAGGGATCTTAGAAATTGCGGACAGAGGCGTTATCACCAATCCAACAGCTATCCTATTGTGGGTTATATGCGGAGGTTCACACTTTCATTTTGTTAACAGCTATAATAGACAAGAACACTGATAATCAAAATTCCTGTAAATTAGAAATGACAAAGGAACTACATATAGAATCAGAGGCGCCCGCAGCGTGACGCACTGGACGCACGTGCGTCCACCCACCAAATCAAATCCACACAAGGAATAGGCATCGCACAGATATTTTTGTTAAACGGCAATACGGCATGTTAAAGCATTAGATGTTATCTAAATTGAAATTTTTTATGAGTCACTCTGAGTCATTTCAGTGTATGACTACGAGCGGCGGACGGGAGGGTGTGCGTCTAATTTTTGTGGGGTGTGCGTCCAATTTTCTAAGCCTGCGGGCGCCCCTGTATAGAATCTTGGTAAAGCAAATAGGCAACGATTATAATGGTTGGGATTCAATTTAATGATTTACAAAGCAGGCGAACTTGCAATTTCTAAACTGTTTTTTTAGCAGCTAGGATGGAAATTGCGAGTTAAAAGTGATAGCGGAAGACAGAGACCGAGTAATGTATCTTGACAGAAGGATGAAGGAGTTTCCCTTTGCCTTCAAATTGCAACTTGTCCGTTACTGAAAGCGTATAATAGGTCGACTAGGTCTATCATTCCCAATAACACTGATGGGGTCCATTTGAGGTCTATAAGGGTGCAATACGGGACAGTGTGCCCGTGAGGACTTCATCTGAGAATGCTGCAGGCAGGGATGGAGTTGGCGAGAGAGTGAAACTTCCGCACGTTGTACTTTATCCTCTGGTACGCCTAATGTATACAGGCCTAATAAAGATGAGAGTAGTTCTGAAAGGTTTTAGGCTAGCTATTATATCTAATAGCCTACGGTTGCTTCAAGGAGTAGCCTACGTGAGTGAAAGAGTACAGAGGGTATTCGGTGAATTCGCAGGTTAGAGACGGGAGCTTCACTTAGTAATCGTAGGATGTGACTGTAAAGAGAAAACGATTAGAAGTTAGATCAATTAACGAAAAATGGCTTCTTTGGTTGAAACTAAGTTTATGCATGCCCCACCTGTTAACGAAAGAACTAACTAACTCTCTGCAAGCAAGTATACGTATTGGATTCTACATGTAGGCGAAGTGAGCAATTGTAGTAATACCTTAAGTCAAATTGACAATATGCGTAGTTTGAATAACGAAAAGTCAGTTAAGTTTAGCGGGAGATGTGGGTATGCAATGCATAATAATTATTATGTTTATAACCGTTACGCTGCACCAATTGCTGCGTGAAATAAATCGCATTGGCTGAAAAACCGTGGAAATCTGTACACAGGGAAATAGGAAGAAAGACACTAAATCATTCCGTATTGGAATGCAGGAAAACATTGGTTGAGTGCCAGCCAAGAGACCTACATCGTACTTGATGCTACAGGCTGAGAAAAGTAATCATGCAGCTGTTTTTACGGGTACGAATGAACACAAAGAAAGAGTAGCACTACGTATACAGAGATAAGGTGCAGCCCAAACCGAGCGGAGTCGGGAATCATCTTAGCCAACTGTGTTAGTGTACGTAATCAATATATATACGACGTTATACGTATGAGTTTTTCAGTCCATACATCATCGGTTTTTGTTATCGGAATAGTAAACGAGAGAGCCATGGGTGCACGTATACGTTGATCCAATAGCAGCCCTGAACGGATTCTGGTGGCGAGCTATTGAATATGAGCAGACCGGAACCTCTTCCAGAAACGGCTGCATGCGGTTCCTCGGCCACTGCAGCCTTCATCAGCTCTGGCAACTTCATCGTGAGGACGAATAGGCTACTGCTTTTTGCACGAGAGTACCTTCTTTTGTGCAGTGCCGGACTTTCAGAGGCCCTAATACTTTTACGCCTGAGACGCCCTCGCCTCACGGTTTAAAAAAGTACATTGGGCACAAAACTGGCCGAATGTCACCTTTTTGGCCAAAATTCGAGAAATTATTATTGGAGATGACATAATTAACATAATATTGTTTGGCTAGTAGAAAAATAACTGATAATGTAGGTTACACGCAAAATTACCTTAAATGAAAACGCTGATTCGTTGCAGTGAGAGTTAATGGCAGCAAAATTTATAAGAATGTTACTTTAATCTTATTTAGTTCTTTTGACGCATAAACACTGCATGTACTACAATTCACGGCATTTAAATGCCATTATTGTGGTCTATTTCGCATTAGCGGTATAGGCCTAGTGTTAGTTCAAAACTGTTAAGACGTTCTCCGTCATGATTTACGGATTGCAAAATCATAAGTTGTAAGACCGCGCAGTGTGTAATTTTCTATGCATAAAATGTTAAATGCAGAAAGCTTGTCTTGAACAAGCGTGATTCGAAGGTCATTCTTGATCCGTTTCAACTGGGAAAATGACCTTTCTGCCGAACAATTTCTTACCATTAGGAGTTTTAAAAGCCGCAAAATAGACTCAACATTTGGGAAAGCCAGCTGAATTGCCTCCTTTAAGATAATTTGATGCAGTGCTTTCGTGCTAGCTACTGTCAAATAAAAACTGTTTAAAAGTAGTTTTGTTAATCGATGTATCTTTAGTTATATTCAGTTGTGCATGTAGCCTATGCCTGTGTAATATGCTCCTGTAATAGTCTACGTCAAACATGCATGTAATCGTTGTACAATATGTTATACAAGTTCTCTTGTCAGATGCTAATAAAGACTACTATTATACGGAGGTCTACTTATGTATTAATGGTATTAAGCTACAGAAGACTGTTTTGACGTGACAATGAAGCATCTATGGGGCGGGTTAGTATAGGGGCAGGACTTACTTGAAAGCATTAAATGACACCCTATGGTCGCTGATGAGCGCTAATCAACAGTTAATGCTTGTCTGTTTTCGTAGGTCGATTGTAATGACTCGAACTGCACAATCTATGAATCGGAGGAATGGGCATCACAGTGTGTTCGTATTGTTTTTATTCCTCTTCAATCACTCGACCGCTTGCTCTAAGCATCTGGCCAGCCACTCGAAACCATACTGGCATAGGAAAGGCATCGAGCACATGCGAATATGCGTGCTTTAACAAATCGATTATTACAAATACGTATACATGCGTGCGTGCGTACATAAATACATGCATGTGTACATAGGCCTACATACGTAGGCTATATAGATGCAATGTCATACATACACATACATACATCTAAGGGAATGAAGGAAGAAAGGCAAGATAGAAGAAAGATATAGGTAGGCAGAAAAAAGGAAGGAAGGAAGGAAGGAAGGAAGGAAGGAAGGAAGGAAGGAAGGAAGGAAGGAAGGAAGGAAGGAAGGAAGGAAGGAAGGAAGGAAAGAAGGAAGGAAGGAAAGAAGGAAGGAAGGAAGGAAGGAAGGAAGGATGTTCTTCTATACTTTTCTGCTTCCTCTTTCCATTTTCTGTCTTGATGTCTTGTTGTTCTTCTTTCATTTTAGGACGACTGCTGCTTCCGCTGTTGTGGATGATGGATGGATGGATAATGAACGGATTGATTGATGAATGGATGGATAATGGATGATGGATGGATAATGGATGATGGATGGTGGATGGATGGATGATGGATCGATAGAGGATAGACTGGTGGATGGATGGATGGATGGATGGATGGATGGATGGATGGATGGATGGATGGATGGATGGATGGATGGATGGATGGATGGATGGATGGATTGTCGCTCCCCTCTTAATCCTATCCCAGGCTCTAGAGAGGCGGCAATTCAATTTCGAACACGAAGCGATATCTTATATTTTATTCCAACTGCGAAGTATTTACAGCCTACATATACATATATTAACATAATTATATGCCGGATTGAGCCCCTGAATAAAATCCTACGTTCTGCTACCGCACCCCCAGGTTGGCAGAGTGTCTGCGTATATGAGGGATCAGGGATGTCCTCCACTGGCTCCCCTATCCACAGCGTATTACTTAGCGAATCTCTGCCCTGGTCCGGCGGTGCTTTGAGGGCTTGGCACCTTCATACCTGCGGGAGCTCTGCTGTCCCACCTCATGTTCGCAGCGCCGTTGCTCTCTCTGCTCAGCTGCGCAAGCTGAGCTTATTGTTCCCCTCGCGCGGACAGCCATACGGCAGAGCTGTGGCTTCTCTGTGACTGGCTCTATGACCTGGAATAGGTTCCCTACCACTGCATCAAATACCGAATGGTCATTTCACTTCATTTCTTACTGTCCTCAAAACTGCGTTGGGCTGGGTGTGCTCCTGAGTAGGCATCTTGAATGGGGCGCTATATTAAACTGTTTTAATAATAATAATAATAATAATAATAATAATAATAATAATAATAATAATAATAATAATAATAATAATAATAATAATAATATAATAATAATAATAAAATAATAATTTCAGCGTCTTTCAATCTGCACGCAACAATTTAATGCCGTTGCATTTCGAGGCACTTTTACACAATTGACCGTTGAAGATGACCGTTAACTCCAGAACAACATTTGAAGCTATTCAGATTGTTTCTAAAAGCCTGAGAGATTATTTTTACCTCGGGCGAAAAATAAATAATAATATATAATATATTCCAGATCTATCAAAATTCTTATCTAGAAGCAAGCATTAGAAGTGCAGTCTCTGAAGCTGCCTGGGCCCTTTTCGCCTCACCCTGTCGAATAATTTTCCTCGCTTCTGCGTTGTCGCGTGAGGAGATCGACGACAACGACGAGATGGCATCATCATCATGATGTAAGCGTCGTTGCCGGTCGAGATAGGACGATGACGGACGAAAGCCAGTCTCCACTGGGTCAACAATGAAGGCAGCGAGGCCGAGGTGTAATCGGACACCACACAGCCAAGGTGTAATAGGACACCTCGCGGCTATGATGTAACCAGACACCGCCCGCGCTGCAGGCGAGCGACGACCCGCGTCTCGAGGAGCAATCTGACACTAATTGACGATAGCTTGACGGGGGGAGAGGGCTGACCGGTGCACGCTGAAGTTCCTACTTAACGGAAGGAAAAGGAGAACACGGGACTTGTACTGCTGACGAATGCGACGTGTGAACATCGGTCGAGCGAGAAACATCGGGAGGAACGACCAGCGGGGCGGCAGAGTATAGTCCGTCAGATTCAGAGACTGACGCGAAAGAACGATCTGTAGTTAGGCTGTACGAAGCAACATTTGAGATAGTCCGATTTAATATCTAAACGCTTTAATACTACGTGGAAGTTCCCGTAGAGTTAGTGTATATATATTTGTTTCTTTAATTAAATTCATTTATTAATTAAACAAAGTTCGTCGTGAATCTTCTATAGAAAAGTTAGGCACGTTAAATAAAAGTGCAAGTAAAAGAACAAGCAATCGAGGGTCGACATCAACACACGGCAAACACACGATAGGGCGACCTCCGATTGCGACATTGGCGCAGTCGACAGGATTTTCAACTGAAGACGTCACGACGAAGAGCGGAACCGGAAACGGAAAAGAGGAATCTCAACAGATCGGGACCAGCGGCGAATACAACCCTTCGCAACTGGAGAAATCGAGTGCCGGACTCCTGAGGACGAAGGACTCGAAGGAACCGACAGCAACAGGCAAGGACGAGGAACAAGAGCGCCAACGGACGACCGACCATCGCTAGCAACGACGGACGGGAGTGGCAACGGAGGACAGCGGATCAGCCAAGATACCAAAAGACGGAACACGCTCGACGTATCAGAGGGTAAGTCCTTACTGGTAGTCGTGGTCATAGTTCGAGAATTCGCATTTTACGAATTTTAAGAATTTTTAAAATTCACGAATTTTAACGAATTTTAAAACTGCAGTTTTAAAATTCGTTAAAATTCGTGAAATAATAAAATAATAGAATTCTTTGCCATGGCAACGAATTTTATTATTTGTTTAGTTTTCAACTTTATAAGCAAGTAAATGTCAGTGTCGTAGGCAATCATTTAGCCGTAAAAGATAGCTGACTAGCAACACAATAGTACTGATATTCAGTTACTGTTCTACTTGGAGTCTTGAACTTCCACTTCTATCGTAGTTGGGTATGTGACTGTGAGTGTCAGTCATCAGAACGAAAAACCACCAATGCCCCAGCTCCAGTGTGACCAGTCAGTCACTAACAGCTTGCAACCAAACATGGTTAAAAAGAGTTGGCAACGTTCACCGAGCTGTGTCTTCTACTTCATCGTCCTCTGATTCTGAGACACGAACAGCCCACTGCTCCCACTCGACTCTGGTTTCTGTATTTTCGCCATGCAAATGCTCCCGAATTCGGGCAGAACAACCAACAAATTCCTTGTCACAAAAGAAAAACTGCATTTTTGGATTACCATTTCCTTCTCCTCCAAAATTACTACATACTTCCACTCCGGTCCATGTTCTTTCATCTTTAAGAAATTAGATTTTAACTAAATTAATAAATTAATTTGTTACATAATAAACTTTTATATTGAATTTTACATTAAATTCTAAGCAGAAGCTTAACACAACAAATTATGACGTTATCACATTTGTTGTTTTCCTTTACGCTGTTTTTGCAAAACGCCACTGTCAATGTAAAACAGACTCAACAATGGCCCAACGAATTTTTACGAATTTTAACGAATTTTAAAAAAGACCAAAAATTCGCGAATTTTTACGAATTTTAAAACCGAAAGTCACGAATTCTCGAACTATGGTCGTGGTAATCTGTGAGGTTGCGGTTGAGGTCTGGATGAGGATTGGTGTGCGAATAGCCGAGGCTTTTGCGTAGCTCCTTTTGCTCAGTTCTGTTCTTGTTGTATTTGTGGTAGAAGTTTAGGACGTTGTTTTCTTTGATTTCTGACCAACGGTAACTCTCCTTTAACTTACTTATCTTTTTCTATTAGTGAGCGGACTGTTGGAAGATGGATAAGTTGTCGGTAGGGAAAAGAGTGAGGGTGCTGAACATGCCCCGTCACAGACTAGTCGCATATCTGATAAAGATGGGACTAGGAGAGGAGGAATTGGGTTCCATGAGTATGGACCAGCTCCGAGAGGCTAGTGCTGAAATAATTGTTTCTGGAAGGGAGACCCCGCCAGAAGTAAGTGAGAAAGTAAGCACAGGTAGCCCAGGTAGCAGTATGAGCTCGGCAAGGCAAATGCGGCGGGTCATGTTAGAACTAACAATATACCAGAGAGAGGAAGCGGAGAGAAGGGTGAGGAGAAGCAGAGAAGAAAGACTCAGAATGCTTGAGGAGAAGTGGAGGAGAGAAGATGAGGAGAAGCTCAGGCTGCTTGAAGAGAAGCAGAGGAGAGAAGAGAAAGAGGAGGCTGAAAATTTAAGGCTTCGTGAGGAGAAACAGAGAAGGGAAGAGAGAGAGGAAGCTGAGAAGCTCAGGCTTCAGGAGGAGAAGCGGGCTGAGAAACAGAGGAAAGAAGAGAAGGAGGAGGCTGAGAAGCTCAGGCTTCAGGCTGAGAAACAGAGGAAAGAAGAGAAGGAGGAGGCTGAGAAGCTCAGGCTTCAGGAGGAGAAGCGGAGGAGAGAAGAAAAGGAGGAGGCAGAGAAGAGAGAGAAGGAGGTCCGAGAGGAAAGGGACGCAGAGAGGAGACTCAGAGACGAAAGGGACTATAACTTGAGGCATTCGGTCGTAGGACGAATGAAAACGTATAGTGAAAGCTTGCGAGGACTCTTACCGAGATTCCCCAGCGACCATGCGCAAATCCCTGGTTTCTTTGTACATTGCGAAAGGCTATTCGACTCTTGCGCTGTCCCGGACGACCTTCGAAGCAGATTACTCTTGACCTGTCTAGATAATCAGGCCAGAGCACTGACGGCCAGACTCACACAAGAGGAGCTTGATAATTACGGGAAGCTAAAAACCTTCTTGTTGAAAGAGTTCAAAGTGAGCGCAGTCTCTTTACGAGAGCGATTCATGAACGCAAAAAAGGCGGTAGATGAATCATACACAACATTAGCTTCGAGACTGCATAATTTACTTTCTTACTATCTGCAAGATCGCAAGGCAATGACTTTTGATGAGGTTACAAGCCTCTTGATTGCAGATAAAATGAAAGAAATGTTGCCCAGAGGATGTTTGAATTTCATCCTCAGTCAAGAGCAACAGAATTGGTTAGGGCACAAAGAGTTAGCTGCAGCGGCTGACACTTACGCCGCCACACACCCTTGGGAAAGTGACTATACGAAGCATAGTCTAGGCACGGGTAAGACGGAGGCTCGCTATGCGAAAGCACCAGCACCTCCTCAGACGACAGCTAAACAGACGGACACGTGGACTGACCGACCGGGAGGGACACAGACAAATAACAGGACAGACGGACGTCCAACTCCCGACGAGATTAGAAAGCGTGGCCTTTGTTTCCTATGCTTTTCTCCAGACCACAGGGCTAACCTGTGCTCGAAGAACAAACAAGCTAAAAGCAAGCAGGTGAGCGCGTGTGCGGTCCAGCCAACCGTGACCAGAGCTCAAGACAGACAGGCAGACAGACAAAGCGAGACGCGACAAGACGGACCGCCATTGATACAAGAGATAGACCAGCATGCACTGCCGACAAGCCCGGATTGCATTGACGTGGAGGAGACTTATGTAAGAGAGTACATGAAAGTGTATATTACGGGGCTCCCTGTGACATCGTCTCTAATAGATAGCGGGGCCGAATACAATTGTGCGCGAGCAGAACTAATCAGGCCGCTCAACCTACCTGTGGTCAAGCAGATAGAGGTGAAGGGGCTGAACGGTCAATCAATGATTGTGGACGTGGTGCGGCTGAGACTAAAGGGGTCTCAGGCCGGCGAGGACAGGGAGGGGGAGGTAAATTACGCCCCTGATGTTCGGATATGGGCGGCACTCATTAAAGACCTTAATGAACCGTTAATTATCACGCCCACTACAGCCGACTTGCTGCGCGAGACAGCGTTGTACTCGAGTCACGCGGCCAGCGCTCCTGAAATAGACCAAATTTCAGAAGCGCAGGCGGTCGCAAGGACTGAGACGAGTGAGGAAGAGGAGAGAGGGGAGGAGGTAGAGGGACTTAGGGCGCTGATAGGCGAAGATTACTTCACGGTCGCTCAGGCAGACAGTGAGAGTGTAGGAGAAATCAGTCCCGAAGAAACGGATACTGAAGAGCAGTTCTTCAATCCTGAGATACCACCCCCACCCAAGGAAGACACAATAGTAGGCAGAAGCAAGATGGCGGCCGAACAAGCACAATGTTCGACACTAGCACCATTCTTGGCCCACGGGAAAATTGGGGCGAAGAACTTCTTCATTGAAGACAATTTGCTCTTTCATAAAGACAAAATAGCTGGGCATTCTGTAAAACAACTGTGTTTACCTAAAGAAAGAATAGACAAGGTCTTAAACTTAGCACATGACGCTGCGTTCGCAGGTCATATGGCGTTGAAAACGACTAAGGACCGAATCAAACTGAATTTCTGGTTTCCCAACGTGGAGGATATAGTGAAGGAATATTGTGCATCTTGCGACATTTGCCAAAGGCATGCGCCGCTGCGAGTGGCGCAGCGAGCCCCCATAACTCCTATCCCTCGCAACGACGAGACCAGATTCGGTTGTCTAGTGGCAGATTGTATAGGGCCTATAGTTACCAACGTAGACCCCACAAGCCCAAAACCCGAGTACAACTACGCCTTAGTGGTAGTTGACCAATTTTCAAGATGGCCGATGGCCTATCCTCTGAAATCATTAACGGCAAAAGCGACATGTGATGCATACATGCAAATCTTCACGACCTTCGGTTTTCCAAAAACGATTAGGTCCGATAACGGGTCGAATTTCAACAGCAAATTAACCCAAGAGTTTCTGTATCGTATGGGGTGCTCACCACGCTTTGGGCCAGTCGCACATCCCGAGTCACAAGGTCTAGTGGAACGCTGCAATGCCACACTGAAGACCATGATTCATAAATTGGCAGAAGAAAACCCGAGGGGATGGCACAGACTGTTACCTTACGTGCTTTGGAGCTTAAGGGAACGCCCCTCGGCAACCACCCACGTGAGTCCCTACACCCTGGTGTATGGTACCCTGCCTAAAGGACCTCTATCTGTCCTTTCTGAGGAATGGGCGGGAGAGCGGGATTCTCCATTAAGTCTGGGCACAGGCGCCGCAGCTTACTTGGACCAATTAAGGGATAACCTTGAAATGTCTAAATTATATGCCGAATATTATTCAGACATTGAACAGCAGCGCTATGCTACTCATTACAATTTAAGAAGCATGGACAGGCGTTACGAAGTAGGGGATAAAGTCATCATCCAATCACCGGAAGCGCGAGGAGCAAAGAAGGAGGGCCAATGGCAAGGCCCGGCCATCATCGCTCAGGTGAAATCGCCCTACACATACATCGTGGAAATAGGGGGCAAAAGCCGCTTACTACACGCAAATCGGATTCGCAAATATAACGAAAGAATACAGCAAGCATTGATTAACAATTGCTCCATTCTGTTCGAGAAGGACGAAGACTTCGGTCACGGGGAAGCGGGGGGTAGCTTCGTCACGAGGCAGACAAGGCCCAGTGCACAAGTAGACCCTATTGCCGTTGCACACTTAACGGTACCCGAGCGGAAACAGCTGTTTAGTCTGTTAGACAGGTTTCCAGATGTGTTCTCGGACAAACCAGGTTTCTGTCCCGTCCTAGAACACACAATCACTGTTAGCGCGGAGTTCAGGCCGAAGAGTTTGCGAGCCTATAAGGTGCCGGAACTGCTCAAACCGGAGATGGAGAAGCAGACCCGCGAACTTTTGGCCCTAGGTATCATCACTCCCTCACATAGTGACATGGCAGTACACTCGATGACGCGGCCGGATCACATGAAACACCTAGAGAAATACTTAATGACTATTCAACAGTCGGGTCTGACCCTTTACATTAAGATGAGTTCGTTTGCTAGGCAACAAACAACGTTTGTAGGTCACCTGATCGGATCAGGGAGCATTGAACCGGATCCTATGAAAATCGCAGGGCTAGGGAAAATCCCTCAACCCGAGTCCAAAAAGGACATACGGAGATTAATTGGCTTCTTCAGTTATTTTAGGAACTTCATCCCTAACCTGGCTGAGACAGCCAGAATTCTCACTGACTTGACCCAGAAATCGGTGCCTGTTAAGATACCCTGGCGAGCTGATCACCAAAAGGCGCTAGATAATCTTACGCACGATTTAAATAACGCGGTATGTTTGCAGACAATTGACTACGGCAGAGAGTTTGGTCTATCGACTGACGGTTCAGACAAAGCAGTCGGAGGCTGCTTATTCCAAATTCAAGTCGATGGAACAGAACGGCCAATATATTTCGCCAGTTCTAAATTAGATACTACGCAAGCGCGTTGGTCCACTGTGGAGCGCGAAGCGTATGCTGTGATTTTTGCGTTGAAGAAGTTTAGGGATCGGATTTTTATGTCAAGGACCACCCTCTATTCTGATCACACCCCCTTGACGTTCCTAACTGCTTCTACGCCCACAAGTGCTAAACTTGCGAGAGGGGCTCTGGCCCTCCAGGACTTCGATATGTCTTTTGAATATCGACCTGGGGCGCTGAATATTCCCGCTGATCTTTTGTCCAGACTATGATTGAGGAAGAAGGCGGACTACCATGTAAGGCACCGCGACAACTGTAAATATATTTCTAACTGTGCTGATATTTTGTATTTTCATGGGAACGACGAGGACATGGTCTGGAGGAAATCGATGGAGGGAACGACATCATTCTCAGCCGGGAGGCGAACCAATGACTGGCTTTGTCCTCCCCGGGAAGGGAGGTGTCGCGTGAGGAGATCGACGACAACGACGAGATGGCATCATCATCATGATGTAAGCGTCGTTGCCGGTCGAGATAGGACGATGACGGACGAAAGCCAGTCTCCACTGGGTCAACAATGAAGGCAGCGAGGCCGAGGTGTAATCGGACACCACACAGCCAAGGTGTAATAGGACACCTCGCGGCTATGATGTAACCAGACACCGCCCGCGCTGCAGGCGAGCGACGACCCGCGTCTCGAGGAGCAATCTGACACTAATTGACGATAGCTTGACGGGGGGAGGGGGCTGACCGGTGCACGCTGAAGTTCCTACTTAACGGAAGGAAAAGGAGAACACGGGACTTGTACTGCTGACGAACGCGACGTGTGAACATCGGTCGAGCGAGAAACATCGGGAGGAACGACCAGCGGGGCGGCAGAGTATAGTCCGTCAGATTCAGAGACTGACGCGAAAGAACGATCTGTAGTTAGGCTGTACGAAGCAACATTTGAGATAGTCCGATTTAATATCTAAACGCTTTAATACTACGTGGAAGTTCCCGTAGAGTTAGTGTATATATATTTGTTTCTTTAATTAAATTCATTTATTAATTAAACAAAGTTCGTCGTGAATCTTCTATAGAAAAGTTAGGCACGTTAAATAAAAGTGCAAGTAAAAGAACAAGCAATCGAGGGTCGACATCAACACACGGCAAACACACGATAGGGCGACCTCCGATTGCGACATGCGTCTTCCTCATCCCTTGATATCTGTCCTCTGTTCCTCTCCTCCTCGATCTTTTATGTATACCCACAATTTTTGCCGAGCTGCGTGGTTAACCGGAATGAACCGGTTACTGATCGAAGTCAAAGGTTGATCGGCCGTTTAACGGGTGTCTGGATTTCTCGTATCTGGAGTCGGTGCGGCCTATGGAGGGAGGGTCGGTGAAGGTCTTCGCGAGTCCACGCCAGTATCAGCCACGGGTCGGCTATTCAGTCGAGTTCGGAGGACATGCTTCGTGTGATGTAACGGCCCGAGATGTAGGCTGCCTGGGACATGTTTTTGCCGTTCTTTAATCTCTCTGGACCCTCCGGTGTGATAACGATTTCTTGAGCGGCTGTTACGGGCGAAGTCCGGAGACGAAGCCGTGACATCCATCCATCCATCCATCCATCCATGCATGATAAATGATGGATGGTTAAATGGATGGATGGATGATGGGTGACGAATGGATGGATTGATGGAAGGGTGATGGATGGATGGATGGATGGATGGATGGATGGATGATAGGTGGATGGATGGATGGATGATAGGTGGGTGGATGGATGGATGGATGGATGGACATGTAGATGGATGGATGAATGGATTGTTTCTGTTTCTAATGGCAGTGCCGGCGCTATGGTACTTCAGGTTCCCCCCAGCCTTACTTGAAAACCCCAAATAACTACGAAAATACTCTGCACACGAGAACAAACAATAACGACCGAACGTCGTCTTTTCAACCAAACTCTTTCATCGACAACAGAAACGGCTTAAGTCAACAAATAAATGTCAATACTTTGCAACGATACTCGAGCTCATGTCTCAGGATAAATTTTCCCCTCTCGCCTTCTTTTCCACGAATCGTTCAAATAGCTCGTCATAGTTCAGTTTTTGCGCAGTTTCACTTTCAACTGAAATCATTGCCAGCGATATGATAACCTGCTGCTGAGCATGGTGGAACGACTAAAAGTTTTAATTAGCTTCAATACTGAAACTGTGTTCAGCACTAGCTATAGTTACTGGGGTGGTCAGAAGAATCCTCAGTGCAATAGCCAGATTTGGGTAAAAGTTACATAGATGTACTGTAGAAAGTCTCGAGCTGTTGTCAGATGACTGTCTCCACGAATAACCGCAACAAAACCTGAAAGCTCCATTAGAAATTCATTTGTTTCTACAACTCCCATCTTCTCGTAGAAGTGAACACAATGTTTTTGCAGCTGATCTGTGTCGTGCATTTTGATGAGTGTGTTGGAACGACAGAGAAACCCCAAAATGTTGTTCAAAACCTTGATCTGCTGGAACGGTGACTGAACTGACACCATGCAGCGCCAATCCAGAAGTTTG
Organism: Allolobophora icterica; assembly: GCA_963556255.1. Taxonomy (NCBI): domain Eukaryota; kingdom Metazoa; phylum Annelida; class Clitellata; order Crassiclitellata; family Lumbricidae; genus Allolobophora; species Allolobophora icterica. Next base: position 17,378,956 of record OY744608.1, read on the forward strand.
TAGAAAAAATCTGTTGTTAATTTATCCATTTCGTCTGGACATTAGTAGTCAAAGTCGGCCTTTCTACGGCAGTTTCTCGTTTTAGGGAAAGTGGTGTTCGCCTCCATATCTTCTGCAATTTCCCGTGCACTTGCAGTAGCAGAACTTTTGAAATCTGGTTTCACGATATCTCTGTAAGAAGTCTTCAATGGTGTGTAGTTCACGTTCCAACGTATCAATTGCAAACTCTGGTGACTGCGTCATTTGATTGATTTGGAACAAGGCGTCATTCAACACCGCAACGCAGATAATAAACGATCCTAGGAAGTAATATCATTTGCTAATGAACTCGCTTCAGAAGCCATTACTCCATCATTTTTCTATAGTGCGTGGGGCCTATGCTTCAAGCTAATCAAGCGCGTTGTGTATTTTGTCCCAGTAATAGCGAAGCGGCTTCACAGAGTTGATTGTGGATTCCCATCTGGTCTCCTTCAGTGAGATTGAGACAGTCTTCAATGATTAGATTTAGTACTTTTGCACGCACTGTGAATGATTCCGTCAGTCCTTGGCTAGTCGTGTTATTCACAACTAAATATCCAAAAAAGCTTCTCTTATCTGGATGTCTTTTCCAGTCTTGTTGTCCTCGAGACCAAGGTCTTGGTCTCGAGTGCACTCGAGTTCGTTTTTAAAAATCTTGGTCTTGGTCTTGGTCTTGAGGTTCAAGGTCTTGGTCTTGGTCTTGAGGTTCAAGGTCTTGGTCTTGGTCTTGGTCTTGAGGTTCAAAGTCTTGGTCTTGGTCTCGCAAGACCAAGACCAAGACCGGCTGTCAATATGAACAGTTATTTAACAGAACTCAAGAATTCTTTATCAAGCCTGCTTGCATCATACGACCAATATCTATGGATGGATACAAGTCTTGTTGGTCAGGAAAACCCATTGGCAGCAGCAACAGTTATTCTGTATCAGACGGTATGATAAACCATGGGAAGATTTCAAAAGGACTCACTATCTGTACATTTACATCCAGTGCTTGAAAAGCTTGTGTGTGTGTGTGTGTGTGTGTGTGTGTGTGTGTGTGTGTGTGTGTGTGTGTGTGTGTGTGTGTGTGTGTGTGTGTGTGTGTGTGTGTGTGTGTGTGTGTGTGTGTGTGTGTGTGTGTGTGTGTGTGTGTGTGTGTGTGTGTGTGTGTGTGTGTGTGTGTGTGTCAGCGACTTCAGCACCTGCAGAACGTATTTAACGTATTTTTTGACATGGCGGAATTTTTATGAGGCCCACCAGGCACGTCTTGGTCAGAAAATTCTGAGCGAATTGGTTTTTATAAAATACAAAAGGCATTTGGAATAATAGTTTGCAGAAGGACTTTTGAATACAAATTCGGATTTATCTGCAGTTTGCATTTAAAGTTAATTTGCTTGAATAAAATAAAAGACTCATGTTTTCATTAAAATAGTGAATATTCCGACTTTACAATTTTTAGAAGTCTTGACCTGATTTAGATTTTTTGGGTCTTGGTGGTCTTGGTCTTGAGGTTCAAGGTCTTGGTCTTGGTCTTGGTCTCGAGGTTCAAAGTCTTGGTCTTGGTCTTGGTCTTGAGGTTCAGGGTCTTGGTCTTGGTCTTGGTCTTGAGGTTCAAGGTCTTGGTCTTGGTCTTGGTCTTGAGGTTTAAGGTCTTGACAACAAGACTGGTCTTTTCTATGTATACGCTGGACAAATCTTAAGATAACTGTTAGTTGCTCTTCAGAATTGTGGAAAAGCATTGCGTCCGTAGGAATTCTTTTAGCGGGGGCGGGGGAATTTTTGTAGGGGACAAAATAACGTTTCTGCATATTCATGATCACGGAACACGCGACTTTAAAAATAAATAGCGGTCAAGGACTTACCTAAAAAATTGTTTTTTTTGCATTGAAAATCGTGTTGGGACTGTTGTAAAAATCAAAATAATCGAAAGATTTTATTATTTTTTAAATATTTGCAAAATCCAGGGGGCAAATGCCCCATTGCCCCCTCCGGACGCCCTTAATCTCGTCTGCAAACAATTCGATACACTCGTTCTGAATATGTTTGTAAAAGTAGTTTCAGAAATAAACAGTCACGAATAGCCACAATGACCAGATAAATTTTGAGGTCCGTTACAAACTTGAGGCCCCCAATTCGGGGGCCTTAGCGCCGGCTCTGACTAATGGGTTTGCCTGAACTTCGTTAAAGCATCGTATGAAGTTTGAAAGCGGATTTATTTCTTTCATGTTGATTATAGCATCCAGACGACTACGAGTGTCTCGAAAGTTGTTCTCAGAATGAAACTCATTCAACGGATGGTAATTAATATTACTTTCGATTAATCATTTAAGCGGGCTAATGTGTGGGTGGGTGTTTGGGTGGTAAGTGCCTGGGTGGGTGGATGAGAGGAATGAGACACAATGGTGTCGTCAGGTCGGAAGCACCTTTGCTGAGTTGTCATGAAGCGGCCCTCTTTAAATAACTCCTTGCAATTACAATTAGACGCCGACTAATTTCTCTGTTATTGAGGAATTTGTCGAGGACGCGTGATCTTCTCATTGCCTCGTCAACCTCCAACCACCTTACGTCAGAACTCGGTTACTTACAAACATACTTACATGACTACTAGGTTGAGTAACTGTTCTCAGAAGTCGTGTTTACGTCCTAACAACTAACGAGTCAGATCTAAGCTGTGTGTTCTTCTGACTAATTTAGTGCATTGAATCACTAAAATCCACCCTACTAGCATGCCAACGTGCAACCATTTAGGACCCATATGGGACCCGTATTATAGAGCACATATGGGTCACGGACACGCGAATGGGTATGCTTGAAGAGATGGCCTCGGACCAGGTCTTAAACTAAAGACCCATTGATGTTCTCCGGTCTTATCTATAGATAATGTCCTTTATGGCGGTTGAGGTACTTTAGCACCTCTGTGCAGTTTCGTCAACGGCTCTAAATTCTAGATGTTGATCTGACTACGGCGTGATATTGGTGCGTTATCGGATTATAGCCATTGACTGTGCTTTATTATAACAGCGCTATCGAATCTTATTCTTTGTTATAACCGCGCTGTAGGACTTCGTACTATTATCAATAGGCTTTATGCAGGAAACACCGGCGCTATATAAGTGGCTAATAAATATTTAAATAGCCGGTTACTTACACACAAACACATAATAATGGCTATGCACGGGATCTCTTTGGGAGATGTCATATGGACCTCAATCGTCGTTAAAAGGGTCGAGATTCAATCCGTCCGCATTGTGGATCTACGTATTAACAGTTATTGCTACGTGCTGTAGACTAAACGGACTACTCAACGGATCGTATAGGGTGCTTATTAGACGGGAATGCACAACAATAATATGTCGTGAATGTTGTTTCGAAAGCAAAATGATATCTAAATAGGCTAAACGAAGTGAAACAGCTTCACTCTACGGCACATGTAACTGTAGTGGTGTGTGGAGCCCACGCAGGATTTTGAGAGAGACAGACAGACAGAGACAGGCAGACAGGCAAACAGAGACAGAGAGAGACAGAGAAACAGAGATAGAGAGAGACAGAGAGAAACAGACAAACAAACAGACAGAGACGGACAGATGGATACAGAGACACGGAACGAGAGGGAAACAGACAGTCAGACAGACAATCAGAGAGACAGACAGTCGGACACACAGCAAGACAGACAGATACAGAGATAGACAGACAGACAGAGAGGAATGAGCAAAGGCAGATGCTATGCGTAGGCGTGGCAGGAATACACTAGCGCCGGAGTGGGCAAACGTTTTGCACATTGGGATACATTAAAGGCAAAAAAATTCGAAGGGCCGGGTAACAGATTTAAAACTTTTAAAAACGACTAACATGAAAAATTTTACTTATTTAAAATTAAATATACGTTGACTGTTACCAGTGACATGTATGCACTGGCGTAAACTTGTCCAAAATATGGGGGGATGGGATCTGGACCAGAGGTGCAAAAAACAAGTGTTTTCAAGATGAAAAGTTGTTTTTTGTTGTTGTTTTTTCTCGTTTTTTTTGTTTTTAAGGTTTTGGTTGTTTTGGTTGTTTTAAAGATTTTTGGATTTCGGATAAAAAAATCATGAAAAATGGCATGAACAAGAGCTCCAACTCAGTTTAATTCAGTTGCGAGTTCCGAAAACTAAAACTCATTAAATCAATGTTATTAAAATAACTTCTACAAAAAAGAAATTTATTTAAAAAAAACAACAAAACAAATTTTGTGGGTTTTTTAATAACCAAAATCCGAAAAACTTTTTTCACCTCTGGTCTATTGAAGATATTGAAGATAAACATATATCTTTGTTTTCATTATGAATTTCTGATAGTATTTCAGTTCTGTTTCTCTGTTTTTCTGTTTCTGAAGAAATTTTTATATTGAAACATAAAATTTTAATATTTGAAGAAATTCTCCTCTCGATTTGGGGGAAGGGGGCATTGCCCCGGCTCCTCAGTTATTGGGGGCACGTGCCCCGGCTCTCCCAGAGTCTACGCCTATGCATGTATTCAACTGTGAACATGCATTAACAACTTTCCCATAATCTGGAGTGATTGCATTGGTTGCAATTCGAGGATACTGAGTTCAAGTTTAGATCAGTTGACTGAGACCTGTAGGCCCTACTTGGATTTGTGTCAAATGGCGACGGAGCGGATAGTGGCGTCTACCCCTCCCCCACCGTCTGGAATGGGAGAACAAACACCCACACTCTGACCGACTTATATATGAGAGGCTCAGAAGTCACTCAGAACTGTAAATTAATTTATTATGTACATCAGCATCATGCATGGTAAACTCCCACTTCTGGCCATCATGCGAGGTAAATCCCCATTTCTGGCAACCGTGGGAGTTCGCTCTCCCAAGCCCAGACGTGGGACAGATCGACAGAGTTAATAACTAGAGT
>OY744608.1:17388859-17568859 GCA_963556255.1 Allolobophora icterica
TGTATATATATATATTATATATATATTATATATATAATATATATTCCAACACATGCAATCTTACCCTTTAATAAATAAAATCGTTCTTCATGCATACTTGAATCAGGGTGTTGAACCCGCAGCAACATTTTCAGACCTGCTTTTTGTATTGTATTGTATTGTATTGTATCTAAACATTTATAAAGCGCCTCTCACAGTATTCGCTAATCAGAGGTGCTCCCAGTGCGAAAGACCCAGTGAATAGAAAGAGGTTTTAAGACAGCGGAACGAGGCACTTGGGCCACCAGCTAATAAAGAGGCACGTGTCAATGGAGGAAGTTGATTCCACAGAGCAGGACCAATGCAAGAAAAGGCTCGAGTTTTGGCCATAGAGGTCCTGGCTCGTGGTACAAGAAGATCATGTCGATTAAGCGATCGCAATGGACGGAGGGAAGTAGCTGAAATTGGCAGACGAACAATGTCACAGAGGTACTTGGGTGCTAAGCCTGTACAGGACCGAAGGACTAAAGTGAGAACCTTCAGCTGAATCCGAGCAGTAAGGGGAAGCCAATGAAGATGATCGAACATGAAAGAGGAAATATGAGACCAGCGAGGAAGTCGGGCTATTAATCTGGCTGCAGCATTTAAAACTGTCTGGAGGGGGGAAAGACGGACTTTTGGCAGCCCAATCAAAACAGAATTACAGTAGTCAATTCTGGAGCAGATGAAGGCGTGGATGATAGTGATAAAAACGGAGGAGGAGACAGAGCGTCGGATTGCTCTAAGCCGTCTCAAGTGAAAGTAAGAAGAACGGGTAAGATTAGCAATGTGTTCAGAAAAGGTGAGCATACTGTCAAGGACAACACCAAGGTCACGAACACTAGAGAGAAAAGTGAATGACGGGAATTTATCAGCAAGAAGTGGGAAGTCTAGTTTGAGGAGCTGCTGACGAGTACCAAACCATATAAGCTGCGTCTTAGTTGGGTTCAAAGAGAGACGATTAGAAGACAGCCAAAGGTGTAAATCACGTGAGAGAGCATCAATACGTCCAGTTAATGCAAGCTGCGCAGAGGGAGTGCCATGAACGAATGCCATGAATGAATGAATGAATGCCATGCTTTTTACTGTGGATGTCTTCGTTGCAGATTGGCAGAGCGCAAGACCAGTTGCCTACTATGGAAAAGGAAAACAGTGTGAAAACAACATGCTTATGCCACCACCTCCAATGTTAGGCGAATTTAAAAGCGTGAGTGCGACATAATCGAAGAAACCTAAGCTGATTTAGACTAATATACATGAATAATTACATTTCGTATAATACTTACACGTCCTTCTGATTATACATTTTATCTGCTATTATAGGCTTACGTCGATTTTCTTCGTTTTCTTTGTAACCGAATGTAACCGTATATCAGTCTTGTTGTCAAGACCTTAAACCTCAAGACCAAGACCAAGACTTGCGAGTCACTTGCGAGACCAAGACCAAGACTTTGAACCTCAAGACCAAGACCAAGACCTTGAACCTCAAGACCAAGACCAAGACCTTGAACCTCAAGACCAAGACCAAGACCAAGACTTTTAAAAACGAACTCGAGTGCACTCGAGACCAAGACCTTGGTCTCGAGGACAACAAGACTGCCGTATATAGGCCTACGCCCTTAAACGTAAACTCCAAATTTTAAAGCGCTGCTTAAAACCTGAACAGAGGGCACCTGCTTATTTACGAGCGCTGTGTCGAGTCAGAGGTGTTGTCCAGATAATCAGATGGAGATCCAAGTACGATTACCAGTTTCCCTTGCACACTGTCGACGGCCAACCACAGGACCACGTCTCAGAAGAATGTGAGGTGTGTAAGCTACAAACCCTGATACATGTGCTGCTTGATTCGTTACCGTTACCTCCCTGGGGATCCTCCGACATTTGAACAGTTATGTTCAAATGCGATTACCCATCTCTTTAATGCATTGTTAGCGGATAAAGGGCATGTATTTCATGACCCCCTCCCCCATCAAAAGGACAACTTACTCCCTCCGCCCCGGGCCTGCAACCAAATCATACAGCTGACTGATAGTTTGATGTGAAAACCTTTATCATGAGGATAATTATATTGTGTTTGAACATCAAGTTTCAGTAAGATGCTTGTGAGATGTTCTTGTATGTACACCAAATGCGATTAGCAATTGGCATAATAAAAGATATTCTTACTTACTTACTTACTTACTTACTTTATCCAAAGCTGTAGGTGGATCTCCAGATTGGTGTAAATCTAAAACCTAAACCCATCTGGCGAATCTGTCTAACCGATACTCGCTATTCCCTCGTCGGATAAAACATAAAATGCGTGAAACAAGATGCTTCGTATCGTCGATTTTTGTAACTGAAAACACACTGTAGGCCTACTATAAATGCATTAAACAACAAGCTAAATAGACTAGGGTCACTAGGTAGTCTTACATGTTATAGCATGCAAAAACACTTTTCAAATCCGATTTTTTGGATGGCGGGCCTCCTCTTTTATATGGCGGATCTAAACTGAGATATGTGCGGGTCTGAGATCCAGCGGTATCCGCCTGAATTCAACCGCTGTGATTTTGTGCATTTTTGCATATCGACAGTTGCAATGCGTAAGCGTTCATTGAATCATTAGACGTCAAACTGGTCAACGAAGTAATTTATTAAAACATTTAACCAAAATTAATGTCTGAAGATAACTCATTTCTCACAGCAGTTTGCCAATTGCACATGTTGTGGTCACAGACCACTTGCACTTTTCCAGTCGACCATATACAACAATATAGGCCTAATATATAAAAATAATATAAATATGCACTGCATGCACAGAGATTCACAGCGTGGTAGGCTACTTGTGAACTTGTGCATCAACGGAGGCGATATGCTTGTCAAATCATACTGATGAACTCATTGAATTGTAGACGGGATCGGATAGCTACGTCTATCGCACTTCTGTCCATATATATGGATACTCCTGTACATATACGCTTCAGATATACCTTGAGTCCCCGTGTGGCGTAAAAGGCGAGCCCTACACGACGTATATCAACCTGACAGGTAGATCTGCCTAACGTTACCTAACCTTACCTTACTTTGCCTTGTATTATCTTACCTTATCTTACACTGTGTAACAATATTGCAGGGTCTACGGGGCATAATAAAAAAGAGGACAATAGTACTTCTCTTGCTCTTATCTCATTTCGCACTTACCTATTTCAGCTACGCGCTCTTTTGATGTAAATTCCAAAACTAGCGCGAAGTCTGTTTTAAACCAGAAGTGAGCCAATCAGTCTGCCACCTTTCTTATTCTGCAAGTGCTTGAAGTCTCCTTTGTTCGATCGTGGGGTCTCCCTGCTTGGTAGGGAGCGCTGCTGATGAGTTTTTCGTGACGTGACGCTTTAAAAATTTTCACTTAGGGCCTATGTTATCTTGACAACTATTAATCATACAGGAAAGACGTAATGATATCTTACAGTGATAAAGCTGGTCTCTTTACCGTGAACTTTCTTTCCGAACAGGTAGGCTATAGAGGACAGGTCTCTAGGCATGTAAGTTTTATAGGCCTATAGATCTCTCGACCAGTTAGAGCTAATTTTTATCTTCAGTTTATAAGTTATGTTAAAAATACGGAAATCAGCGTCACCACTAATCTAATTAGAAAACGAAAAAACTACGATTTTACGAGTCGAAAATATTGAGTCGAATTAATTGTTTGATCTTTTCAGATTGCAGGAGTATTGAAGGGATGCCATGCCCAGACCTAGGTAGGCACTGTTAGCTGTAACTTTAAATCCATCACGAGATGGGAGACCCAGGTAGGCACTGTTGGCTGTAACTCTAAATCCTTCACGTGTTGGGAGACCCAGGTAGGCACTGTTAGCTGTAACTCTAAATCCTTCACGTGTTGGGAGACCCAGGTAGGCACTGTTAGCTGTAACTCTAAGGCCCTTACGTGTTGGGAGACCCAGGTAGGCACTGTTAGCTGTAACTCTAAGGCCCTCACGTGTTGGGAGACCCAGGTAGGCACTGTTAGCTGTAACTCTAAATCCTTCACGTGTTGGGAGACCCAGGTAGGCACTGTTAGCTGTAACTCTAAGGCCTTCACGTTTTGGGATACCCAGGTAGGCACTGTTGGTGTAAACTCAAAATTTATAGAGTAGCGCTTTAGATGTTTGAAGTTTACATTTACGAACATGTACTAGATTTTTGCGTATAGAACAGCACAATTCTAACGACGAACATTCTCTTTCACACGCTTTTGATCAAACGACGACCAACCACACACGAGATGCAATCGTCTCCGACTTGTCTTATGTCCCATATCAATGTTGTCTCTGTCCGCTCATGAACTTCGCTACGAATCTTCACTAGCGTAGATTTATCGCTTCATAACTTTGCAGGCTCTCACAACCAAATTGCGATGATCAGTCATCCATACAGATCGGAGTCAGTCAACAAGAACGTTCATTTAACAGTTCACTGCGATCCGATCTATAGATTTACACGAATTGTCTTTCGCTATGGCGTCTTTCTCTTTCGACCGAAAACGTACAACTTTGGAAATCTGAGGACGACCGTGCCGCGCTTGGCAACAGTTAATCGTCTGCTCCGGACGAAACGACCAAGCGCCAACCGTTAAATCAAATTTTTTCGTCTGAGTCCCTGCCCTCCATGTCGAGTCTTTGCTCTACATGCAGTATATGCAGTTTCGCCATAGCCTAACATCAGCATTAGTATGCCTCGTGATGCTGGTTTATACCTGATGCTGGCTTTTGTATAACTGAAACTAAACATAATACTTGGACACATGGCGACGGCCAGTCTGTCTCAGTGCGCACGTTTCTGATCTTCAGTCTGAACCTTTGCCCCTTTTATAAACTAGGCCCATTCTGTGCTTGTTCAAGGGACAAGCTAATTACTATGGCCAGTTAAAATCTGCAAGTCATCGTTTGACAGCCAGGCCTACAGACATACCTCAGCTTCCAAAGTACTTACTGTAAAGTGTACCATTCATAAGAAATCAAGATATCTTACTTATTCACTCACTCAAGCTACACTGTGGTAAAACTTCTGTGATCGTACAGTATTGTTAGTGGCGCTGTTGACGTAGCCTGATGAGGAGGTTTGAGGGTTTAGTATAATATGTAGAGGTAAATCTGTTTAAGGTACAGCCAGGAAATGTGGTGATATATGAGGCGGTTTGACTGTTTTGTATAATACGTACTTCTTGATCTGTTTAAAGTACCAGGAAGTGGGGGAGACTCAACCGGTAAAACGACCACTACAACTATAAGCCACTGGTCACCAACAACCGAAACTGAACCTCTGTCCTCAGGTTTGACGAAGTTTCAAAATTCAGCAAATTATAGCTAATTAAGGAAACCGAACACGGCAAACAAGGCAATTTCCAAATATATTATTTTTATGAGTTACTGCCAACAACTGTTTTTCGCTGTACTCCGACACGTCGGGATCCACGTCCCACGCTACCAAATTAAAGGCATTTAAGATAAATTCACATTTAATTTAAATTTCAGACAAGCGAAAAAGCACCTGGTGTCCAATCAGACCTTCATGACTTAGGCTATTGCTTAGCAATTGAGTAGGGCTTACCCAGTATGAGAATTGTAGAAAAAAACTGGGGGGGGGGGTTAGACCTTGATTCATGTGGAGTTTGGGTGTGCAATGAAGGCTTAACTATGGGATCCTAAGAAAGACTGGGGGGTTGAACCCCCCCAACCCCTCTGACAATTCTCACCCTGGGCTTACCAACGCAAGTATAGGCCTACACAGGGGAGGTTAAATGGTGCTCTGTCGCTGGGTTGCTGTGGTGGTGTTTGAACCGAAGGATCCTTCGACCTAATTGAGACCAGATATGAGCTGATGAGTTCCTGTAGTGGCATGTTAACAAGCGTACATGTTATCTCTGCAATTTAGGCCTACTTCTCATCGTACTGAGTAATTATGTGTGTATCGTGCAGTGCTTTTTTTCAGCCGGAACCGGCACCTCTTTTCAGCTACTAAAAAATAATTTTTTTATTTTAGTAATAAAAACAATAATTTAGTTATTTTAATTTAATTTCAGCGTTGTGGACTGTTTTCAGTGTTTATTGAGACCCATTCAAATCCCTACCCCGTTTTTCTCGGGATTTTAGCCCTTCCATAATTGTTCAGTTCTAGAACATATTGTTCAGTTCCGGAAGCTTTTTTTCTAGAAAAAAGCACTGGGCATATGGCATTTAATCTGATTGACTACTGATACAACGTACGTCCCACGCATCCCTGTGCGTGAGGACGCCGGTTTGCATACCGCTGGTGGCTTATTTAAGAGATTTTAATCTCGGACTAGCACTGGGATCTTAAAGGGCGTGGCGCTCAGTCAATTGAGCAGGGTTGATGCCATACACTATAGGTCGATTGACACTAACGCTGCCCTGTGTTCTTGTCAGTCTTGTTGTCCTCGAGACCAAGGTCTTGGTCTCGAGTGCACTCGAGTTCGTTTTTAAAAGTCTTGGTCTTGGTCTTGAGGTTCAAGGTCTTGGTCTTGGTCTTGAGGTTCAAGGTCTTGGTCTTGGTCTTGAGGTTCAAAGTCTTGGTCTTGGTTTTGCAAGACCAAGACCAAGACTTTTGTCAATATGAACAGTCATTAATTTTAACAAACGGCAAGAATTTTAAAAATTTATCCAATAATTATTCATGCAGTTATTGCTTTAGTATTTACACGGTGTGAATGAGGTTTCACTGTTGTTTTGGACAATTATTTTGACTTCCGGTTATTTACCATGGAATGATTTCAAAGCAGACTCACGATTACTTTGTACATTTACATCCGGTTCTTGAAAAGCTGCTTCGTGTGCTAGCGATTTCAGCACTTGTAGACCGTGTTTTTTCACATGGCAGAATTTTTATGAGGCCCCACAGGTCACGTCATGGTCAGAAAATTCTGAGCAAATTGGATTTTATAAAATTCAACAGGCATTTGGAATAACATTTCGCATGAAGGACTTTTTAAAATACGAATTCGGAATTCTCGGCAGTCTCCATTTAGAGCTGTTTTGCTTGAATAAAAGAAAAAACTCATGTTTTCATTAAAATAACGAGTAGCCTAGTCCGACTGGACAATTTTAGTAAGGAATAGAAGTCTGGATACGACTGTGATTTTTTTGAGTCTTGGTCTCGGTCTTGGTCTTGAGGTTCAAGGTCTTGGTCTTGGTCTTGAGGTTCAAGGTCTTGGTCTTGGTCTTGGTCTTGAGGTTCAAGGTCTTGGTCTTGGTGTTGGTCTTGAGGTTCAAGGTCTTGGTCTTGGTCTTGGTCTTGAGGTTTAAGGTCTTGACAACAAGACTGGTTCTTGTACCATAGATCCATCGACAGGAAGTTCCTCAGCAGTTATCTACATCTCGGTGGCCTCCAGCATTGCAGCTGTTGTTGCTGCTGGTCTCCTCATCATCATTGGATGTGTCGTGCGTCGAAGAATGCTCAGGAGAAAGGCGAAACTGCCGACGCACGTGGAACTTCCGGCGTTGAAACTGCAACAACCTCTGCACCAGTAAATTACTCTTTAAAAATAAGTTGCATAGACTAATAATTATTGGTCCGTTCACAGTTGTTATCTAAGTGTAAGAAATATTCCTAAGTGTCATTCTAACAACTCTTATGCCGCATAAACAACTTCATCATCCCGATTCCTTTTTGCACCTTGCTACCAGCATCGACGACTGTGAGTCTAGAAATTTCAAATCTCAGCATTTATTTTCGCTACATAAAGCCTCGTTCTGGACTCCTACGTGTCACCGACGATGAGCAAACAACCTGACACTTGACAATTTTAGCTTCTTGTCCTCAACAAAGCTCGCCTTAGCAGCTTCTCTGCCTCCTCTATCTGATCTCTCCAGACTTAGAACTTCACTTGGCATCTTTGGGCAACCTCTCCGACTTATTTGCACCTCAACTCTGGAACGAACTTCCTCCCGAATTCCGTATTTTCTCAGTTCCTCCACCAACACCGCCACTCACTCATCGTCATCTACCTCAGGCTCCTCTACTCATCACCCCACAGGCTTTCCACTCCAAATTGAAAACTCATCTCTTCAAGATTTCCTTTCCTAATCCATCTGATCCTCTGCCTTCCAAGCTATCTCGTCCTCACCGAAACCCTCCGTAACAGCTGCTGTGCCTCTCTCTGGACTCTCTGGCAACCGGACTCGGACCACCAACGGACATCGATTTCTGGACAACCCCTCGGATACGTCGCAGCGCTCGTGAATAAGCTGGTGCTTTGCGCTCAGCTTTACAGTGGCGCTTTAGAAAATTGGAGATTACGATTACGATTACGATTACGATTACGAACTTCATCGCCTCTAAATCCCTTTTTGTTTTTTGTTTAGATTGAAGGTGGACAATGTCTTATACAAGTCACAGGAGTAAGCAGTCAATATTAGTAATATTTATATGCCTATAGCAATTAAGCTTCTCGTTATCTTGCTCATTGTCATGGTCTTTATCATTGTCATCGTCGTCATCATCATGAGCAGCATCATAATCGCAGGTCCCTATTATTATTATTATTATTATTATCATCATCATCATCATCATCATCATCATCATCATCATCATCATCATCATCATCATCATCACCACCACCACCACCACCACCACCACCACCACCACCACCACCACCACCACCACCACCACCACCACCACCACCACCACCACCACCACCACCACCACCACCACCACCACCACCACCACCACCACCACCACCACCACCACCACCACCACCATCATCATCATCATTATTATTATTGATGTTTTTGCTGTTCTGTTGTTCAATTTGTTCAATAGGTATGCCTAATATTGCTCGATTTCTCACAAAGTAGAGAGAATATCAAGTTCAGATGCATACACAGTGTTTTAGTAGCTATTCAAGTTATTGTTGCTGTACGTGGTGACTGTGGTGTGGGTGGTGGGGTGAGGGTTGTGAAGATGGTGATGGGGGTGGGGATGATGGCGGCGTCATCTGCAGTGTAATAATAGGCCTACCTTTTGCTTAGTCGTTGACGCTTTGTTTGGTCTACATTTTATTAGAGATAATTGACCATATATTAGCCATTATTCTGTGGATATTACAGGAACTATTCAGACATAATTGGTCGTGACGCGTGGGAGGTTGCCTGGGATTGCCTCGTTCTTGGTGAGGTTCTGGGCGAAGGAGCGTTTGGACAAGTCAGAAAGGGAATGATACAGGTGACCGATGACTTTTCTCAGCCCCGGTGGTCACTCACGCTTGACGCCCACTGCCAGTCAAGTCAAATTACTGTTGCCGTTAAAATGCTTACAGGTAATCGTAACCACACGTTTACTTTACTCGTATTTATAATTATTAAATAGGTGTATGCATCTGACCATATGATTTACTCAATATATCCAGCCTACTGCGTGGCTCAGCTGTCTTCGAATGATTATACACTTCCATGAATGACTCAAAATCAACCTAGCCTTAGAATAAAATTGAAGATCAGCGTTGTGGTATCTCCAGAATTATTCTTCTTCCTATTTCCATTATTGCAGCGACCAAGGCGTCATTCTTAACTTCAGGTTATCACTTGAATCTCATCGCAATAGCGTATAGTGAGCTACATTATTATTATCATCATCATCATCATCATCATCATCATCATCATCATCATCATCATCATCATCATCATCATCATCATCATCATCATCATCATCATCATCATCATCATCATCATCATCATCATCATCATCATCATTATTATTATTAATATTAATATTAATTACTTCTTCCGCCTCTGCCTTCGCTAGGAGATCAGAGCGACGTCTACCGCCAGGACTTCCTTCGCGAAATGGAGCTGATGAAGAGCATCGGTTACCATAGCAACGTCGTCAACATGATCGGCTGCTGCACCAGGCAGGATCCGCTCTGCCTCATCGTCGAACACGTCGCATTCGGTGACCTCCTGCATTACCTGCAAGACTACCGAGCGAAATGCCAACAGGTGGTTGTCTCTTACAAGTCGAACGTCTCGAATAAACCAAATGAATCAATTATTACAAGTTACATGATGCGTGATGATGATGCGTGAATGTGTGGGCGCTTAATAAATGCATAGTAATGATATTGATGATGATGATGATGATGATGATGATGATGATGATGATGATGATGATGATAAACGCTAGCCAATTCGTTCTTCATTTTAGGCACATGGCAACAGCCATTTCGAGTATCTAACCGTCCACGATTTGATGTACTTTGCTCGACAGATATCCGTCGGAATGGTAAGAGTCATCATTTCGCAACATTTGACAATTCATGATTTATATCCGCGCTTTTCATATAAAAGTCTGCTCTCATATTGGTTATGTCCACGCTTTAATTAGTCCATCCTTTCATCGGAAACCTTGCCTTTCTTGCTAAAATGCTGTCAAAATCAGGTCAGAACTCTTTCGAGATACATAGAACCATTGAGACCGAAAGACGGGTCACGGTAGGCCAAGATAAGCAATCCGAGAAAGTTTGGACTTCTGCAGAAGTGTTGCTGAGTTCTGGGGCATAATGAGAACAGCATTAGGGTCTAATTAGGAAAGACGTTGATGTGGCCTCGCCTCTCTCTGGTCCGCAGGCAGCGGCAGCGCTTCCTATATCCGATGCCGGCCGTGCTTAGGAAGCGCTGCGTCCGTTGTGTTCTCTGGATCGGCACTGATTTCATTATTTGCTGGAATTTTATAATGCCCTCTCATAAACTTCATAAGTGCGCACCGAAGCGGGCAACAGAAACATTAATAATCGTAAACAGACTGACAGAGGAGGTTTCCAGTTTAGAGCGAAAGAAATTTTCGATAGCAGAAGGTCGTGAACATAGAGAGTGGCAGATGGATGGAACAGCAACGGTGAATGAGCGAAACAGTGAAAGGAAATCCGTGTAGGCTTACCAGAAAGAATATTATACTTTTCAGGATGCTAATCGAAGAGAGAGGATCGCCCAGCGCATAGCCAGCTAGAAATGATGCGTAGGATGTGACAGATGATGATATGCCCTTGTACGCAGTGGATGATGCCAGCTCTTGGGCAAAAATTGAAATAAACGTACGTACGTGGCTGTTTGCCAATGCACTAGGGGTAATAGTATTTTTTATAATTTTCATTATAAAATGTCTTCTACACTCCCCAAATGCACCAGAGAAACAATAGCCGCCTGTGGCCTAGCTCTACTTGTATGGAAGGTAGGCTATACTAATTAGCCTAAGTGTAGGACCGCGGTGTAGCATCCTACAGCATGAGCATATTTAATGAATTAATTACTAAATTTAAATTTAATTACGTAACGATTATGTTTATTGGGCAGGAGTTTCTGTCGCAGAAGGGTTTCGTTCATCGTGACCTGGCCGCCAGAAACGTCTTGGTAGGACACGAAAAGAAGGTCAAGATCGGCGACTTCGGACTGACCCGGTACATCTACGACGACCAGGTCTACGTAACCAACCGATGTGGAAAGCTTCCACTCAAGTGGATGGCCATCGAGTCCATCTTCGACCTCACTTTCACGACGGCCAGTGACGTGTACGTTCGATCCACCTACCTACTCATCCACCCACCCACTACTCTTCTTACCTACCCGCCTATCTACGGTGCCTAGCTACACATACATGCGCGGTTAGCTACATTGGTCACAGCGCACGTTGTATGCACCTCCCTGCGTCTGGATGCTGATGGTGGCTTATTGCACATACTTAAATATCTGCAGTCTTACAAGAGCACGCACTTTAATGGCGTGACACCCAAACGGGCAGCAGTGGTGAAGGGTCTCACCCGACAAATTTTAATGGGAAGGGTTGAGTCTATATGAAAACGTGTAGGCCTAGGCCTACGTTTATACATAAATACATACACTCATCCACTTGGGCGGCTTGGGCCTATGCATGCGTAATATATATATATATATATAGGGGAGAGTATGCACCCTTGATCCTATTTTGTTACTTTTCTCCTTTACTGAAAATTTTTTAACATTTGAGAATTTGGTTTTAATGTATCTAAAAGACAATTTTATTTTCAATCTAACTTTATATTCAATGTTCTATCCATAGTTCGAGAATTCGCATTTTACGAATTTTACGAATTTTTAAAATTCACGAATTTTAACGAATTTTAAAACTGCAGTTTTAAAATTCGTAAAAATTCGTAAAACTATAAAATAATAGAATTCTCTGCCATGGCAAGGACTTTTATTATATGTTTACGTTTGAACTTTTTAAGCAAGTAGGCCTAAATGTCAATGTCATAGGCAATCAATCAGCCGTAAAAGATAGCTGACTAGCAACACAATAGTAGGCCCCTACTGATATTCAGTTAGGCTACTGTTCTACTTGGAGTCTTGAACTTCGATTTCTATCATAGTCGGGGTGTGTGGCTATCAGTCAGCAGAACGAAAGACCACCAGTTCTCCACGCAGCTCCAGTGTCACCAGTCAGCCACTAACACAGCTTGCAACCAAACATGGTTTAAAAGAGTTGGCAACGTTCACCGAGCTCTGTCTTCTACTTCATTGTTCTCTGATTCTGAATAAGGTACAGCCCACTGCTCCCACTCGACTCTGGTTTCTGTATTTTCGCCATGCAACTGCTCCCTAATTCCGGCAGAACAGCCAACAAATTCCTTGTCACAAAAACAACACTGTATTTTTCGATTACCCTTTCCTTCTCCTCCAAAATTACTACATAGGCCTACTTCCACTCCGGTCCATGTTCTTTCATCCTTAAAAAATTAGATTAACTAAATTAACTCGTTACGTAATAAACTTTTGTATTGAATTTTATATTAAATTCTAAGCAGAAGCTAAACACAACAAATCATGACGTCATCATATTTGTTGTTGCTTACGCTGTTTTTGCAAAACCCACTGTCAATGTAAAAAAGGCCCAACAATGGCCCAACGAATTTTTACGAATTTTTACGAATTTTAAAACAGACCAAAAATTCGCGAATTTTTACGAATTTTAAAACCGAAAGTCACGAATTCTCGAACTATGGTTCTATCATTCCATCATTTTAAAGATTTTATTTGACAAAAACAAAGGTCACTCAGATGGGATCAAGGGTGCATATATGTATGCACCCTTGATCCCACTTATATGCACCCTTGATCCTATGTTTTCTCCTTTGATCCTATTGCTGGTGAGTGTCACAAGAAGCTGTATTGTCATTAGAAATAATATTTTAATGTTGATTACAAAAACAAAACTAAGTTAAATTTTATTCTGGATAAGAGATAAAACTACTGACATGCAATACTAAACTTGCATAAGCGTACAGTTCTTTAAACAGTTAATTCAGCAGCCAATTAACAATCAAACACTAAGTCTAGTTTGCTTAAAATCCTACTGAAGGATATGAAAAGCTGAAACAACATTATTTAACATTTAAACGTTGACCTAAGTTATAATCAGTAAAAGAAAACGGAATGGTGATCTGTCGAATAAGGCGTTTAGTTCTCCCTAGATTGATTCCCGTTTGTTTTGCTGCACTACACACTGTTTGACCTTCAAGAACTGCAGCCACAGCCGCTTGCATTTCTTGTTCAGATGTTTGACCTCTTGGCGGCCTGTTAGTCTTTCATTTTTTGTGATAAACCATTTTCAGGTGCTGCACAAATAAGCACAAATATGTTATTAACATATTTACTATAAGTGCATATAAGTAGGATCAAGGGTGCATACATACATGCACCCTTGATCCCATCTGAGTTGATTTTCTTGTTCAGATGTCTTCCTGAAAGTGTAGTTTTTAACTTTAGCTTAACTTTTTAACATTTAATAGAAATGAACTATAAATTTATCTTGGCCATATGAACACGCACCCATGATTCCATGATCAATGCACCGTTGACCCCATAGGATCAAGGGTGCATATGCACATAGGGATCAAGGGTGCAACACCCTACTATTTTCACCAAATGCATCATAACTTTTTCTAAGCATCACATACAACCATGCAAAGTTGTTCACACTGCACTGAAACAAAATATGTTCAAAGCTATATCAACGAAATTACTCACCTACCACAAATACCCAAACTGTGAGGTTCGTCAAAACAAACAAAAAATTACTTTTTACCTACAAAAACCAACTTTTGCAATGAAAATTGAAAGGTGGCTTATCCAGTCTCCAAAACACAGATGGAACGTCGTAGTTATGTTTTTAATAGTCTGGGTCCCCGCTTGGTGATATTAAGTAAGTAAGTCCGGAGAAAACTCATTAGGATCAAGGGTGCATTAGGATCAAGGGTGCATACTCTCCCCTATATATATATTTAACTTTTTATAATATATATATTTAATTTATATATATATATATATATAGATGATGTTGAAATATATATCAATAGATGATGTTGAAATGTGCAGATGGTCGTTTGGTGTCGTCTTGTACGAGCTGTTGACGCTCGGAGGCACTCCGTATCCGACAATCAGCAACAAAGACTTATTGAGAGAACTGCAGAAGGGATATCGAATGGAACGACCAGACAACTGCTCTCCCGAAATGTAAGAATAAGCCACACTAATTATCTGCATTGGCCTAGCCTTGTCACACAGGCATAGGATAGGCCTAGATAATAGCAGGGTAAACGCCGGTTATAAATACTCGGAATGCTGTTTAATTATTCTGTAGAAATTAATGACAACTTCAGGCACTTAAGAGTCATTTTTATTGGCCATTATAGTTACATTATAAATTTATAACCCGCGATGTGCAGCCTAATTAAGTGCCTGACTTGCAACATAGGCTGTACTAGTAACACAAGCCTACGCTACACGTGAAGTCGTCGAGTACCGTAATTATTGAAGAACTCCACAGTCACAGGTCTACATGAAGGCTATATATATATATTATATATATATATATATATATATATACAATGTATAATTGTATATACAATGTACAGGCCCAATAGGCCTACAAATTATACATCATGTACAATACATGTACATTATAGTAAAAAGGAATGACAAACATGTACATGGGCTACACAATGTATACAGAAGTTCTCTCTTTCCACAATAATTTGTTAGTTAAGGCAACAACACGTATTATAACGGAACCCTTATGAAATTATTTCATTATGGAACTTTTACCGGACGTTATAGATTGTAAAATTATGTCCAAGTGGCCTAACTCTGGTCAATAAAGTGGGGTACCAATTTTCGCATTGTTTCTCCTTCGCAACTGTTAAATGATTATAACAGCGCCATTTCAATTCCATGAGCAACAACAAATGACAATGACGATGATCATCGGATGATGAAAGTGATCACAATGATGTTCGGTGTTTCGAGACTTGAGGTCTTCCTCCAAGAAAAATAATAATAACGGGCATCGTTTCTTCTTGGTATGAAAAGTGGGGCACAGTACCCTTTAGTCCAAAAAGTACAGCGTACGGGTATCCCCGAAAATTACGCCCGTGTATGCAGTTTGTACAAACGTAAACCTGATTTTGTCGATTACAGTTATCGGCTGATGATCGACTGCTGGCAGACGAGACCTAGCAGAAGACCGAATTTCACTCAGCTGAACACAAGGATCGCCGCCATTATGGACGATTCTCTCGCCTCTTCTCGACCCGCTCTACCAACAGATGGGTTCTTGTATGAAAACGAATACAAAACGGACAGTAGCGATTCTTTAACGCACGTCTCGTGCAATTTTCCGACGAATTCTCCCACAGAAACACCCGTAATCGACCTGAAAACACCAAACCGATGTACAACCAAACTTGCAGACGTCAAACCGAAGTTTCTGACATCGACACACGAAAATCAACAAAACAATTCTGATTATCGCATAACTCAGCTGGAAAATGAACTGGCATATTAATTTTTGTAAATTATTGTACCTTGTTTTGTAATTGCTACCTGCATTAGTTAATACATGTAAATAAAAAATGTATTACTGACATCAATTATAACTAAGCAGCCTTGTAATCATGCATAAACTTTTGTCAGATGATCTGTTTAAAAATATAAATTACTTAAATCGACTATAACTACTAAGCAGTCTTCAATTCATGCATAATCGTCTTTCAGATTATCTATTCCGAAATTTAAGTACTGTCATAGAAACCCCAAACATATCTTCAATGTTCAAAAGCGCTCTTTCTGACAGGGATAAATCAAGTGAAACTAAATTTCAACAAGCGTTAACAAATCGCAATAAATTTGTCATCGTCATGACATTTAATTCATCCCAACATCATGCATACCGTTCACTGTTTCAGCAGTCTTATAAATTTTCTTGTGACGTCAACCAAGCATCATCATGTATAAAAAATAACTGTCTA
Organism: Allolobophora icterica; assembly: GCA_963556255.1. Classification (NCBI taxonomy): domain Eukaryota; kingdom Metazoa; phylum Annelida; class Clitellata; order Crassiclitellata; family Lumbricidae; genus Allolobophora; species Allolobophora icterica. The sequence continues at coordinate 17,405,205 of OY744608.1, forward strand.
CATCTACCCGGTGATATATATCGACAGTCTACAGTATTTAAACTGAAAAATAGAGAAAACAATAAAATTGAGTTTACATTGTTCACAGAGTCTGGTTTTTGTTTTTTCCAATTTTTACAACGCTGTAAGAGAAGGATCAAGAGATTCCTCTACAGCAATCACTTCTGTTGAGCTCAGTTCGTCTGTCTTTATAAAAGATTCAATTTCCTCTTTCCGCTCAGTCGATTCCAACTGATTTCCTTTCAATGTATCAGTTCCGTCTCTTTCAGGTGATTCATCACAACTGGTAGCAGAACTGCTGCCAACAACCGCTGCAATCTCTCTTTCCTTGGTGCTTTCTTTACTTTCATCTGTTGTAGAACATACAACTCGTGCTTTGCCGTCAGTCGGTTTTTCACCACAAGAATCATGATCATTACCGTCTGAACTCTCACATGATGCATTCGTTTTGTTTGTGCTGTCGACTGGTGATCCTGTAACAGGAAAGAAACATTCAGTTTCCATGGAAACACCTGCCTTGGGTTCTTCCATCGATGTTTCCATCGCATCCTTTCCAGTTGCCAATGAAGAAGACAAGTTTGCCTCTGTTGGACTTTTGTTTGATGCTTTAGCTACGCTCAACTCTCTCTCAGAAACAATATTTTCGTTGTCAGTTTCCGCCATCTTTGCACTATTCACTTCGCTCTCAGATTTTCCTGCGTCCAAGTCTTCTTTAATATCCACATTTTCAGTTGCATCCATTGTTTTATCTTCAGCCGCTCCTCCTTCACACACTGTGGAAGCCACAGCTTCACTCTTTGCTTCGTCCGATGCCACAGACCCATCAGATTTTGCAAAGCCTGTGGCCTGACTACTACTAGCCTCCAAATTACCTTCATCTTTGTCGTGTTTTATGACACCAGTTGCTGGATCAAAAGTCGTGATGTTAGATTCGTTTGATTTAGGTATTCCAGAATCAGATTGTCCAGCAGAATCTGACTGTGATACAGCAGTAGGGTCAGCTTTGCTGGAGGAAAATGCCTCCAGTGCACTGCTGAACCTTAACGGTCGTTCAAACAGACTCACAGCGACTGCCTGACGACCAGATTCTGCTGTCGAGACAACACGGAATTCCAACGGTTTTTCTGGTCCCTCCACAAACGCATCTGGTACAGAACCCATCGGCAACATGATGTTTAATCCCACACCCGACACTTTAAGTTGCTCTGGCTTCACACGTACCTCCTTGTCGTCGACCAACAAAGTCAACGGGTGGGACATGTTCAAGTGTCTAGCAAGAGCAGCCGGTATTACAAGCAGCTGTGCTGAAGGCCCACAGGACACCGTGACCTCATCTATAGACAAGCCAGACAGAGAGGTACTAGGATGAAGTAAATTAGGATGCTCAAGGCCAGTAGCAGCAGCATCGGTTCCATGATTTGATGCCTGTTGGAGTCTTGGAGAAGAAAGTGCAATCGCATTGATGTCGTCTGCCAAATTTGCTCCATTTGATGTTGATTTGCCAACCATAGACTGCTTCTTAACGTTTCTAGAAGATGGTTCAGATGACGATGTTTCTAAGGTTTGATTTTCATGTTTGTACAGTTTGTACGAAGTAGTTTCAAGTTCTTTGTTGAGTTTTCCACAAGCCTATAATAAACAGACATAATGCCAAAGGTAACGTAAGTCCGAAACCAAATACACCCCATGTACAAATACCCAGTGGGAGCCATATGAAGTGCCACATCATGATTAGGCTGCATTAAAATGAAGTAGTTTTCCACTGCTAAACCTCTTGTGCGACCACACGTTGACCATGTTAATCATTCTCGATTTGATTCAATTATTATTGGCATAACTCCAACATAAGTTATGGAGCTTATGGAGTCTCAAACCAATTGGGTCAGCAATTGTCCTGCTCTTCTACCCATGGTGCTATGCAGGTGCCACGATTTCGCACAACAACTCAAGCCTAACATACGGTACCCTCTCCTGCATTTAAATGTCCTCCTGAAACATAATCACTGTTGCATTTGGCACTGTTCAGCATACATTTTCCATCTACATTAAAAAGCACTTGCTGATCGGTTAGACAAGTACATGTGCAGTGTCTTAGTTAGGCACTTAAGAAGCACTATAAGAAGTGTCTTGATACATTTTGGTACATCAGAATTTTACACTTGTACTACTTCTTATAAGTGCCTTCACGAAGCAGCACATGTGCTCCTCAAAGGCTCAACATAACTGCACTTCACTTAAAATTACAAGGCACCACATAACAGAAAACGTGGCAATCAACTCTGAATTTAATCAATGCAGTCTGAAAATTATTACATAAATTGTTATGGCATTAGAAAATACAAGATCAACATATTAGGTGTAATGGGAGGCAAGTGGTAAAGTGGTGAAATGAATGATATGCAGGTAAAGACATGAACAACAAGAGGTGAAAGATTGGTACAACAGAATCAGGGCGCTTGCATTTATTTACAATACCTCAGTCATGCCTTGTAACGAGTTTTTCTGCATATTCCAAGAAACTTCATTATGATGTACAGACAAAAATAAGTCAAGAATCACATGCACAGGGGCATAACATAATGTCTTACCCAACAAGTGAAATTAATCTGTGGTGTGAAGTACATGTGAGAAGTGTATCCAGCACATTCCGGATGGAAGAGACACATACAGCTGGCACAAGGAAGAGTTGGAGGGATTCCCAGGCGGCCTGGACAGTCCATTCCACATATTCGTGATGTTTGATTTAGACAGCTACAAAATAAATACAAAATGCTTAACTAACGATGAGCTGCATTGACTTCCATGTTGCTTTTAGTGTTAATAAATATATCATGATGCTTTAACAAAGTACAATATATATATATATATATAAGTACTTTTTAATGTAGATGACAATGACATGATGCTTGTGTGTCCGTAACAAATGGGAGATAACAGTTTTCCCAAAGGACAAGTTGTCCTGGCTTTTACTGATTTGAATGATGGCTTTTATATCGATGGTTTTCAGTTTATAGTTCTCAACCATAACTCTGTCATGAAGTAATCAACAGAAAGTTCTGCTGCTAGACTTGCTGTTCATAATGACATCATATGCTCAATGGAGTGGGGTAAGGTGACAACACTTGTTCTTCTTGACTTGTCTGCTGCTTTTGATACTCTTCTTCTTCATCGTCTCAAGCACTGGCGTGGGATCTCTAGTCCTGCACTAAATTGGTTTAGTACTTGTCTTAGTCCATGCACTCAATCAGTGTATTTAAATGGTAAGTATTCATCCAGTACTTTTTTGGCATGCAGCGTTCAATAGGGTTCTGTGCTTGGTCCTCTGACTCCTCTTTGTTTACATTATACACTACACCATTAGGAACACTGCTGGATAATCATTTGCTGGGATATCATTTCTATGCTGATGATACTCAAATCTACAATTCTACATTTCATTTGACAGCGTGTTATGTGACTCGCTGTGCAGCTGTTGTCTGCTGCCTTTGATGAGGTGCAGTCTCGGATTTGGGCCAATAAACTTTTCCTTAACCCATCAAAGACTTAACACTCAAAGTTTTTTCAATAGATGTCTTGGAGATGCTACATTAATATTGCTCTGAATGTTTTCTTTTAAACAGCAAAACAGGTACTGGCTATGTCAGAAACCTCCCAAATTGGCTACTAAACAGCACAAGAGGTACAGATAAAATAGATACTAGCCTTTCAACTGGTTTTGGCATAATAGAGGTTGGTGCAACCACTGGTTTTTTCTCGGTGGACAACGCAGGCTTCTCATTTGATTTCCCGTCAGACTTAGGCAGAACCTTCCCCACCGGTGAAGGCAACGTCGTCGGGGTCTTTGACTTTGACAATGCTTTGGCAGGCAAAGGAGTCGCCTGCTGATGACTTTTTGAAAGCTTCTTCAGAGATGGCTGACCATCCTTCTTTGACATAAGCGCTTTGATGGCTGCATTGATCTTCTCGAAGGAAGTTGCAGCCCCAGAGGAAGAACTTGCTGAAGCAGACGACTTGGGTGTAGACTTTTTGAGTGGTGACGTTTTCTTAAGATCTCGGATGGATTTCTCAGCCAAGCCAGGTTTAGGAGTGGCAGCAGCAGACAAAAGTGATCTGGCCTTCAACTTTGTAGCTTTAGATGTCATTGCTTCTTGAGATTTGCTGGTGCTGTAAGATTCATCTGATCTCTTTGAATTTAACTTTGCCAAGTTCATGGCAGAAGGCGGACCTTTTTGCCGCCTAACGTTTTCTTCTGGTCGACTACCATTAGACGCATCACTTGTTTTGTTAGAACTTAATCTTTTTAAGCTAACAACTGGAGACAGACTTTTACGCGATGACCGATGTTTGCCATGCGAGGAAGCACTTTTGGTTTTAACCGGAGACTTTGACGATACGGCTTTGTCTTTGTCCAGAGGCTTAACGTTTCCACTCTGCAGCAGCGGGTTGTTTACAGTGCGCAAAGCATGACTCATGTACGTCCGCAGGGCCAATGTGGCTGCTGCACGTACAGCTTGTCGCTTGTCTGTCTCATCTACTGGCGTCATACCGCCAGCTTCTGGTGATACTTCCTCTTTCTTAATGTCTAGCTTAACAGGAGAGACGGGTGTTTCCGCTACGACAGGGATTACGGGTGCTTCTGTTTTAACCGAGACGTCAGCTTTACATGATTCCTGATTTGCAAGTGTCTCCTTCAATTTCCTCTGTCTGTTCGTTCCAGTTGATGATGCCTGCGATGATGCATCGTCGTTAGCCTCATCAAAACTTTTCATGCTGCTTTCGTTCGAACTGAGGAGCCCCGTCCTACGACTGAATCGCCCCCGGCTAAATGCTGCGGCCCGCACCATTTCCTGTGGCTCTTTGTAAATGGAGCACTTTGTGAAAGTGAAACACTCGGCCGTAAGAGTTGACTTTACACTTTTTACTGCAAATATAATAAGATCACAGTGTAAATAAAACCAAGAACAAAACAGGCTGTTCCTCCCACGGCCTCAGGTGTCAATGCGGTTAGTTATTGCAGTGATCTCTGTCTGTAACCCTCTTTAATGGCCATAGATCACTAGTTGTACACATGTGGGCTAAATAGCATCTAGATATTCTAAAGATATATCACAGTTTCTATATACAATCATTGGTTGTGACTTACAGATGTCCTATACACAAGTACACTCAAATCGGCAGCAATATTTAATCTAATGATTCCATAGCACCATCACCATAATGCATAAAGTATCAATTGCAGTTCACTTTCAGTGAAATCGTAGTAAAAGTTGTAATCCATTATAAAAACTAGGTCAAAATCCAATAAGTGAGAGAAACCTGAAGTCAAGCGACAAAGGCTAAGCAAGAAGTAACAGAAGAGTTTTAAGTTAAGTTTCAAATGACATTAGGAGATTGTCAGAATGCACAAAACTGGGTAGTTCAACACGCTAAATACAGCTCAAACTAAGTCAGCCACAAACTGCTCCAATATATTTCAAAGCATTTTAACTTTGGGGCTTTTACCCAAGAGAGGCATATAAACAAATAAGCCATAAAACAGCACAAAAACATTAAACAATATATTTTAAAAAGTTATGTAAAAAGCAATATTTAAAACACATTGAACTCACAGTAATCAAGAATCTGAGGCAGAGATCTCTACAATAAGACAACAATAATTTACTTTAAAATCGATTGTATATCAAAACAAAGAATAGCACTCAATTAAAACAAACCAAGACATCCTGTCACCAGAAGAAACCAAGTCAAACTCAATGAGGAAGCCTAATACACTGGAAACCAGTTATAACGTGCTCCATTATAACATGAATTCTGTTATGACAGTCAGGATATGGATCTCAACATTAATTCACCTATAAAAAATAAACTCAATAGAACTTGGCGTCCTTATACAGTGGTTCTTAGTATGGCTCCTAACAAGAGCAGTATACTGAGTTTCTAGGTTACTGTGAACAAAACAATTGGACAGCTTGGAGAAAACTTGTTCAAAACCAAGCTGACTGTTGTACTACTCACCAGTTTTGTATCGTCTGATGAAAAGTAATACACATCACACAGTGGTTTGGAAGATGAAGGATTTTTAACTGTATTCCTGAACACTATTTCTCTTCGCCAGCCTGCAGTGATAAAACAAAGAACACACATCTCTAACTGTATTTCCTTTTCCCTTGGTCTCTGCTCGGTTCAGTCCATGCAATAACCGATACCAACCATTCAGCAACTTACATCATATTGCGTTAATAATGACACCTCAAAGCAACATAAACAGACAAACCAAATTTTGGGTCTGCTCCTATGAACACAAAAAACCTAACTTAAGATTTAAGCATACAGTTAAACAACTCACAATTATTCAGGCACCTATACTGTAGAAAGTCCACACTAGAAAAATAAAAGAAATGGAGTAAGAAGGAAAGTTCTAGTCAAGAACATGGAATAACATAACAATTAAAGTATGTGTTAATTCTGCATACGCACAAATCAAGAACATTACCCGAAATCAATAACATATAGCTAAATAATATAATCTCATTTGCAGTTTGTCAGTTGGTGCAAGAGATAATGGAAACTTACCAAGCTTAAATGGTTTGAGCCACTCTGGTTTTACAGCACTGCATCGTTCAACAGATAGCGATGTAGGTGTATCAGGTAAACCTACAACATTTACCATTTCTACAGTGGCCCGTTAGTAGTCTGGGCATTTTGTAATGCAATGCAGTGGCCAAATCAATCAGAAAAAACTTGGAAGGAAACATTTATTTCAACTACAGTTTATCCAGTTAATTAACCCTTTAACAACAAGCATGTACTAAAATGCATTGAAAACTAATCGTTGTTAAAGTATTAAAGTTAACAATATGATGATATCAGAGATCGGATTTGGAGAAATAGGCTTATCTTCAACATAGCACAAAAAAGTGCACCATACGAGATCGTTGAATGTCCAATTTAGTCTAGCATGGTTCTACCTTGGACGGTGGCTATTACACATACTGTAGTTGCTTCTGTGCAGGTGACAAATTTATATAATATCAATCAATGTCTAGACCATACTTGATATGTTTACTGCACATGGGAACTTTAACTAGAGACTACACATCAGAGAGGAGAAAGAAAATGCAGCTGTTGATCACAACTGAAAGAGAACAAAATAAACATACCTTCCAAACTAGTGCTCAGAACTTCAGGCTGGACCTTTGGAAGCACTTCCTTCTTCACCTTAGGCCATGTTATCTTTGGCTTGCGATCAGCGCTCATCACTTCTATGGATTTTTCTTTCTTATCCTTAGGCTGTCCTGTCATTTCCTTTGACTTTCGCTTTTCAAGTCCAAGCAGCACTCGTGCTGATGTACACTTATGGCGACGGCCACTTCGTTCCAATGGTTTACTGTCATCTGTTAATCCACTCAGTTCCAGAGATTTATCATCCCCACTGGTCTCCTCTGCCTGGCTCTTTTCCGATGCATATGAGACATCCACCTGACCAAGAGATACGGAAACAGAGGTGTCCATTCCAGTGCTTAAGCCCCTCTTTTTCCTCTTTTGTGGCAAATTCTCAGCACCGTTTGGAGTGCTCGTTTTGAGATCTCCACAATCAGCAAAATCGGATTCCTTTTTCAAATCATCGATGAAGCTCGACTCTGCTAACGAGAGGATATCACTGTTGACCTTTAAGACACACATTTAATATAAACTAGACATTGCAGTAACAGTAATCAAATGGCAGTTGCAGCACTGCTTCATGTCACCTCAAGCGTGACATTCGTAACCCAGTAACATTTACACAATATTATAATGACTGAAGCACAGTGTACTACAGTGCACTTCAACTTGAGTCCATTGTGCCTTCTTGCATGTTGGACTGTCTGGAACAGACTCCCACTACATTTATGTACTGTTGCATTTTGATTCTGTGCAGGGTACATTTGCAAAACGTCTCAAGATGCACTTGTTTCAGTCAGTTATAGGTACAGCGCCTTTGTGAGTTACTCAAACTGTGCCATATTTAGTGTTTTGCTACATATATATATATATATACATACAGTCATTCATGTTCAAGATTAGCCTTCTATGCAACAGCTTGAAGATTTAGTTTGACTCCACAGCAAAAGTGCAACAGAATAGCTTCAGTCTGAACTGAAATACTGACTCAGTCTCCAAGTCATGAACAATGTGGAACAGTGAAGATATATTTTCAGTCTAGAAACAGTAATAACTCTAATGGCAACTATAAATTTTCCTGTCATTTAAGCAACTGGGCATTTTCACTTTAACAAAATTGTTGATGCTCATTTATGATAGGCTGACCTGGTAAACCAATGCATAGTTTTCTATATAATTCTTGTACATCTGAGACGTTCCTAAGAAGAACGGCATAAATGCTCCAGCAAATAAACATAAACGAATGTAATTATCACAATATTCATAAGAATTAAGTGCTACCTTCGACAAGACTTCTTCAGTGCAAATCTTTTTTGGGAGATTGCCTTGATCTGCTTCACCTATAAAATGAATAAACAATATATAAGAACTGCCATCTGGACTTTAATTGAAAACAACTTGTTACATTCACTGTGGTAGCAATATACCAAAACAGCGTCAAAAATGATTCTAATGAACGATTTTAACAGATCTCAATGCACGATCTGCAGAGCAAAATTTGAACTAGAACATTTTCATATATAGGAGGACTGTGCATTTTGGCATTAAGGAAAACAAGCAGATCAAAAACATAATTTCCACTTCAGTATCTGTTATTAACGTTAATAAAATAATCAGCACATAAAACAATGATGTTTCTTGAAGCATATTGAAGTTACTGAACGAGTCTGTGACATCCAAGGGTGTAAGGGCCATGAGAATAAATGCTTACGCAATAACAGAACACAAAGAACAGCAGCCCATATTGCTAGCCAGAGAGGCAGCCATGGGTATGAAGTGTTAGCGACTTCATTTTCTTAGCCTGATCAGATGAGGGCAGGTGGTCAATCCTCCCCCTTGCCATCTAATCCTTCTGCCAACAGTTTACAGTCATTACAGCCGAGTTGGAAAGGGGCGCATTTTGAGCAGCAAACTCAAAATAAATTTCTGTATTGGTGGGGACTTGAACTCTTAACCTCTCGGCCGACACTCCAGTATGCTTACCACTAGACTATCGTGCACCCCATTACACAATAACAACAACAGTAATAATAGTCATCCAGTTTTTCTTAATTCATTATTCCATGATATTTATAACATTTACCTTTTGAGCCACCTCTCTTCCTTTTAGAGCGAACAGCATGTGGTGGACGCATTAGGCTCTCTGAATGCTCACTCTCTAAATTACCACTTTCCATCTTGCAGATTCTGCAGCCCTAGTCGAATCTTTTCTCTCTCTAACCTGCACAGTTTCAACATTCACAAAGAATTTTACTTGCAATTTCTACCACTAATCAAAATATGTCTTCAAATGCCACACTGCAAGTAGGCTTCAGTGTAAAGTCATCATTGCAATTAACTATCGCAGTGAATGCGGTTGTTTTGGACCACATGATGAAAATGTTTTCTTGCAAGTAATTATCTGTATTTGGAGTTTGATTTATATCTGTCAGCTAGAAGAAACATCAATGCAAAAGAAATCGTCTTGATGGGTTTTCAATGGTTTTGGAAAGTTACAAATGCAACTCTCGATGCTACCTGTGAGTAAACAGTTATGCAACGCTTCAGTGACAGAAACAGCCGACATCATGTTTGGAGATTTTGTTTCATGAAGCTGTTAGTTTGGATTTTGAACTTCAACTGGACAAAACTTGTTTGAATAGCAGAGTCTGAGATTCATTGGTTCAACATAAATGTATGGCAAATGAATCATTATCAGTTTGCAATGCAGCTGAGTTCCTCGTAAGCTTGAGTTACTCATAGAAGTTTCTGTTTACTTTTGACAATTGAAATTTGGACCACATGATGAAAATGTTTTCTTGCAAGTAATTATCTGTATTTGGAGTTTGATTTATATCTGTCAGCTAGAAGAAACATCAATGCAGAAGAAATCGTCTTGATGGGTTTTCAATGGTTTTGGAAAGTTACAAATGCAACTCTCGATGCTACCTGTGAGTAAACAGTTATGCCCAGCCATTTAAAAAGTCATGTCCTCTTCTTGGCCACTTGCTGCTTCGCTGCAGATAAATGTTTTTATTCATCAGCTAGGTCCAAAGACATAAAATATGCTGTTCAGCTCTGTATTAACAGGTAATGAGTCTTGAAACAAATATTTTGGCTATGTAGTAGCTTTGGAATTTGAAAACAGCGATGGTGACAAGCATTATGCAGGCAGATGTCACCACTGATAGGAATAAACATAAACATAAACTCATTTTTTGACTGAATTAATTAAGTTTTCAGCTCTTTACCAGATACTATAAATTTGCCAAAGGCTACATTAACAGTGTTATACATCTTATTTTATTCATGAAATTGCTTATGTATTTTCAAAATGATCATTCTGATTTTGATTTTTCCATATTTACCATATTTCTTTTACTAATTTTGAGATAAACACAGGACAGAATTCCAGAATGAATGAATAATATTGTTGAGAAAGCAAAGACAAAAAAATGATATAGTATGTCTATGATTTTGTACAGATTCGAGTGTTTGTATGATCTAATAAAGGTAACATTCATGAAAAACAACGTTGCTGCCAAACGCTTGAATTGTATAACTTAAAAGATGTAAGCTCACATTATCTTTCAACTCTAATGCATTCTAAAAAGGTGGGATTAGAAACATGTTATGGCTAATGCGATGATGTGACTATACAACTGCACGTACGTACGAGACATTCGGATTTTAGCTATACCTATTTTTACACGACTACTGCATCAAACATAATAAATCCATGTAAACATTAATCAATGAAACGTTAAGAACTCTAATAAAAGACAAGGAATGCAGAAAATTTTGAATAATTGTGTAAACAAACCTATAAAAATCATTTGACGCTATTAAACCAACAAAATACGCAAATTTCGAGCCACATGCTAAGTATATATTAAAGAAACCACGCGACACCCAATCGCCATTTTCACGTAAAGTTAACTGCTAGCGCCATCTAAGCGCTGGTGCTTGCAGTTTGCAATACGCACTACAATCTGTACGCCATAGGTTCCTTGCGTCCGCCCCTACATTCATATATATTCTTGTAAGGTGTCTTTAAATATTTACTTTCATTTATTCGTTTCATACCAAGAGGGGATTACGGGTATCGAACCCCGAATCTATCCCCCTCCCCATAGTTTATGACGCCACTATTTAAAAGTCATGTGAAGGGTCCTATCGTAATCGTAATCTCAAAATCCTATTGAAATAGTATGCGCCTATTTACTATTTATTAAAAAGTAGTCAACCACCAGTCTGAGAACCAAATTTAAAATGAATGGGAGGCCCGATAGCGCATTGGATAACATCTGGCGTAGAGTGCGAGAGGTACAGAGATCGAGTCCCATAGGCGGACATGCTTTGTAGGCTGCAATTTGCGCCGTGTATTGCAGGCTGTCTGTTCTGTTAGTAGTTAAGATTTATCGCATAACATGTACATGTACAGCGCAGTGCGTCTGCAGGCGCTTAATTAAAGAATAAATAATATTATTATTGTCTGTCATTCCTTACTTATTATTACTAACTTTGAGTTCTTTACCTCTGGGTAAAATAATACCTTTATGTTTGTAAACTCGATTGATCTCTATGGTCTATTAATAGAATACTAAAGCAAAATCGTGGGAACCAGCTTATAATAATAATAATAATAATAAATATATTCTTTATCCCCTCCCGGACAATTCTTATTCACAGGTGCTTTTTCAGAAACAGGGTGAGAACTGTCGGGGTTCAACCCTCTAGTCTTTCTGAGGCCCTCCCCCCCGTTGACTTCATTGCAGAAGGGGGTCGTTTCCAATCCCCTAGTTGTACTAGTGTGATTATATTGTGCATAATATTATACTTTAGCATTTTCTTTCACAGTTCACTTTGTGGGCTAATAAAGTAATGGTCTGGTTGATTATGAGATCTGTGACCATGTGAATTGTATACTAATAAATTTGGTGATGTCATCACTTTAAGGAGTTTAAGCTTTCTATTGCATTTTAGAATTGGTTGCAAAAACAGATAAAATATTCAACTCCACATGGATCAAACTGATCAAAGACTGACCCCACCCCATCTTTTCTACAATTCTCACACTGGTCAGAAAGCACAAGAGACGTGCATAATGAAAGCAACACTATACCGAGAGTACTTCTGCTCAGTGACAAAGCTCTGAAAGCTGTGACATCCAATTCAACTTGTAACCGTGATAACTTTCAATGATTTATCAACTATCCAGGAAGAGTATCCTCATTTGAAGTATCTGAATGATACGTCACGTTAACTAGAAATGCTGGACATTCATCCACGAATCAAGTCAGTGTTTCTGCGCCTCCACACAAGCATTCCATCCAGTGCTCCAGTAGAGACTCTAGTAGGCCTAATGCAGCACTAATTCTCACCAATACAAGGAATCGCTTATCCGATGAAACTTTTGAACAGTTGCTCTTAGTCAAAGTTAACAAGAACTACTAATATTTGGAACATTACTATGTTAGGAGATTTCAAGCTTTCTCAATAATTATGTAACTGACAATGATAACAGCTAAATAGTTTTTAAATAGTCATGTGGTATTTTGAATAGTCTGCAGCTATTTACTATTTTAAATACTATTTCAATAGTTTCTACAGGTACTATTTACTATTCTATTTAAACAGTCAACCTGACTATTTACCCCAACACTGCAAACTTCTAAAGCGCCACTCGAAGGCCAAGTGAAAGGCACCAGCCTATTCACGAGCGCTACGTCTAATCTGAGAGGGTTCCAGAGAGTAGTCCAAAAAGAGGTCTGAGTCCGTTTCCAGAAGGCCAAATCAAGTCAGAGGGGGTTTCCAGAGTAGTCCAAAAGAGATCACAGTCCAGTTTCCAGAGGGTCAGATCAAGAGAGGTTGCAGAGCAGCTGTCAAGGCGGGTGTCATTTATGGCGAGAATAATTTGAAGACAGTACTTGAAAAGGTTAGACTTCAGTTTTGAGTGCAAAGCCAGAGGGGTGATAGATAAAGGAACATGAAGGACGGGTTTAGGCATAATTAAGCTGAAAAAAGCTAGGGTCTCGCAATCTGCAGGGGCCTGGCTACGCCTATGAGGGAGATCCTTCACGACCGCTGCCCGTTTGAATGGGCGCGACGCTCTTTAAGGTCCTCATGTACAGACCGTTCTAGCCCATCATTTAAATCTCTTAAATAAGCCACGAGTAGGCCAGCCGGGTACGCCGGCACAAAGACGCATGCGTGGGACATGCACAGTAACCAATGTAGTTAACTGGGCGCTTCAGTTTCTGCAATTCAAGGACATGGAGTCACTCTGTCCTGCCGCACTGGGCTATACCATAGGATCAACAGGTTTCCTAACTGTCACAGGGTTACAGTTACAGCAATCCTGCATATTACACGTTTTGATTATGGTAATTCATGGAGGCTACATATACGAACGGAACACAAGAACACAACCGTCTGGATGGACAGGATAGCCATGGGATGCTAACCAGCACTATAAGCACTCCTCTGGTCACTGACTGATATAAATGTGCTGTAAAAAATGCTTTCTTCACCAATGTCAATCAATGAATTCAACACAACAGATCTTGCCACTAGGAAGAAACTCCCTTCATATTTGCACAAATTTCCACACACTTCTCGCCATTTCATCTGCATTTCTTATCCATTTGCAATGTCTCCCAACTGAAATGTCATCCAAGCAGTTTGTAGTTTTTCGTTTCATTTAATACAAGTAAACTAAAGTTTGAATAAGTGAAAAACAAAGTCGTAGAAATACAACAGGAATGTATGTATCCTTAATGCAAAACGTTCAAAGTCAAATCAGTGTCTTTAAAAAATCATCCAAAGTGGTTCATCAGGAATATCTGTATCGTTCCCAGTTGCCGAGTAGTGGCTAGAAAATTCCCAGTCGGAGGACGAGTCGAGTACAGCATATTCCTCATCTGATGAACTCAAATCTGTCGACTCAAGATCAGTTTCAACCGCAGACTGTTGCTCACTAGTTGTTGCTGATGTAGATGTTGTGGTGAAGCTTGTCGTTTCAGGGCTACTACTCCTCCATGTCGAAATGCTTTCTTCAGCTGTGAATTTGTCACTGTTCATGCTATTTACATATTTGTTGAATTCAGATATGTTAATATGTAATTTAGCCATCACATCATCATCATCAACATCATCATCATCATCATCATCACGGTTCCAGTTGTTGGCAGAGTTGGCATTGGTTGTAGTATTGGCATTTAATGAGTAGTTTGGTTTTGTTTTCTTATGCTGCCCATACAAGTCTTCGTAATCCTGGTAACCCTTAGCCAGCCTTTTGGCACGTTTAGTGCGATATGCTCTAGCCCTGGAGTTGTCGAACCGTTGATTATGCTTGATGACATTTACAGAAAGAAATAGTACAAGGGCTCCAGCGTACCATCCTAACATGTAATACAATCCCGGCGTCCAAGCTGAAACAAACCACAACAAAACTAAGACAATTGACTCATAGGTTAACCAGACTGGACTAAGACTCCGCAATACAAGTATGGATTCACAACCTGCCTCATTCCAAACGTATGATTTCCATGTCAGAATATTATTGTTGATGCTTATATTCAAATTCATTCATTTCTCATTCATTTTGATAATTTATAGCAACGGCAGCCATAATTATGTTTCTCTGAATCTGCAAGCCTATCCACATTCCACAAAACAAATGAAATATTTCACATATAATTAAGCTTGTGAGTTGTGACCCAAGGATAAGGCTGCAAAGTGAATAGTCACTACATGATATGCATTTTCCATTTATGATCAGTTGCAGGAGGGAAATGCCAATAAATTCTATGGGGAAGGCCAGTAAACTACAAACCATAGGCGTTGACAGACCACGTTCTTGGGGCCACACTGGATATATAGTTGGCCACCAGTTGTGACCAGTATCCTCATGCAGACTGCTGTGCTTCCAGTGAACGTGGCTATCATGGACTATGTAATGTAATTACAGGTTTACAGATTTACATAGCACCTCTTCCCAAGGAACTCATCAGAGGCGCTCTTGACCTAACGATGAAAATCCAGGATCGAACAAAACTGTTTTGAAGCGCTAACAGAATAGAGGTTAAGAAAGACCAAGAAGCTCATGTTGTCAGGGGCGTCTACACCATAGAAACCTTGGAGCAAATGCTCCATCCAAGAAATAGGGGGGGGGGGAAGATCTGTCAGTGTGTGTGCCACCATTTTAGGGGGAAGGAACGGGGAGGGGGAAGAAGAGGGGGAAAAGGGACGTTGCTCCAATGACTTAGGGGGATAGACGTCCCTGCATGTTGTAACGTGCTAGGTAACCTATTCCAGAAAGCTGGACTGCCACAGCAAAATTTCTGTGCTGTACTATGCTATCAGTGTTTTGGTTGAGGGAAGAACCAGGTCACCCTGAGCAGCAGAACGAAGAAATCTTCAGCCAGGAATAGATAAGACCGAGACAAGCAACTCCCTAAGATAAGATGGAGCCCTGCGCACAAGGCAATTAGGCATAAGCATTAGGATCTTGTACTCAATGCGTTTGAGCATCGGCAGCCAGTGCAATTCCTCCTGCCAGGTTAACTTGCTTGGTACAGAGCGACCTGACTGGTACTCAATCATGAACCAGTGTTTAATCTAGACGTCTTTGGGGGGGAATGTCCCCCCAGGATTGATGTCCCCCCCCCCCCGAAGGCCAGCAATATTACAATGTAGAGACCTTTACGGGAGGAAAATTCCCCCCCCCCAGGATACATGTGGATACATGTTTCCCCCCCTCCCCCCAGAGAGATGAATTCCTAAAAAAAAGGTCAGCAACCTTTTTTGAGAGTAATCGCTGTAGAAAAAGTGGAAAAATCGTCAACTTTTTTTAAGATGAAATCTTGTATAAATTCGTTGGTCCCCCCCAGAAACCTTGTTTCCCCTCCCAGAAGAGGAGGACTAGATTAAACACTGATCATGAACCTATGCAATACACCACAGAAGTTTTCTTGGGCTCGTCCACTTTTCAACAACATGTTGTTTCATATTTTACATGCCCAAAATAACCAGAGAAACTACTGCTGCACCTCCTGGTCTTGCCAGCACCTGAAACCCGTCCAGTCAAACCGTGGGTTGATGCTCACTCACACTGAAAGTGAATTTCCTTAAGCAGCACTGGACAATATAATTGCCACTGTTTTCTGTTTATCAGTTAAAACACTAAAAACATAAACCACAAAAGAACACACATACTTCAAAATATATAAAAATTAATTCTTAATAATCAACATTATGTAAGCTTAAAACTTACGGCCATGATCTATAACTGAAGGTGCAACTGCAAAGAAAAAATACAAAGCACTATGTCAAGAAATCAATTTATTGTCATGTCAAACAAATTTCCTACATGTTTATTAAGTTTTGAATAATTTTAACATATTCCAGCTTTAAGCGTTAATTAACGTAAGTATATATATCAGAAACTCACGATGCTGTCTTGGAAGCCTCATAGCAAAATTGTTTTAAATAGGTCATTTTCAAAAGCTGCACCAACTCTGTGATCCACATTCTCAAACACGTCATATAAAATGTTATCTATGTCTAAATTTATACATAATGCTATTTATGTTATTTCCATGTCTGTTATCTGTATAATTTAGGAAAGATTTAAAGATAAAATATCCTTGAAAAAATTCTCAGCTTCTTAATATAACATAAAATAGCTGTTGAGCCAGAAGAAACTACAGCCATCAAGTAGAATTTTACTTTGGGAAGCAGATGGCCAACACAATCGCATCAGCATGAAAGCTGCCCAAATAGCAAATCAAACCCTTAGCATGGAGTGGAATGTGTCTAAAAACCATGGCAGGTTTCATATTGGTCATGTATGCGATTATAGGTTCAATCAGAAACAAGGACATTAATTAAAACCTCTGCAATTAAATCATACACAGAACTGATAATTTCACTTTTAACACCTAGCCTGGGGTCAAACTGTTGCTGCAATTCAGTGGTTCCCAACCTTTTTCATATCAAGGCACCCTTACCTAAAGTCATTCAGTCAATGGCACCAGGCCTTAATTTCATGTTTTTTTCTTCCAGTTATTTCTTTATTGTATTAATGACAAGTAGTGGTCCTTGTATTCAACTGTAGTGTTGCAACTATTTCTACACTACTTTTAAGTATTAAAAAAATTTAGAAGCCTATGTCAGTACCAGGGCCGTAGTGGTAAAATTAGAGGTAAGTACATGCTACCAGTTAGTTTTCCAAAACAAATTAGAGGTGAGTACACGTTACCAGTTAGTTTTCCTAAACAAATTAAAGGTGAGTACAAATATTTTGTGAGGTGAGTATACGTTTCTAGAGGTGAGTACACGCTGTATACCCGTGTATACCTCGACTACAGCCCTGGTCAGTACTGATAATCAGTAGCTTGTCACATTATTTTTACATCCTGCAATCCACGGCATCCCTAGCACAGGTTCACAGCACCCTTTGGTGCTGCAGTACCCAGGTTGGTAAACACTTCTGTAAATGATGTTTGTGTCTGTGTGTACACGACTGTGCAGTGTGCACGGATGTTTGATGTTTCTTGTCAATATTTTACTCCATTTTTCATGTGACAATAGACAGAATAAGAACAGAATTACATAAATATTACAATACAAAAGCACACACAAATTACCTGCTAGGAAGTAGTCAACAGTTGCTTTAAAATCGACAAAGCAGGCATACTGGCCACTGTCCCCCGGTTCCAACTGTTTAAACGTCAATCGAAGGTACTGATCTAATTTTACTCTGCCGCTGGTGTTTAATGCTAATTCTGTTGGGTTTAAAACCACCCGATCCTTCTTCCATACAACTTCCGAGTCTTCGTATATACTGAAACGAAGAAGTTATCAAATGCAAACTATCAACCAGGTAGAAATGCAAGACACTTAAAAGAGATACGCTGATAGCACGCGGTCATTGGAAGCCAGAATCACAGTGAAAGCTCAAAGACATAAGTGATAGTGATTCAATAATAGACAATTAATGTTTCTGGCCACATTAATGTCTAATGTCTCCAGACATTTAAAAGCGTGCAAGTGCCTGGTTTGAAGTGTGAAGTAGAGTACATATACATACACAGTTGTTGTGACCATGGCAGAGACAGCAGCTAAGATCCTGCCGTTGTTAGGTGGGGCATGGCAGCCAATTGGTTACAGCACTTGTAACTGTAACTGAAGACTTATATAGCGCCACTCTGATCAGTGGCGCTCTCGACCCGCATCAGTGCCAGCACCGGCAAAAGAAAGGTTTCAAGCATCTATGGAACTGGAACAACCACAAGGTCACGGGCCAAGGATCACAAGGAGGCCCTCGCAGGCAAAGAAGAAACTGGGGTGCTGAAATTCATTAGGTAAGACAGAGCAAACCCAGTCAGGCAGTTGTGCATGAGGGTGAGGGTTTGGCCTGCAACACGGAGGGTAAAGTTTTGAACCTTCACGGAGGAGGTTTCTTGTATGGGATCTTGAGTAAGTCCTTCACAGTTGTTTGGTGCCACTGATGCACTGTCGTATGACTGTGTGTGTGCACTTCTGAACATTGGACGGAGAACAATATCAATACAGTTGTATAGTATTGTATTAAATAGGCTAGCAGTGGCAGGGGAGGGCACAAATACAATAATGTAATGTAATGTATATCTACTGCTACTAGGTGTGGAGTGCAGACAATGTGTTGCTACGTATTAAGTTCACCTTGTCTGGAACTGTACTACCAGCTGAGGGACTTTAAAGCCAGATGCAGTTATTAGGACTGTTGTCCTGCATTCAGGCAGCTGTGCACAGCTGATAGTCTACTACAGTGTTTCTTAAACTCTCGGATGCTGCGGACCGGTGATTGCTTTACCAGCCATTACGCGGACCGCTGCTTTTCAACATCAGCTTACATGTTTCATATGTTTGACATGTTATATTTTAAAAAAAATTCATATAGGCCCTAACATTGTCACTGTTTATGACTACATTGTTGTTACTGTTGCAAATATAAACCATTTATTATACATTTTCGCGAATAAGTTGAAAAATTATGAATTTTAAAGAAGTGTTTCACGGACCGGTGACCAGAGCTCCGCGGACCGGCGCCGGTCCGCGGACCACCACTTTAAGAACCGCTGGTCTACTACACAGCAAGTTGCTGTATCATATGTTAACATGTTAAATAGGTATTACGCAGATTCACTCATAAATATGTCACACGCAATCGAGTCTCCACTGTAGTTATCAATTGCCTATGCAATAGCAAATTGTGGCAATAATTAGTGCAACAAATCCTGATATAAAGCACATTTTCCTGACGAGCAGGAATTAGTTTAGTATGGAAAAGAATTGTCTAGTGTACTAATAAGAGAGGCCAAACCCATTCAAATATAACCAGATATCACCTTGACCATCAGGACACTAAAAATGAGTATGAAACAGTGTTGTACGAACATTGGAAACTCAATGTAAAACACTGTCTTTGGAAGCCATAACATCTAAGTAAGTAAGTATATTCTTTATTACACCATTAGCAAACGCACAATGGGACAGTACCTAGAAGCATTGAATATAAAACATAGAAGTAATAAATCGAAATAAAAATTATAAAATAAGTAAATAAGTAAGCAATTGTTTTCTTTTCATTTATATTTTCGTTTAAATTACCTGGTAATGTAACCCTTCCCTGTCAGATGATCACATCGCGGTATCTCACGAGCGAGGCCAAAGAAAGTATCCGGATAATCTAATGATGTGAAATGATTTTTTACTGGTAAACAATCTGGATTTTTTTACTGGTAAAAAGTCTGCTTCATATTTTATCATGGGAAAAATGTAATATGCTTCAAGTTGTCTTTCCTTACACTTATAACACATCAGAATAAATATATTGTCACAAACAAAACTACCGAAACATTCTCCCAGTATGACATCGTGAAAGAAATATTGTACTGGCAGAGTATTTCAAGAGCGCACACGATGCAAAAATTGAAAGAGAACAAGATCTCGAATAAAACTAGGATGCAACTTACCTGGGACAGAATAACTTAAGAGTTTCTCCCTCTTCCTTTTCAATACCTTGCTGTGTGACTTGTAAAAAGCACACAAGAAACCTGTTTACTTTATGCCAACTTATAGCCAAACTAAGGCCAAGACAAAGTAAGGAACGATAAGGTAAGTTACAACAAGCTAACCACATGTAATTTAGCCATCACATCATCATCAAATGTTGGTATCTATTGACTCATAATTCTGTCTTTGACAGTCATATCAGGAATCACATTCAAATGTAATCATGTTACAATGAATTTATTTTCTGCAGGTGATTTAATTTTGAGATCCACATCCCCAGCCGTGTTACATCAGAATTCGTGTCATAAGAAAACATGCTAAAAGGAGTCTCTAGTGTATTTACAGTGGGAGATTGTGCCAGAAGAATAGTCCAAAGCACAAGAAAGCAAGGAGTGCTCTCAAAATTTTACAAAAGCGCAATACTAGTTAAGTCCCTGCATGCTGTAAAAATGATTGCAATTATTGTCAACTTGGCTGGCTCACTCTACACAGAAATGCTGAGCTCTTTGATGTATTCTTGGACTACATTGACTATACAGGTTGCTCAGAGTAGTACAGTAGCAGTACAGAAAGATGCTGCTACCAAAGAATGAATTCTGAGGAAATTATCTTTCAATATTCCACAGTCTAATCTGATATAAATCGACGCAACTATCTCGCATCAACAAATGGATTGCCAACACAAAAGCCAAAATACATATTTCTGGCCATTTCAATCATAATTAAACGCTAACTGTGTATAGCTCAGGATAGTGGCGTAACCAGGACTTTAAAAAAATTACGCAGTTTGTAACACTAAGGGGAGGGGTCTGGGGAGGGGGCAGGGTAAGAAAAATTTTTTATTTAGAGGTTTGTAAGGTGCATTTTGGAGACCATGTTTTTTGTTTAAAGTCATAACATTTAACATAATTTCTTTGGCAAATTATATAATATCATAATTTGGTTTTAAAAGTTGGACAGTTACAATGCCTGACCCGAGCTCTATGAGAACTGATATAGGTTGTTTTACATACCTGATTTATTCTTTTTACCTGAACTTAAACTTAACGTAGATTGTCTGAGAAGTTTGATGGAAGCCTTCATCGAAGATGCCTTACAAGTAGAAGCCCCTACTCGTCAGTAATAGGTTTCGAACAGTGACTTGGATTTGCTCTCAGTGTTGAACCTTTGGAATTGGTCTTGAAACTGGTCTGGATCTTAAAACGCTGGTATTGCTCTTGTGTGCGTGAATGCCGACATGTACACTAAATGCAGAGAGAGAGACAGAGAGACGGGGAGAGAGAGAGAGAGAGAGAGAGAGAGAGAGAGAGAGAGAGAGAGAGAGAGAGAGAGAGAGAGAGAGAGAGTGGGGAGCGGGACGAAGGAGGCATATGGTGCCGAGAGTAACTGCCTCGAGCGCAGGTGACTAAAATGGAAAGACGGGAAACGAGAAATTTTCTAACCCAAAACTTACTACAAGCCAATACAAGGTCATGTGCCAAGCGGCAGCCCAGCCTTGGGCTCATACGGAGCGATGGCCTTAGGCGTGTCAACCCTGGATGATGGATTAGGGCTATGCTATAGTCATCTGTATTATATTATACACAGCCGGCTACCCAACTACGTTACAGACGCAAGTTTCTTTGAGAATTGTTGGGAAAAATCATTTAGCCTACTAGGCCTTATGAAGCCTTGGATTTACAACAAAAAACCTGTTAAAATCTTTACGCAGTTGCGTAATTTCGTAATGCTAGTTACGCGCCTGGCTCAGGATATAGAACATTTAGAACATTCTGAAATGACACTACACAAACATCCCAATGCACACACATGTATGCATGAAGACATACGTCTAAAGCTCATGAGTGATGCACACAATGTGACGGCATCAAATCAATAAAATGACTTTCAACCACCAATGGAACAAAGGTAAAGAAAGGCTTAAGAAGTCTTGTAGTTACAAGATAACTAACTTATATATTGCAGTCTATTTACTGTAGTAACCAGCAAGTAAGCCGTTAACAGCTTGGCTTTGTCCGTCCCTCTGGAACAAATGTTCATACTTTTCTATGGCCAGAGTATGAGTGTTTATGAACGACTGCTCCAGATGGAGCAAAGCCAATTTGTTAAATGGCTTACCTTCTGTTTGCTACAGTCAATGCAATTCATTATTGTTGTATTGTATTGTATTTAAACATTTGTAAAGCGCCTCTAGTAGGGTGAACCGTTCACCGGTGCCAGAAGAACAGCCCAAAGCACAAGAAAGCAGCGAGACAACAGTTTTTTCAATGATTAATTATTTGAACAAATACACACTGACTCCTACACTACAGAGTACAGACACATCAGGATATAGCATAGTGTGATGCTTACATGGAGGAACAGTAGGTATTTGGCCCATATCCAATCCTTTTCTAAGAGCAGCAACAACCTTTCCGACTACATGCTTCGCAATCTGTACACCGAGAAAACCAGTGGCTGTGACAAAAGCAACACTTCATTAAAACACAATAGAAGTGATGAGAAGTTTGTAATAATGTTTTTTTGACTATCTTCACTTAAATGCAGAAAAATTTTGTACAGGGAAACAAATAAAGCATAAAATACATAGTCTACAGAATGAATTTATTTTTTCATCTTAAAACACTGTATTTTTATGTCAATGAAGTTCCTTCTGACATAGAACCTCAAAACTGACCGAAGAATCTGATGTAATGTAAATATCTGAAATTTCTCAGTGATATATCAAATCAATCACTGATGACAACAATAAGAGAAAGACAAAAGAACTGGATAGGACACATATTAAGAGCAGACTCCCTCTTGAGAGAATCATAGAGGGGAGATTGGAGGGAAGGACAGGGAGAGGAAGACCGCGACAGATGACGCTGGGATGGATGATGACCGACGGATACAGCGGACTGAAGAGAAGAGCACAGCGAAGAGAGGAATGGCGTCATTGGAAGTTGAAACCTGCCGAAGGGCAGAGAACTTAAAAGAAGAAAAAAGAATATCAAATCAAGTCCACCATAGCCAGGTTGTCTGGTAAGAAGCATGATATTAGGTCATAGTTTAGTTTCCAACTAGCAAAACCCATGCATAGTACATATGAACCATAATGGCAATGGTGATGCCACTCCTCTGTTATGTGTCAGGTGCCAAATTGTGATCTGATGATCAGATCACAATTTGACACCTGTCCATGAGATAATGTCTCCAATCATAATGATGTAATTGATTAAACTATTGGGTACTTGAATCCATACAACTAGATTATTGCAAAAGGTTTGATCCTATTCACTGAGGCATTCAGAGCACTTACAGTGGTGTGAAAATTATTAGAATCAAGCACGAAAATGTATGTTTTTTAAGCAACTGTCAAGCATCCTACTTCTGTGATGGTGTGGTCCATGATGTCAGTTCATGGAGTTGGGTGTCTCTACATGGTTCAGGGCAGGATGAACCAACATCAATACATCAGAGTTCTGGAACAGAAGTTGTTGACAGAACTGCCAAATCACTTTCCGAATGGTGGTGCTATTTTTCAACAGGACGGGGCACCTTGCCACACTGCCAAGTTCGTCAAGGACATTCTTCGAAGAAAGCAAGTACCACTACTGGATTGGCCAGGGAATAGCCCTGACATGAACCCCATAGAAAATCTGTGGATGATTGTGAAACGCCGCATTGCTGAGAGAAAACCCACTTCCAAAACTCAACTTATCGAGGCGCTAATTGATGTTTGGCATCGGGACCCCGAAATAAGCAAAATGTGTCCTAGACTCATTGAAGGAATGCCAAAACGCATTGCAAAACTCATCCAGGCTAAGGGGTTATCCACCAAATACTAAATGTTGACTGATCTTTTAGTTTCTGACTTAAAAGAAAAAAAGTAAAAATAATCACATATTCGTGCTTGATTCTAATAATTTTCACACCACTGTAATGTCCTTTAATTGTCCCCTCAGAGGTCCTACAAGTAGTGAAAAACCAGTTTTGAAGTATTGCCTTTACGGAGGGCATCTTGAAAACTGTTTGCCTTTGTAGAAATGTATGCCCAACTAAAAGCCGAGGTTGGCATCCACCAATTCTCCATCTATAGCCTAGGGCTTGCCTCAGGGACAAAAATATACTGGGCTGCTACAAAGGAAAGGAAGTTTTAGTTTTTCATCGTTGCCTTTGCGTTGGAAGTTTAAGGAGCGGTGCAACAAATTGGCATATGGCTGATTATCATGTTTGGTGTTTGCAAGTACCCAGCTGTTGATTAGGGAGTACAAAATGCAACCCCTTGATTGCAAAATTGACTTAAGCATAATGTCTTCCGCTTCCATAATTATAATGACCGCAGGAGTAAGTTTTCACCGTCCAGCAACAGATTAGCAAAAACGTAATCTGTTGACGAACTGCGCTATTTCACGACGTACCATCTGTTCCACAAGGCAGGCTGCATTGCCCAACTTCAATTTCATTTCTTAAATTCGCCACCATTGACTGATCAACAAACAGTGAAGACTGACAGGCTGCTCCTCGTGGATACAGCTTCAGAACTTCGTCAAGGTAAGAGGGCTTTGCAGCTGCTTTATCATCAATCTTGCGCACCATGCATCTTCCTGTTGCAAAAAAACTGCATTATCAAGCTCACCTTGTAAAGAAAGACACCTAAGACAAACATAACATACAAGCGCCTGGGCTACTGAAGAAGCTTTGCTTCTTGCTAAACCTAAACTTCATCCTCAATAATTATAATCACTCTAATTGCCAAGTATATTCAACTGCAAAATGGAGGACTCCCTTTAAAAAAAACAGATAAGAGAAACGGCAGTCAATCGTAATCTCAAAGTTCTAAAGTGCTACTCTAACGCTACTCTAGACTTTTCTTTGCTCACGGAGCTCCTCGCACTGGGAGCGCCTCTGATTAGGTTGTACTGCGAGAGGCGCTTTATAAATTCGTAAATACAATACAATACAATAAGCACAAGACACCAGCTTATTCACGAGTGCTGCAATTCTTTCATTCTTATTAGACAGTCCAGGTGGTCAACCTGATGTCAATTTCAGTCATGGCCCTGAATTTCCCCGCTTTGTGAAGTTTTATGTGGTTCTGTGGCACATTGGGAACCAGTGTTGATTCTAATACAAAGGGTCACACAGTCAATATTCGCTCTACCATTTAATAAGGATGACTAGGATGATTAGTAACAACAATAGCGACGATTAAGATGGAGTTCAGTAACCAAGCAAGTTACTGACAAACAAAAGAAGATCCAAGCACTGGGAGTCTGGAGTTTTAGACAAGCTGCATGCTCTAAGAGCAAGCACGACCATGCCAGGGATCAGAAACTTTTGAATATCAAAGACACAACTGGACAGAGAAGGCGTATCTGACACGCAACCATTACACCTCAGGCTGTGACAAAAGCCTGGCAATCATCCACACAAAAGATGGCTAGCAGTGTCAACATGTCTAGAAAATTGCAAACCTCTGCAAAATAGCACACAGATTTAAGAATTTAATTGCATGACAATACAAGTGCTACATTACAGTAAATGCCTTAAGTTTATACACTGCAAAGAAGCTGCAGAAAGTCAAATTGTCTAATTAGTTCACAGGTAATCAGTACCAGAACAAAGGTCACTAACCTTGTCTTTTTTTCTCTCCCTCCCCACATTTAGAACATTCTCCCCACTCTCCCCACTCTGTATAAGAGATCCAGTTTGATCCAGCTGGAAAACATAAGGGTAACCAACATAACTCAACAGCAGAAGTCTGCCACAGTGATTCAATTAATTTCAACGGTATTAGAACTTTATTTAAACAATCAGAGCAGTCCAAGCAAAATGGTTATTCTAAATAAATCTGTAAATCTTTTTACAGCTTAAGTAATTATGCTAAAATGCAATTAAGACTTGTTTAAAGGTAATTAAGGGGGTCCGTGGAGTAATGGATAACACACTGACGTGAAGAGCTGAAGGTACCAAGATCGAACCCAGCAGACCTCCGTAAGGTTTTTTCCAGCCTTCCACTCGCTAGGTGGCAGTGGTTTAATGAATAGTAGGCCTTGATTGGCGCCGTATGTTGGCTGCCGCTTAAACAGTTATATTCGACTCCTGTAAAACTGTTATCATGTGCTTCTACTGTATTACATGTATGTAAGGCACCCTGCGTGGCTGCCGTTTCTACTATATGTATGTTCAATGTACAGCGCAGTGCATTTGCAGGCGCTTAATTAAAGAACAAGATTATTATTATTATTATTATTAAACTACTGTCAGCTTTAGTTTTTGTAGCAAATAAGTTGATTCAGTATTTTTGCATACACTTGAAAGGCACAATGTACAAGAGAACTGGGCATTGAAT
The DNA here is from genome assembly GCA_963556255.1 of Allolobophora icterica. Lineage (NCBI taxonomy): Eukaryota > Metazoa > Annelida > Clitellata > Crassiclitellata > Lumbricidae > Allolobophora > Allolobophora icterica. Next base: position 17,431,744 of record OY744608.1, read on the forward strand.
GGCATACTCAACTATTTTTTTGCGGTATCATAGGTTTGCCGTATCCTGTAATAGTGTGGGACACTGAGGAAACACAACAACATACAAAGTTACCAATAACAACATGACACTATTCTTAACAATGCTCATGTCATGTTAATCTATATACTCCGCTATTTCGTTGAGTATATTAAGCTTCTCAAGCTATTAACCTAGCTATAATGCCTACTTAACGACCGGTTGACTAAGCTGTTGGCATCAATTAAATGTATTCATTAACAAACACGCTGCAGGGAACGCTCATGAAGTTTAAACAAACACACCTTCTTATCTGCTGGCCATATTGAATGAAACAATCATAAGTTTACACTAAACAAATAAAAAAATTTAATTTTTTCTGGTATTTTTTGTAATTTTCACTAAGAAAATGAAAAAAAATTAAATCGATTACTGTCTGTAAATAAAGAAACCAATAATCGTCTTCAAAACAGATAATCGGAATTCCGATTTGCGTATGACAACCCTACTTTAAAAATGGTCAAAATTAACTTTCAATGGTCTGAAGACGAAAATTATTGCAGTACCCACAATGGTCTGCAGAAGAAAACTATTATGGTACCCACATATGCCTCTTTTGCTATTGTGACTTATTCAACCTGGTAACATTCTTCAGTACTTTGCTCAGTACTTTAAATTACCTGGACATTTACATGGCTCCTTTTTTGGGAACCTCTTGGAGGTGCTACAAATATCTATACATATAATTTCCCAGTTCTGTGTGTGATACGATAAACGCTAATGGAATGTGTGGAATGTGCATCGGGCAAGCACTACTATTTTCCGGTGAGACCGATCCATGCTCAGGGGCTATTATCGGGCGAGACCGACCATGCGCACGGGCTATCTGTCTGTCTTTGCCCGTCTTATATTGGCCTACAGTATAGTGCAGGTACGAACAGCCGGCGGGAAACCGTGCCTGACAGTGAGAGATGGAGGCAGTGACAGGAGGGAAGGAGTGAGAGGGAGGGGTTGGTCACTGCCTCCATCCTTCACTTCCTCCATCTCTCCCTCCTTCCCGTCATATATGACGGCCATTACTCTAGTTTTACAATAGGCAACTGAAAACAGCATCGCTTGCAAAAATATTTTAGCGACAGTTGGATGAAATCAGACTACAGATGAATTGAAATTCAGAAAAACCATCCAACCAGAAATTATCTACCCAAAATATTTTTACAATTTGTATCTATTACAAAATTAGTTTTCATAACAAATTGTTCGTATAAGATGATAACGAGCAGTGGGCAGATATTTGCTTCAACATGTTTCAAAGAACAACTCATCCTGACTAACAAGCATTCATCAAAGCAAAGACATTCAGATATTTTTGTGACATGTATGATATTGTGACTAGAAAGATTAAAAGTCACTTACCAAGGTCTGAAGCTACAGCTGACATAACTGAAAAATAAATGAAAGTTTTAAATTAGTTGACAAATGTAAAAGTAAAACAACACATATTTACCAATGTTTATTCTTAAATAAAGAAACTAAGATGAACTTCATTGTCCAATATAATTTTTAATTATAAACTTTCACGTTACACATATTAGGTGGCAAGCCACAAAACTGCCATCCAGTTGTCATTTTTCTCAACTCATGGATCTGCAGAACCTCTACCACGAGTCTGCTATGACAAACACTTAAAATCAGTCCTTATGCCCCAGACTTATCATTATTCAACAAGGCCACCTGATTATAATCATTCTATGGTCATACATAAAACCTCTGGTAGAACTGTTCTTCGTCAATAAGCTTTTTCGGTTGCTGCACCTACACTTTGGAACTCTATCCCTGTGTCTGTTCGTTCTGCTTAGTCGCTTGTGTCATTTTGTTCTCACTTAAGACTTACTTCTTTCATTTGCTTATCCACCATAGGCTAGGCAGCCTGTCTTATGGACTGATCTTCTGGATATTGTTGGCTTGGTTTCAGTGTGCCATCGGTTAATGCCTTGTGCATTAGACACAGGCATGATATAAGTTACTATTTACAATTGCACTATGCTATAACTTCTGATGCAAGGCATTAGCTACTGACGAAAGAGATTAATGAGTTACTGATTGAACAATGCACAAGCTACAGACATAACAGATAAGCTACTGGCACAACAGATGAGCTACTGACTCAACAGACTGATGAACTACTAACTACACTAACTACTAACTACTAACTAAAGGCATTTCTGTTTCCCCGGGGCTTCTGTGCTGAGAGCGCCTCTGAATAGTTATTCTGCGAGAGGCGCTTTATAAATTTCTAGATACAATACAATACAATACACCACACATGAGCTAAAGACACATCAGGTAAGCTAGATAAAATAAATTAGCTATTGACTACAGACTGGAAAGAGAAAGGAGTATCATACTTTCAGTATAATGTTATTCGTTTATCAGTACTCAAGTTGACAAACCACAACTAGATACAGCAAGTTTAAAAGAAAAGATACGGGAAATAGGAAAAATTGCACTTGTTAAGGGATAGTCATAGGTTTAGGGCACCGTAGAGGATTCGTACGATAAAGTTACGGTCATCCTTAGACAGTAATGTAAAGTCATGTGGCCAGGGCAGGAGGCCGTAATGTTGCAAACCTGTCATCAATGACATCATTCAGAACCAATTGATATAACCAACAGTCAGTTATAGCAGTGAACAGTGGCTACTTATGCTACAAGACAAATCAGAAGTTCCCACGGTTACTAACAAAGTACGTAATGCTCTGGTTTCTTGTGAGATTTGTGACTGTGTGAATTGTATACTACTAAATTTGGTGATGTCATCACTTTAAGGAGTTTAAGCTTTCTATTGCATTTTTGAATTTCCTCAGTTTGAAAAATACGAATAAAATATTCAACTCCAAATGGATCAAACTCATCAAAGTTTAACCCCCAGTCGTTTTTCTACAATTCTCACACCGGAAAGAAACGTGGAGAGATAGCAAGAGGTGAGCTTTTGAGATAAACAGTTCGCATGAATCACTTGCATCCAATGAAACATTAGAACTTCCCAAAGAGCACAGGGCCAAAAGTGGTGATGACCGGACAACACTGTCACAATTAGGGCTGTACCGAATATTCGCTTCGTATTCGCTTCGGGGCCAAATAGTGGGCCAAATAGCTATTCGGTATTCGGCCGAATAGTAGCGGTCGGACCGAATACGAATAGTGGTCACGTGACATCTGTTTCTGCATATGCGGCTGCTATAGCGAGTGCAGTGAACATTACGTAAGTGACAATTTCTAAGTTTAGTTAAATTAGTTCCATTCCTAGTTTACACAGACTGGCAGAAGGATGCAAAAATTACATGTAGTTAACTGTTTACTTTTAGTTTATGTATTAAATTTACTGAACTGGAACTTTTTACTTACATTTGAAATTTTGAATGTTGTCGGTAGACCTATTTTGTACACTATTCGTATTCGTATTCGGCCGAATAGTTGGTCCAATTATTCGTATTCGGCCGAATAGTGATAATCACCTATTCGGTACAGCCCTAATCACAATACAACGTTATGCCTATACTTCAGATAACAAATCTTACAGATCAAAGACTACGGTAATGGGAATTATAAATGTGTAATGGTCTATCTGACATATGGGAGGTGCCTAGATTAAACACTGTTGGCAGTGCATAGAATAGTTAACTCCGAGTTCAGCAGCACAAAATGATACAGCATGACCTGCAGAAACATCAAAATCACTGTGATGTTACTTAATTAATTTCTTTATCAACCAAAAAAATATAAAAACAAAAATCCTATTTTCCTTTTTTCATTTCTATCACAAAGACCATTAAATCTAATTTGGGACTTTTGTAGGTTGCATGAATTTTTTAAAACCTAAAACCTACTTCTTGCACCCAATGATGTTGTGATAGTGGCAAATTGCCTAACAACAAACTTACTATCAATGATTGTCATGAAGGTGATGCTTGTTGTACCAGATACAACTTTCCAGCCCAGTAATATAGCAGCAGGACTCGACTCTTCGACGTTAGGTACTCGAAATGAGAATGGCTGCTGCCTTGCAGATGTCTCTGGATCGTAATAGTCACAGAAATACGCTCCTTTGTCACCTGTTTCAGAAAACAAAGTTTAGAATAGATCTAAAAACATTTAAAAGCATTTTTTATATTGCAGAATGTAGCAGAAGGACTCAGATGTTTAGGGCACTTCCAAAAATCAGTTCACTTACAACCTTGGACTGGTTGTTTGGTAAGGGTAACTGTACATCATACAGATAGATGTTTATTTGACTTGGTCTAAATTTTCATAGATCTTCAATGCCATCTCGACCACAGACTCGTCGTATATAGCTATACCATTTTTGCCATCATTTAACTAACCAATGAATAATCTTACTGTCAAGGAGTGCATCATTTGGACTCAGGTAGTCCACAAAGAACACTACAAATTTGTACCAGCACAGTGACCAATAACACTAAACAACCTCTTATTTAAGGCAGTTATTGTTTACATGACATTACAGTCCACCAATATACATGGTTTACATCACAGCAGTGATAAAATAGGTTACACACTTATTAATATACCTCTTTAGAAACTCGACACAAATTTATTCTTAGTATTTGAAGAATCGGTCATATATATCACACATCCTGTTTACACATAGTGCATCTGGGCAAGGGTATGTATGTATTCGTTCATTTCTTTCATTTTCAAAATTTAATACAGCGCCCCCTCAAGGTACCTACCGGTACTCAGAAGCGCTCCCAGCCCAACCACAGCAGTATAAACTTGACTTCAGTAACTTGTAGAACATAAATGAACTATTCTTAGGCAACAGGCATGTCTCCAATGGGAGATGATTCCAGATGGAGGGGCCGACCACAGGGATGCAATGTAGCAGACAATAAATATAGTGAAATTTGTTTTTAACAAAAGCATTGCCTAAGCTAGCCTAACTAGTGTTATCATTCATTAAGGACAAAAACTTCATCTGTAGGCCAACAAATCTCATATGATTACAAAAGTTAACACCAGCAGTGATATGTTGAAAGAACACCATAATATTCATTATATTACCTTATAATAAATCACACTGATGGTCTACATGTGTGATCTACAGGTGTGATCTATGTGACAGTGGGGTCTACGTGTGTGTGTGACATTCAACTATGCAACACTTAAATGCGTAAACTCCTCTGTTCCCATGGTGCACATATACGAAAAACAAATTCTTTTCATGTAAATTTTCAATGAAATTTTGTAGCACGTGCACTAGGACGATATACTCAAGATCTACGTTCAGTCCATAATAAAGGAATTACCACAAGTAACTCAAGGCACATTAACAGCACTGTGAACAGCCCTTACAAGATGCTACATAAGCATACATACTAGTACTTATACTGCAATATACATTGTTTTACACAACTGATTGAATTTCTGTGAAGAGTTCCTCAGAATTAAGCATTACTTACAGAAGAACAAACAAGAAATAAGGCAGAGCGAAACTAAGAAATACTTGGTTGAAAGTTGTCGATGACAAGCGTATGGTCCGGCTGAAGATAAACCCTATTCAGTTTGGCATTATCGTGTTTGTCCACCTTGACCGGCACAGCACTGAAAACGACCTCTCCTCCAAAGTCATCCCTGTTGAATCTGTACCAGACCTTGGAAGTCAAAGACTTACGCTTGGAATCATCGCTACAATGATATTGTAACAAACACATGTACAACGCAAAAGGCAGAAGGCTCTTACTTATGCAACTTCCTTGTTTGGCCGAATCCCAGTGCATTCAGCAAAATTTAAGAATTTTTCTGCAGAGCCAAGTTAACGTATGTATTAGGGCATAGCTGGGTGCTGTTTTTCAATCAGGTAACGGGTCCAGGTAGTTTGAATAATATCTGCCGGGTCCGGGTATTAAAACTAAAAGCGGACATTCAGATATATGCACCAAAGTGTATGCTACCGTCTACTATTATAATGACGTCTGTTGAGTGCTGATCTACCAAAACCAATATATATGTCGTTTCCGGAACTATACAGAGCGTGGCATGGGAGAAGGGACCTATAGGCATGAAAGAGAGATAAGAAACTGTCTTTCACGGCTTTAAGGACACGCCGCCTACCGGCCGAAGGAGGGAAGGGGGGAAATAAACGGGGACTTTAGAAGCTGCTTTATTTCAATGACACACCGGCTACATATCGAAGGCCAGAGGCTAACGACTCTCGCTCGACCGCCGCCTGGGTCTATTACCTCCAAAACCATACGACTTTTTTAAAGACTGACTATGGGAACTTACAGCCCATTTATTGCTCTAATTAACGGTGCTCTTATTTACATAGAAAGACCGCTGGTTTCCCACGGTTGTCTTCTTTAGTGAGCGCACCTAAAATGTCGCAATTCTACACCTCTGGCATGGGCCGGGTGACTTGGGCTTACTAAAAAAGTGGTTTCAGTGTTTTGTGATTTCGTCGTGTTTTGATAAAAAAAATTACCCACCCGGACCCGGATGACCTTTCAGCTCCGGGTCCGGGTGTCTTCCGAGTGTTCAACACCCGGAATTTCCGGTTATGCCCTAGTATGTATATATGCATAGGCGTAGACTCTGGGGGGTCAGCCGGGGCACGTGCCCCCCAATAATTGAGGAGCCGGGGCAATGCCCCCCCCAAAAATCGAGAGGAGAATTTCTTCAAATATTAAAATATTATGTTTCAATACAGACACATTTTTTCAGAAACAGAAAAACAGAGACACAGAACTGAAATACTATCAGAAATCCATAATGGAAACAAAGATTAATTTTTATCTTCAATATCTTCAATGTGAAACAAATTTACATGTAAACAAAACACCCATTTCATACGCATTAACGTAACACTGTCTGTCCAAGCCAGAGGAGAAAAAAGCTTTTTCGGATTTTGCTTTAAACAACAACAAAAAGAAAACCACAAAATTAGGTTTTTTTTAAAAAGTAAATTTCTTATTTTTGTAGAAGTTATTTTAATAGCATTGATTAAATGATTTTAAATTTTCGGAAATCGCAACTGAATTTACTGAGTTGGAGCTCTTGTTCATGCCATTTTTCATGATTTTTATGATCCGAAATCAGAAAAATTTAAAAACAACCAAAACAACAAAAACCATAAAAACCAAAAAAACTGAAAAAACAACAAACAACGTTTCATCTTGAAAAAACTTTTTTTGCACCTCTCGTCCAGACCCCATGCCCCACCAATATTTTGCCCCACCAATATTTTGGACAAGTTTACGCCAGTGTATGTATGTATGTATGTATTACACTTAATATAGCACACTTTAGGTACCTCAAAGAGTAAATCCTAAGAAGTGTTCCATTAAAGACTCCACCAAGAGGAAGAGAGGGAGGGGTCACTCAAATATGGACAAACCCTCCAATACAATACGCACTGCTATGACCTAGTCTCAAGTTTTGCTGTTGTGGGTCCCATCCCTCCATCTAGAACCGCTTGCCTCAGGTTCTTAGGATTGACCTCATCACTCTCCCTCCTGCCCAGTTCCGCAAGCGCCTGAAAACCTTTCTTTTCGTCAGTGAAGACACTGATCAATCAGAGTCAGGAGCACCTCTGACTTTGAGTGGCACTATATAAGTTCTTGACTACAATTGCAATTACAGTTACAGTAAAGGGGTTATGCCCAATGTGGACATCCACATCTAAAGTTGGTGCATGTAAACACCTGGTCAGAGGTGCTGCTTAAACAGCAATTTCAGTAAGACAGCAGACACTCTGTACTGCACTGGAGTCCCTTTGCAGGGACACGGCTGTATCAAAAGTACTCCACTCTGTGGCACAGTTAGCCCAACAAGATCAATGGCGAAGCCTAAATCCAAGGCAACTGGAAAGGGTAATGCCAAATGTGGACAACAGCAGATAACGGGAGGGATCCAACAAAAGTCATTTAAAATTGTGGATGTCCTTTATGGGTGACCTCAAGAAGGTTTCAGTGCTCTGGTTGATTGTGCTTTTGCCAAAGGATCCTTTTAAACAGGCCTGGATTAACTATGGTTCCACTGGGTCCCGGGACCCAGGCCTTCCAAACATGTCATTAATAAGGGGCCTACCATTGGCGTTAGTATGCTGCCTTAAAATTTTTATCTATTATTTCAGGGGCAAGATAGACTGACAAATTTAAAACTTGTGAACATTGAGTGTGAAATTGTGCAATTATGAAAGTACGTCGTAAACAGTTTTAAATAATACATATCTGTGCTATAATTTAAATCTCGTCACTACTTATTGATTGAACACATGGGCGGCGATTCGGTGGCCGAGGGGGTCAAGACCCCACCTTTAAGAGTTGGGAACACACTATAAAGTTGCCCCCTTCAATTTTGAAGAAACACCAAAAAGGTCAACAAATTTTTTTGCACATGAGGGCGAAAACATTTTTAACCTCTTTTTTGACCAGATCGGTTCAAAAGCCCCCCACCTGCCAAACAAGATCGCCGCCAGTGATTGAACATATATTATAGGGGCCTACTATACAATTTTGGAATCAGGCCTACAAAATGTTAATCCGGCCCTGCTTTTAAACTATGCTTTTGGAGAGTAATGTTGACATAAGCACGTAAAAATGTCTTGCCTTACCTTACTGATTGCAAGGATTAGAAAAACTTCACCAACTTTTCACACAGTGCACCAGGAATTAAACGCCTGTTCGATACATTTTGAGTTTGTGCTCACTGCTGTTACTGTGATATTACGGTGCTGATGCCGTGTCAATAAATGGCTTACTTACTACTACTTACTCACAATCTCTTATTTAAACCAAGCCTGAGAGATTAGCTATGGGTATGAATTGTTAGCAACCTCATTCTAAGTTGCTGGTATGTAAGACCGGGTGGCCAGTCCTCTCCCTCATCCCCTGTTCTTCCCACTGACAATGTACAGTCACCATACTCATTTTATAGCCAAGAGGACTAGGAACTTTGTAAGTAGTCCAGAGTATGGCAATTCAATTCCATCACGTTTCTTGATGGAATTGAATTGCCATACTCTGGACTTACAGTGCAGCATGCTAACTGTCCGATGATAGTGCACCTCAGAAGCAGGACACAGTCCACCTGATTGTAAGGAAATTGCCAACTGATACTTTTTAATTCCATCTCACTCATCCAATCACTGATTTTATAAACTGCAGCAATGAAAGGTCTCACTGAGCTACCTTCTTTTAGCTGACCCATCTTTGGGTATCCAGCCTCTCTGCTGGTCTCCTCTGGGTCATCTTTCAGGTTCTACCTTGTCTTAACTGCCTCATCCTATCTCACATCAATCTGTATCTCTGTCTCAACATTTCCTGGTCACAGGTCCATTGTCATCGCTTGGGCTAGGTTGTCCACCACCCAGCACAGAGGTTTGCCATTGCTGGCCCTGTATCCTGAAAGTCTTTAATCTAAAAGTCAGAAGTGAGCTAATCAGTCTGTCACCTTCCTTGTTCCCCAAATGTTAAAGTCTGTATTGTTCCCTGCTTGACCAGAGGCGCTGCTGATAAGCTTTTCTTGAAATTTTGCGCTTCACAATTTTTCACTTATGTTATTTTTAGGTCTTTTCTGCTTTCTGGCTTTAACCTGCCTTCTGGTCTCTAACTCATCCTCTGCTGTCTGGCCTGTGTTCTGGTCTTAACAGCCTCCAAAATTATGATTGATGCCTAGTTTATTCTGATATACAATAACACAGCAGAAGTCTGCTTATTAAATCAGATGAGACAGAGCTCTATTGACGGCTGTTTGTGCAATGCTTACCAGAAGCGACATGGCACGTTGACAGTCTTTCCTGGTTCTGCTACAACCCCTGTAATCATGTCCGTAGCTGCCGTTTTGTCACGGCAATCCGCCGATGTCTCCGCCTCTCGTTTTTTACGAACTGGTCTTTCATAATCCTCTTCCTCTTGGTCATCAAATGAAGTCTCATTGCGCTGATAATAACCATGCCGTCGTTTCAATGCTAAAAGATGATTTGAATGTTGCAATTAAAACAAACCGGAGATAATAATCTCTTGATAAAATGATAAGGAAAACCTGAATCAAATCTTGTCAACTAGAATCTTGAATCAAATTCTGGACTTTGGAGCTGTACTCAAGATTTTGCTGGAAAGAGTGGTCTACATTTCTGCATTTTAGTAACTGGTGACTATGTAAAAAAATTCATTCTACCTTTTGTGCTCTGCATCATTAGTTCTCGTTAAAAGAAACAGAAAGTGAATAGACAATGGTTTATGTAATTGATGAATTTATGCTGTATAGTCATGATCTATTACTCATTTGGAAAATACTGCATCTAAATCTAGATGGAACAAGGAACCAGTGATCTGCATTTACATACAGCACGTAACCTAAATTCGCACTCAGCCTTTTGCTACACCAAATATGACATTTGTCATCTCTAAATCAAAATTCATTTAGTCATTTTATAAGACCTTTTAACTGGTCACTTCAAGGTTAGGGGCCATCCATATATTACGTACACAAAAATCCGGGAAAATTGGACCCCCTCCCCCCCCTGTTCGCAAGCGTACTTTCTTCCACCACCCCCCCCCTGAGTACGTACGTTTGACGCAACCCCCCCCCCCCCCGATGACCAGCTGCAGAAAGTGTCTCCAGGCAGCCTGTCTGCACTTTAGGCCAGATTATTGAAGGGCCAATATAGACAAATTATAGGTGTCGTTCACAGCACAGAATAACTGCACATGGCTTTTATATAATGTAATAAAATGCCATGGGACGACTATATGATAATACAGAGTTATAAATAGGCTAATGTGGACGTCATAATTAGAAATTTATTTTGGGTACGTACACATTTTGTTACCCCCCCTCCCCCCCCCCGTTCGCACCCGTACGCAAAATCGCCAAAATCCGACCCCCCTCCCCCCCCTAAGTGCGTACGTAATATGTGGATGGCCCCTTAACTATTTTAATCGATTTAAAAGTAAACATAATTTTACTTACCACTTTTCATCATGTCTGATGCTCTTTCATGCACCAAGTCAATATCTTAATAAACAAATGTTGATAAATTCATCAAGTCTAGGTAAATTGTGAAAAAAATACAAATTATTTCCATAATAAAGCTTCATATCAACTAGTACCAATACCAGTACTCATAGGCATAGGAGGCGGAGTTCAGAGGGGCAATTCCCTCAAAAATTTCGGGCGTTCCTGTTTTTCGGGCAAGTAGGCGTGAGTGACTACTATTGCCCGACACCAATTATTCGGGATTTATTTTTGTTTCGGTCAGAAGTAAAATCTTGCCCCCACACCACTGAAATTTCCCCTATGCCTATGCCAGTACTGTACTACAAGAAAAGCAGTTCTTTACCTCACCCCGAAAGGCAACCATGGGTACAATATGGCAGCAACTTCAGTTTTCTTAGTATTTGTATAATTTGGCGGGTGGCCAGATCTCTTCCTTGCCACCTGTTCATCCCATTGACAAAGCACTGTCAGTGTACTTGTTTTATAAGTGAGCTTGGTAGGAGACTCAAGTGGAGCAGAAATTATAAAATATTTTAACCTTTGACCTCTCACCTGATAGTCCAGCAGCTAACCACTAGACTACCACAAACTAGTTTTTAAATATGGCACATCAATCACAGGAAGAGCCATTTTCATTAGCCTCATTATTACAAGCCGTATACAGACTTGAAAATATACCAAGAAAACTCTACTCGATTTAACCAAATCTGATTTAGTTCCGATCCAATGTGCACTGGGATCTATTGTATTGTATTGTATTGTATAGGATCCTCCTGATAAATAAGAAACAAGACGATCTATGTCTTGTTGCAGGCATTAGTTTACTCACTTCTGGTCTCTGCTATCATTCACCATCAGAGCTAGACCTAGTGCCATTTACAATTTTTCATCATTTCCACAATCACAGTAAGCTTGAGCTTATGGTGATTACGCACCAGTTCGCTGTAAATATTATACATTCCAGGATCCAGATAAAAACACCATACAACATTATCTAGTTTCTATGACAAATTTACATATCCATATATAATATATATTCAGAAGCTTTTATTCTCTTAAGCACATTACCTAGTTTATCACTCTTGTAGGTCCACAGATCCACATGTCCCTTGTCATCGGTAACCTCAAGATATACTTCAAATTCCCTTTCTGCAACTACAGCAAAACACTTCATTATCTGACAGCTCTAGGTAATAGACCTTGATCACCTAGTACCTTTACCCAACTTACCCTATTGATGACATTGGGCAGTAGGGCCTATATATAGGCCTACTGGTATTAGGATCAGTTCCACTGTTCTTGGCCTGGAGGGCCTACAACTGAGGGTGCCACAGTCAATATCTGAAAAAGGGTTAACTTATAAAGTTACAAAATTAATCACATACGTAGGAACAGGCCCATCTGCAAATATTGGTGATGGGACCCAAAATGTGAATCTTAAGAATTCGATTTTTCCAAAATTACCTATAAGAAAATAGCTTCTCATCATCCTCACTTACTGGTTCAGTTGCCAAATAATTCAAGTCTGTGTGCCACAACGAAACCTTGACAAATCTTTATAGTCTATTAGAATATCAGTCAGAGAACTTTAAATTTCATTACGCTCACCAGTAGAGTCAGTCGGCCTACACAGCAACATGAGTGAGCCCTACAACGTTAATTTACACTCACATACATGTTCCAATATTTAAGAATTTTGTAAACTCTGCAATTCAAAATCGACGGAAAAATTGGCAGACCCCATATACCGTATTATAACACTGACTCAGTTGATAATACGGTTACATTCTACTGCTTCACGAATCAGAGTTGCTAACTATCACAGCTATTACATTTGTTACAACTAAAGGCCTAATCGTAAGGGGGAAGACCGGCAACTCAATTCAAACGCAAAAATTGACTATTTTGCGTAATTACCATTGTGCCTCACGGTGCTTGAGAGTAACGCAAGCAGCAGCTGCATCCAAAAAACAAGAACTTGGTTGAAATTAAGCGCCATAAATGTTATCTAGAATAGTTACAACTTCAAAAATATTGCTACGCATACAAATTCGTCTGAAATAACAGCGAAAACATAAGACCGTTGGAAGAAAACTTCTTCACATGACGTAATTGTAGATTCGTTGCGTAAAGCGACTGGTGCGAATCATTGAGGTACCGTATAACACGTGTGTTTCTACACCTCATTGGTGCGAATACTAAAATAACTTCTGTGGCGCCGTGTTTAAAGAGCAAGGCGTCAGTTGATGGCGCACCAAAGCAAAATCAAGCGAAAGGTGACCTCGACTTTCAACACAGTCCGCTATCGAGTGGCTGCTACGGCCTTGACCTCTCTGGACCACCCGTCCACTGATATGTATTAATAGTTACTGGATTGATAAAGCTTCAGTCATTTGCAAATGGCCGACGGCGAATTTAAGAGGTCAGGGTTGGAAGTTTTGTTGACGTATAATTAAGCAGCGAAGTCATATAATACTTTATATTTCACGATATTTCTAAAATTTAATTACAATGGATTTATGGTTAAAGTGTTTTAAAAAATGAAAAAGTTTTTAAAAAAATTTCCACAATTCTTCTGTCGTCTGCTCTGTTTTGCCCATGGTTCTCCCTGACTGAGCGATAACCCGAACTTTCAGAGCCCATTAGCTATCCAGTAACTATTAATACATATCAATGCACCCGTCAATCTTTGCGAGTTAGGTTTGGTAAAGTGATTACTACGAGTGCTTCTGTAGCGCCTGAAACTACTTACAAGCCAAACGAGACACGGACCCCCACGGGCCCCACCTGACCTAGCAACTCAGGTGTGTCTCGAGAGGGCTAAACAACCTCTGTTCGATGACGCAAGCGGATGCCGATTGGGCGGAAGTTTGGTTGAAGGGCGGGGGACCGACTCCCCCAATAGGAAGCCCGTGTCCTGGCACCCCGAACTCCAAAGCTTCCACATTAAGGTGTTCAATAAAAGAGAGGTTAGACCGTTAGAGTCAAGCACAACGCCAAAATTATTCGTTTTTGCGCAGGGCTGGGCGCAGCAACCTCTTTAGTGGTGGCAGTTTAATTTCTGAAAAAATTGAACTGAAGTTTTTTCTTAAAGCAGCCAGTCATCCAACACTGTCTTCACCATACTGCCTGCAGAGCACCTTCATAAGTTCAAGAAATAGGGGACATGCACTTGAAATACCGCACTTTAATACACTGCTGCTTCTACTCTTATCCACGCCTTCGTTTGTTCTCGTCTAGACTACAGTAGGCCCTACTGTTCTTCCCTTTACATTGGTCTTCCTCAAGTCCGGTTGTCCACTCTTGAGAGGGTCTTACGGTCTGCGGCTCGCCTTGTTGGTTCCATTCCTCGCTATGGTAGCGTATCCTCCTACATGTATCATACTCTACACTGGCTCCCTCTCCGGCAGCGTATCCTGTATCGGCTGTGCTCTCTTGTCTGGCAAAGCGTCTTGGGCACAGCTCCTCGCTACTTATGCTCCATCTTTACTCTCTCTTCCTCCTTTACGGGTCGCTCAGCTCTTCGTTCCTCTACTCGAGGTGACTTTCTGGTTCCATTTGCCCGCACTGCTACAATGCAGCGTCGAGCATATTTTCTGTTGTTGGTCCAACAGTGTGGAATGACCTGCCTTCTTTCCTTCGCCTATCTCCTCGTACACACTCGTCTTCCTTCTACACTGTATTGAAGACTTTTCTCTATGATCAGGCCTGGCTCGGGAGCGCCTCTGAGTAGAACTCTTGAAGAGGCGCTATATAAATGTTATGATTGATTGATTGATTGATTGATTGATTGATTGATAAAAACTGGGTTAATGCTAGTCCTAGTGCCTGTTCTGATGTCTAACCTGGCTCTATTTGTAGACCCGAGTAATGCTAATGTTCCTTAGATCATAACTTTTGTTTTAGATATGTTTGTAAATCAGACATTACAAATTGTTTATAAGACTGCTTCTGTTTTTTGTCTTACCGACAGGCCCCTATTGTGTTTTTTGTTATCTTTTGCCAATGTATGCACTGTGTTTGTAAAGTATGAGCGTTTGTCTTGGGCACACAATAGAATTACCGTATAGGCTACCTAAATTAAATGCTGACTCTTTAGCTCGCAAAACCTTTGTCATTCAAATGTTATATGCTTAAATTAATATTATGAACTATGTACACCAAAATAATAATAATAATAATAATAATAATAATAATAATAATAATAATAATAATAATAATAATAATAATAATAGTAATAATAATAATAATAATAAATAATAATAATAATAATAATAATAATAATAAATAATAATAATATAAAAAATAAAATAAAATAAAATAAAATAATAATAATAATAATAATAATAATAATAATAATAATAATAATAATAATAATAATAATAATAATAGGGCCCATTCCAGACAAATCTATTTTGTAAATAATGTTGAAGTCCCTGAGGGATCCTGTATACCTTGGGGCAAAAAAATAATAATAATAATCTTCGTTTAATATTTTCAAACTGACAATTACGCAGTATGATTACAAATCAGTATGAACGGATGATCACAAGTTATTACAGGAGTCGAATTTTAACTGTATACGGCAGCCTTGCAAGGCGCCCATCACGTCCAACATCTCATTTTCACAAACGCGCCATCTCGCGAATGATAGGCTGAGTGGACCTTTGGGAGAGTTAGCAGTTGGTTAGCAGTTGGTTTTGAATAAAGGATTTACTTACTTACTTACTCAATGAAAGATTACCTACTTACTCACTTACCTTACTAGCTAGTTTCTTGGACTGCCCACTTACTTACCTTCTCATTTGTCTGAGTCATTGCCTTCGTAACGTCTAACTTCCTGCTTCTTACCAGATAAGGAAGAGTGGAGTGTCTTCAGTCAATTCTTGTCTTCGTTAGAGCATTTTATTCTTCTCAAGTATGGTATGTTTGACTTGTAGATGTTAGCCACCCAATTTCGTCACCGGTTGGTTAAAACAATGCTGCGTTTGGGGCTGCCAAAAATGTCAAAATCGAAGTTTTATGCGAAGGATTAGACATGACTCATGGTTGTCGCTTGTTTGTTTGTATGTCGCGGAGTGTGGCATGTTCAAACTTAATGAATATAAGATAAACGTCAAGTGCTAATTAATTATTTTGTGAGAATGTTATCAGTAACATAATGAAAATATACGTGTCTAATTAGTACAGTAATTTAGTATTGCTGAAAACAGCTTGTGTATTTTTCGTTTTTAACGTGTTAGATGAATATACATGAAATACATTCAATATAACAGACGTCCGAAAACTTTGCAATATTGAAGTGGGCAAGTAAAAATTGATTCAGAAAGGCTTTTACGTTTCTTAGTAATGTAGTTTGAATTAATTCAAGAATAATTGAACTTAATCTTGGTGCCAATTTCTTGTATCTATTCAGGCTTCTGGAGTGCAAGTTGAGGATGAATGCAAGGTGGCTTTCCAGGATGTGAAGCTAGGACACAAGTTCAGATACGTTGTGTATAGCTTGACTGATGACTTGAAAAGCATCCATGTGATAAAGCGAGCAGAACTTGGTGAGCGACCAATTGTTTACAAGTGCTATAAAAACTAAAATTGTGGGTGTTATTTTTGTTAGTTTCTGTAGACTAGCTTTATTGTAATGTTGACTTTCATTAGGAACTTGTAACTTTTGAGAAATATATAATGTTTCTTATTCTTTCTTCTAACTGCTGAAGTAGGTGTTGGGAAAATTAACTCTGAACATTGTACAATACTAGGGTCTATCCATTTAGTATGTACGCAGAAACTTGAAAAATTGGCCCCTCCCTGTACGCACTTATACTTTTTTTATATGCTTGACGCACACCCCCAAATTTAACATAACTTGGTGAACACCTCTCTATACAATAACTATGTCGACTGAACATTTGCTGTACTAATAGTAGGCCAATCTACAGACTTAGTAGTGTTAGTACTAAAGTCGGGGCAGCAGCAGCACGAACAGAGCATTGCAGCAGCTAAAATCTTGGGCCAGCGACTATGCAGTTTAGGCCAGATTGAAGGATGTGTAATCCATGGGGCAGGCTGCCAGGTTGTGTCAGACTCATTGCTGAGCTGCCTGATAGTTTAATAAAAGCAAAGGGTTCAGGTGAAATACAAGTGACCTTTCCCACAGTCCTACTTCTCCCAGTAGTACTTGTCTGATAGCTGAAAAAACTGAACTGTGGGACATTTGAAGGCCAATCAATTTGAAGGTAATATAGACAAATTAGAGATTATGGGTTTTACCCCGTCTCCTATGCATACTTACATTATCAGTAGACCCCCCATATGCAAGCATACGCATTTGTGTTAATCCCTCCTCCATGCATACATAATAAATGGAATGGCCCCTATCAGGCATGAAGAATGTAATGTTCTGTTTAAGCAGCTAGAAAATAATGGTTAAAATTTTCGCATTTTTCATGTATATTGCCATGCAGTTTTCTAATCTCTCTGCATAATAAAACCTCTTAGCCATTACAGCAGCTTCATCTGCCAGAGCAGTTTTCAGTTAACTGGATTAGTATATCCTGTTTCATGCTATGTGAGATTGTGTTTTTATGATGTTTGCTTATAGTCTCGTTAAATCACATCTTGGCAGTTTATTTACTAGTAGCCAATAAACTAAGCACTTAATTCACAAGTGCTTTGAATGTGATTTTGAATGGTTTGATTAATTGTGGCTATGTAAGCCCAAGACAGACTTGATATGGAGGTAAAAGCCGCATCATTTTCATTTCATGCAGCTTCTATTTCTGATAAATATGTGTTGCTGAAATCATCCCAAACATGGTGGTATGTATATATGTATTATATGTATGTATGCACATATTTTCTGTAACAGCTTGGTGGGATAGGTGTCTGGTGCAAGCATTTTATCTCATCTATCTTCCAACTTGCTAACAATATCTCCCTTTCAGTTCGCTTGCCCTAAGTTTCACTCGGCTGATTCTGCACTTACTGTTCATAATGCCAGCATGAGCTCTGTGGACAAGGACAGAGTAATGACACTTTTTCTTTGTGACTTGTCTGCTGCTTTTGATACTGTGAACCTTTCTCCTCTTTTGCTTCACATCCAGCATTGGTCTGGGGTTTCTGATCCTGCACTGAATTGGTGTGCTCTGTTTACACACTCAGTCTGTATGCTTAAATGACAATTATTTGTCCAGTGATTTAGGGGCCATCCATACGTACGCATGGAGGGGGAGGGGGTAACCAAAATGCATGTGCTTGCGAACGGGGAGAGGGTGGTGGTCTACCGATAATGTAGGCAGGCAAATTGATTGGCCTTCAAGTGAACTAGAGTTCAGTCTTTCCAGCTATCTGGTACTACCAGAGGAAGTAGGACTGTGGGAGAGGTGTCACTTGTATGCCACCTTACCTCTGAACGCTATTATTAAACTATCACACAACTCAACAGTGAGTCCATGGATTACTCATCCTTCAATCTGGCCTAAAGTGCAGAGTTGCTGCATGGACGTGTGTAACTGACACATTCTGCAGCTGGTCTTAGGGGGGGAGGGGGTGCGACAACTGGTATGCAGGTGGGGGTGGAAAAAAGCAGGTGTGCGAACAGGGGGGTCCGATTTTCCCGGATTTTTGCGTAATATATGGATGGCCCTTTACTGGTGTGTGTGGCATCCATAAGAATTCAGTGACTCACTTGTTGGGTTTGGCTGATTCTGTTTATTTATCTTGGGTGTTGTCTTTGATGCTGCTATGTCCCTCACTGACTGACTATGTCAATGGTATTTGTAGGTCGTCATACATGCATATTCATGACTTGCATAGAAGTAGGCAGCATGACCGTATGTTTGCCAGGACACCTCTAATTTAGTCACCTAGATTACTGTAAAATTTGCAGAAGCTCCAGAAAATTCATAACTAGTACATCAAAATAAAAGCATAAAGCCCTGTACTTAAATTACTGCTTTGCATTGGCTTCCTGTTCAGCAAAGAACCTCTTTCAAATTGGGGTCTATGGTTCATAAAACATTGAACTCTAGCCAACCACATCATTTAAATCAGTCCTTAAAACTCAGTCTCATCAACAAGATCATCTTGTTGCCTTTCTTAATTGTCTTATATAAACTAGAACCGTTCTTGGTGAAGGAGCTTTTTTGGTTGCTTGACCTGGATTTTGGAATTCCCTTCCTGTGTTTATTCATTCTGCTCTGTCACATGTGTCGTTTTGTTCTTTACTTAAGACATATATTTTTCAAATCGCTTTTCAACCCTTCCACCTTTCTTTTGGGAGACTGATGTTTTGAATGTGGCTTGGTTTTGGTGCACCAACAGTTAATGCCGTTTGCATTAGACAACGGTACTATACAACTTGTATAGTTGCGGATTACTAATCTTGATATATGCTGGGATTTTATGAGTTTTGCTGAGCAACAAAATGTTTTCAAATTTTTTATATACTCACTATAAGCCTTGTTTCTCACTAAAACAAATAGTGCTACTTAAGTTTATTTTCTAACCGTTTAGCACAATTATTGGTTCCAGTTTTAAAACTGCTGATGTTTTTTGATAAGATGCGGAATACAAAGACTTCCTGGAAGACATGAAAGAAGCAGAAACTGTGGGGCAGTGTAGATACGCAATATATGATGTTGAATACCAGACCAAAGATGGCCAGCCACGGAATAAACTGGTCTTCTTTATGTGGTAAGCAATTCCCACAACTGCTTATCTTCAGTTTGTTTTCTAAGTTTGTTCTTTTTGCCCAGAAACGAGTTTTGAGCTGATAATGTAACATGGTTTTTGTTTATTAACCTCAAGCAATCAACCCAACCTTATTGGGAATAAGTGAACACCTGTTACTGATATAGCGTTAGCAGTACAGAAGTACCGTAGTGTTTTTGACAGTATAAGTGCAGCATGGACTTGCATATTATTTTCCGGAATAAGTGAACACCTGTTAATGATATAGCGTTAGCCGTACAGAAGTACCGTAGTGTTTTTGACAGTATAAGTGCAGCATGGACTTGTATATTATTTTCCGAGTCCAGCACAATAAACAACGACTGACTTTGATTTGATAGCTCACCCTTTAAACTAGCTAGAATACTTTTGCAATAGAATGAAAAATCGATTCAACACAGGTGATGAAAGATACGTAATGTTAGAAAAAAATACTGAAAGCCATGGACATGCTAAGGAAGGTAACTGGGACTATGAACTGTCAAGTCATTGATGGGTGCTACAACGAGGCAAAGAATAAGTTGTCAACATAAACCAGCATGTCCAAAGCATGACTTGACAGTGTTTGAGTTATAGTACAAGCAAACTATACTGCTTGGTGCTTGAAATTACAATGTTTGTTGTTTTGTAACTAGCATTAATGTCTGCTTCTTTGGACCATCCATTTAGTATGTATGCATGAAGGGGTTGGGTTAACCCAAATGCGTATGCTTGCATATGGGGGGGGTCTACTGGTAATGTATGTACGCATAGGAAACGGAGGGGGGTAAAACAGATAAAAAGTACATGTGCATACAGGGATGGGCTCAAGTTTTCTGGATTTCTCCGTACATACTAAATGGATGGACCTTCTGGATATTGACCTGGTTACAGGTTGGCTTTTCTGTGCCATCGTTTGACACCAACACAGTTACTAATTAATTTATTAATTTTAGGTGCACGTAAGCAGTTATATTATGTTGTTTACGTGGTTAGAAAAGAATGTTTCCGATTGGTTGGCTGTTGACTTAGGAGCCCAGAAAAGGCACTAATTAAGCAGAGGATGGTCTACGCAAGCAGCAAAGATGCTCTGAAGAAGGCCCTGGGTGAAGGAATCGGAAAAGAAGTTCAGGCCAACGACCATGGCGATTTGGCTTGGAACAGTGTGATGGAGATAATCACTCGAACGGAACGCAACTGAGCGGTCAGGACTGGCGTGGCTTCCATGTGACCCTCATACCACTCGTTAATTAGCAAGAACAAACATTCGGATTTGTATGGTCGTAGCATTGTCAACGACATAGCTGTCTTTTCTGACTTGTCCAGGTCGCTGATCAGCTTAATGGCTCAGTTGTGCCTCGTGACGGCTAAACATTCCTTTTGAGAAAATTATCTGTTCTCGTCATGTTTCTCCTTTATATCCATTGAAGCAGTGGACATTTGAGTGTGCCAAGTAAAACCCTAGTCTTAAAGAAGATAGAAAATATCAGTGGTTGGTTCTAGTCCTGGTTTTGAGCAATAATTATGCTCCAATCAGTTGTTTGTATTCTGGTAAATGTTATAACTATGATAAAGATACTTAAATTGTGATACATTGCCAAGACAGATTTCCATTACCTATGTGATACTGAACATTTCCAGGAGAGTTGCACAATTGTTGTAGTCTGGTTTATATATTGGTTTCCATGACAGTACCTATTGAAATTACATAATTTCCTAGGTTTAAATGTCCTATTAGTTGCAAATTATGCAAAACTGAAGCTAAAATTCCAGTTGCCTAGTGTATATTCGATTGATTTCTACACCTTGCTGTAACTGGCCAGTAATGTCGGATTACCTGTTATGATAGTTGTCTAGCATTCTAGTTTTGCTGTATGCTAATTTCCATTCACTTTGTAATGATTAGATTTAGCACTGATATTTCCTGATGGTGCTAATAATTACATTACATGACTACGTGTAGCGTTCATAAACTTTCAGCCAATAAAAACTGGTTTGCTTCAGAGTTTTTCATTTAATGAAGAGGTGCTGTGCAGTGCAGTTGGTTAGCTTTGTGTCCCAGAGAGTAATTCTTACTCTCATTGCTATTCTAGCAATGAGAGTAAAACATTGCTATTCTAGCAATGTTTTTACAAGCCAGTGGATGTAATGAAGTAATAAATAGTTTTTTTTAGTACAGACATAATTGATCATAAATTCATAAAACACACTAAAGAAATAACTTCTTAATGTGGAGTGCATTATTTATTGCCACTCGTGCATAATCTAAGATTCATGAACCAACTTGCATTTTAAAAGCCAATCCCAATAACGTTTGAATAAAAAAAAATGAAGTGCACAGCTGTGGTTCATCACACAGAACCTTAGTTGTGGGTTTTAATTTATGTATTCAGCTTTAAGACAAATTTAAACTTGTGAACATTATAGAATAGTGCAGTCCCTATCTTAGAATGGAATACCAATCTGACAGACAAAACTAAAACTTCTTTATGTTCACAGCAACTTACCTTACCCAGTTCAGTTATT
This sequence comes from Allolobophora icterica, assembly GCA_963556255.1. Classification (NCBI taxonomy): domain Eukaryota; kingdom Metazoa; phylum Annelida; class Clitellata; order Crassiclitellata; family Lumbricidae; genus Allolobophora; species Allolobophora icterica. The sequence goes on from OY744608.1 coordinate 17,453,995, forward strand.
CTTTGCTTGGTCCACACACATTAAACAGGTTTAATAAAAATCCATACCAAAGTCAAAGTGACAACACCGAGGATGTACATATGACCAACTGATATAAAATTGACAAGGCAGTGTGCATGACTAAAATCTATAGGGCAATATTACAAATAATTATAAGCTCAATTAATTGCACATGTGTGACAAGCCAATCTACCCGAGAAGTTACCATACAGTAATCTTCACAATGTTGCAACAACTATGAAGCCAGCCAAACACCCTGAGAAAATGAACTGTATGAGCATCACAACAAAGTTTCAAGGGCAACTACATTCATGGATGTGCCAAGCTGAAATGATTTAATATGGCGTATGGATAGAAGCTGGTGACGTAGCAGTTCATGCCCCCTTGAAATCTTCATTTGAAACCTAACACCCACAGAGTCTCGATCTCAAAACAATTACTTTCTTTCCTCTGCTACAGCACATAACCCCAATACATGTCTGACAATCTGTTACTGGATCCTTTCAAATTAGTGTTTGACAGAGTTAATTGGTAACAAAATTGATTAGGACAAAGCTAGCAAGAAACCTGAGAAACCGTAAACAATGTTATCAGAACATCACTGAAATGGTCTATAAATAGACGAGTGATGCCAACAAACAAGCTACATGTAAATTGTTTTATGGCCTCCTTCAGTACTAACAACTGCTGGGAATTTGAGTATCCACTCCGCATGTTTACTTAGCAACAGTGACTTAACATTCTGCACTTGTAACATGAGATTTGGTTATTCAATGCAATAACCTGGGAAACAGTCATCATAATATAATCATCGCACAGACTGTTGAGTGCTAGCACATTGTAGAGCTGATGCAAGTGCCATAATTGAACTCAGTGATAGGCCACTTGGTCGTAAAATGTTGAAAAGTGCAGGAAAGGTTGGCAACTCTACAATGAAACAGTCAACAATAGACATCATGGAAAAATTATAATAGATGGCAAACATACTAAACAATTTGCCCACATCTATTGATTCATGTGACTTATGTCTAATCCACAGCTGTTCAGTATTGCTACTGGCAAGCAGGATCATGTCAGTGCTTTTGGTGAAATATAATCTGCTGCCCCGATATCCAAAAGGTCTGACCTACACAAAACTTTGTAGCCTATTTGTGCAATAGCTGAATTTACAAAAACAGTAAATAATGGCCCTACCTCACACTAACTGACTTACACATACACCATGCTATACAGAATACATAAACACATTCATAAGGCCAGCATATATATATATGTATAATTGTTTATGTATGTAAACATGTTTATATATATATAAATAAACATGTTTACATACATAAACAATTACCACTACAATTTATTGTACCCCGTGCATTGCGTGGCTCTGCTGCACTCTGGCCTACCATCTGGCATGGGTTCTCTCTCGATTAACATTGTCTTTTCACCAAGTTTGTTGAAAGACAGACTTCTATCTAAACTCGAACACTGTTCTCTTGTGCCTCTAGGCAGGTATTTTGACAAGGTGCTACATAAAGGCTGTGAATGAATGAATGAATGCATACCTTGTAATCCCATCTGACGTAGGGCTTTTGGATGAGGAATGTTGTACCAAGTCAGAAATGCGGACAGCAGGTGGCAGCTGTGTTCAGTTGATGATCCTGGTAAATCTCGTCCTCCAAAGTAACTTGTCAAAACTGGACCAGATTCTGTCATAAAACCTTTGACAGTTAGATGCAAGAGAAAGGTAGGGTTGGAAATCAGTGGATTAAATTGGTTAAGAAATCACATTTCTAATGACCTGCTACCACAAAGGTTTGATGATCCATGCCATGTTTTACAGAGTTAGGCTGTATGATTACTAATAAAATAACTTTAAGATCAAGCAGCAAACCAAAATTTCCACATGATTCTGTGGCAAATACACAGACTGTATCAGCTTGAGTTTTATTTTTTTGACTCATACAGAATTTAAAGAGCAGTAATAGATTTCAGAATAAACCAGCACATACCAGGAACTCTGAACCTGATATATGCCAGAAAGGTCCAGAATCTATTGGCTGTGCATGCAAGAGTTTTATATACCCTTCTTTTCCTGTAGATGAGCTTTTCATTCCTGACTGAACTAAAATGTCATTTAGGCTTACATGGAAAGACATGAAGATGCTCTTACTACATGCTTTAAACTGTCTAGATACATGTACTGTAAAACTTCTTTGATGCACTGGGACCCAATTAAGCGCTGGTTTCCAGCAGGCCTCCTCCCTTAAAAATGCAGTGTCTTGTTTAAGCTCTGATATGGTAAAAATATGGAGTACCAGCGTGAATAATATATCCTACGTTGCAAGAACATGGCAGACAAAGATGATAATGTATTTTGCCAAGGTAAAACGATGCAAATAAATGCCAGCTTCTTTTAAATGTCAGTCTCCAACTGCTGCCATGTAGTTAAAACAATTTGTACAAGTAAACGCAGGGCATTTATAAGAAGTTTTCAAGTACATTAAATCCATTATATTAAACTTTGGTGAGGTGCCATTCAAGTGGAACTAATCTTTTGATAAATGACTTCTGCCTCAGGCCCTTCTAAAGGCTTGACCTACTCACTCTCCCTCCTGTCCAGTTCCGCAAGCGCCTGAAAAATGTCTCCTTGTCAGTGAAGACACTGACCCGGGTTGGCACCGCCTCTGATTATCAGTGGCACTATGTAAATTCTCAATTACAAATTATTCTGTGATGCACCAAAAACTCTAGCAACAAAAGGTGAGATTTACTCTGAAGCCAGGACGCGAGGGTCGCCTGTACATTGCTCTGAGAGGCAATGATGCATTCCGGACTGATGAGATGAAGCTGCTCATCGTCCCGATTCACTCGCTCGTAAAAGGCCATCAGCAGTTTCAGCTGCCACAAGTCGACTGGGCGGCAGACTTCGTTCAAGTGTGACAGGTTCTGTAATAAGCACAAAGGTGAAATCAAAACTAAACAAAGTCTAAGCAGACATTGTTGCTGATTAGTAAAAATCCTTGTCTAACAGAATAGTACTGTAGGTGGATCCAAGTGTGGATGATTACAGGTGAAAACGTATATAAGACCTCCAGCAGAAGAATACAGATAAATGTCTGCAGCATTCTGACAATCATGCAAGATAAAGCTGTGTACTCAGCCAAAATACAATTATAACCGTCACATTCTATTGGTAAAAGATAAGGCATTTAAAATATTTTCTATTTTACTATATATATGTGTGCTTCCTACACCTTTCTCAAGTTAATAAAAATAAATCTGGCAGTAGCTGTCTTAAAATTGTTTGTTCATATGGAATAAAACAGAACTCATGGTGAAAGAAGAAGAGTAGTCCCTTAAGTAGCCTGAGGCACAGCCATGGGTATGAAGTATTAACGGCGTCATTTTCTTAGCCTCTGCACATGAAGGCGGGTGGCCAGTCCTCTCCCTCACCGTCTCATTGCCCCACCGACAGTGTACGGTCAGTGTGCTCATTGTTGCTGAATTGGATATGGAGCGCAGGTGGAGCAGAAATCTCGACACAAATTTCTGTCCTGATGGGGATTTCAACCACCAACCTCTCAGTTGACAGTCCAGCATGATACCACTAGACTATAATCCAACCACAGTGTAAACCAATTTCTTAAATCATTGCAATAAAGATAATTTATCGAAAAGATTGGTATAACCATACAAGTGACCATACACAGGATAACGGACAAAGCTGCAAAACTTAAAACTTGTTTTTTTGAGGTTTCATGAACAGACATATATTAAATTACTAATGTCAAAGTGAAAACTACATCCAGACATTGCATGTGGTAAAAAAGCAGTGTACTGTTCCAACAACATGACTAACAGACTTAATTTCATGAATAGCCAATGAATTAACTGGTCTCCTTGACACAGCTTTTGTGAGGCGCTGAGAAATTTAAGACATTCATGTTACACTACATTGTCACTCAAATTACCGTTTTTAAATGTTTATTCAGATACGTATTCTGCAGCTTTAAAATATGAAAATTATGCAACATTGCAAAAGTATAGGTAAAATTAATCAGCAACATAAACACGAGAAAGGCACACGTATGTAATTTCTTTAAAAAATTTTTCACAGCATAGGTTTCCCTGGTGTTAGTTGATCAACTTAAGCTGGACAGAATCCAAAGTAATAAAATTTGATCTACGCAAAGTATTGAATAATCAATCAATGGCCTAACCTGATGAAGACTTGTCAGCGTAGACAGAATTTCAAGCTTTTCATGTGACACACACTCGTAAAGAACTTGTGACAACATCTGTGACAGCTGTGACTCCTGCAAATCACAGACACAACTCACTATTGACCGAAACTTGTCACAGAGAACAGACAGCACAAAGCTGCTGATTTAAAATTTGATTCAACAGCAGCCCTCAGTGCAAATGTACTTCAAAGGATATAGTAGATGGGCAAATCAATGATATGAAATAAATTAGTTATAGGATCTGCTGGTATCAGACCGTGTCAACAGGTTTAACAACAAATCAAAAGTTGACATCTAGGGGTAAATGCTAAATGTTGACATATATCACGCTTTGGACATGACAATTTATATCATGCTGGCCGAATGAATGCATCACTGCTTCTTTCAACATTCACTTCAAAAACTGGATGTTATGCAAATCTCCAGTGGTCACTGGTATTAGGCAGGAGGTGTTGAACTTCACATATAGTTATGTTCCAAATTGAAACCTTGAGACTACACTAACTCACCTTATTGCTTGAAGCAGTGCAGAAGAACTCGGCAAATCCAAGAACGAAAGGATCGTTCGTGAATGACTTGACTTCGGTTGTCTAAAAATCAATGAAAAGCCCTGAATTTTCATGCTAAGGCACTCTGATCACCTGAATTCATTCTTTATTCTGCTTTTTAACAATGTCACTGTCATCACAGAAATGCTAAATATAATGTTTATGTTTTTTCCAGATCACTGTTATTACCGGTCATTAGTCTCTATACAGAGGCTCATTAACTTCAGTTAATGTTGTCACTACCCAATTATTCACATCATTATTTCCTAATTCATCTGCTACTAATGTCTTGTCTTCAACCTTCCTCAATCCGAGGGTTGGTCGCTTCATGGACAAGTTTCCTCCATCTCCTCCTGTCCTCCGTCTCCGACAACACTTGATTCAACGATAAATCCATCCAAGTTCTGATGTTGGTGATCCATCCCATCCTCGGTCTCCCTTGTGCTCTTGCCCCTGGGACTGTACCCTGCACTATCTCCTTTTCCAGGCAGTCTCCCTTCTTCCTCATCAGGTGTCCGAAGTAAGAAAGCTTCCTTCGCTTGATCAAGTTAAACAAGCTTCTTTCTGTTCCTATCTTCTCCAGTACCCATTCTACTAATAGCACACAATTATCAACCACCACTCACTAAAATACCTCACTGACAAAACAGGACACCATCGATCTACAGAACTGGTCATTTCATTCATCTAATATCATGTACAATGAGCTCCAGAAGACTTGATGCATCAGCTATATGGACCATTTTGGATTTTCCTACTTATAACATAATGCACATATTTAGGTCTGTATTGGCACATGTTCTTCGAAAACCACTTTACAGCTTTAACCATGCTCATTTTTCCGTGCATTTAATGGATGAGATCTTTCACCACTGCTGCCAATTTTGATGGGTGACACGCCAATTTACGTTCCCATATGCATACTGTGCAATAAAATAACAGAAACATTCACAATCAGTATTGTACGAGCATTCTCGTGCTTTGATGGACGCTGAAAACAGAACAGGGTCATGTGAAGCATTGTAATATATTATCTGTGTTAAAAATAAACATTCAAACTAATATCATGCTGACCTTTAGAATTTTTCCAAACGTCTGTTCTCGGCTGAGAGACTGAGCCAACAAACTCTGATAACCCTGGCAAAAAAGAAAATATTAAAACACTAAAACAAACCATTAAAAATTACACAATAAAAATCTGATTCCACTAAAGGAAGACTTAATAATAAATTAACTTGACAATAAAACAGAGTACAAACATGTCCACACAAGCATTTTGCTGTGAAGTAAGAATACTAAACAAACAGAATGATACTACTAAGTGATACTACTAAGTTGCTAACTTTATAATCACTAAGTTCTGCATTAGATACTAATGAAGCTTTTATGTATCATGAATTCAATTTGTAATTCTCATTCCAGATAATAATGCAAGCATTATCTTCTGTACACTATTTTATACCTGGACATATATATACCACCATTAAAAACCCTCTCCTAGTTTAACACTTTAATGACGAGTGTGCACTATAATATATGGAAAACTAAACCCTCTTGTCATTAAAGGGTTAACCAGTTTTAAAATTCAGTAAATAAAATAAACTCTGAATGTTAGATGCTGATAACAACAACTTTTCTGAACTTAAAAGACTCCAATCATAAGGTGATCAGTGTATTTAATAGTATACTATAATGAAAGTCATTCATCCCTGTCCACAAATACAAGTATTCATTCAATTCTGAGTAAAAAGCAGATCTATTCATTATAACTATATTAAATTTCCAAATTACGCTCACATTAGGAAAAGCATAGAAACTGACAATAGTTATGCCACTGTTTTAACATAAATCATGAACACAATCACAATACCTTTGGATCTTTGTCAAACGATAAATAGCCGGCTCTCTGCTTAACAAACAAATATCCTGTTCCACTCAAAAGCTTCCTACAAATGAAGTATAATTAAACATGTTTAGCAACCAATAAAGAAATAAATTGTCCAACAGAAAATAGTTAAGACATGTATGTGCCTTTTAGTTTGACAAAAGTCTAACAAGTTAGGTAAGCAGAAGAAGGATTGTCTAACTGCACAGACAGACACAACAAACAGGACGAGTAATTTCTGTACATTTCGTCAACTCGCATCAATATTTAACAAGACTAATGCTTACATTTGTACAGTCACATCTGCACTGCTTGGCTCTAAAACCTACTACCCTACTTCAGTTATAACATGTAGACTTAACCACAACTACCAGAGGTACATAAGTGCATCTCAACTGAATCATGTAATCATATGTGTGCTGATTAAATCTAAACGAATTTCACAGTACAAAGACTGACTACAGTAACGAGCTTATTCCATGGATAGCATCTTCATAATAGTTTGGAGAAATGTCCCCTCTGTTGAAACTTGGCTTTTGCTCCCCATTGCTTCCTCTCCCCCTTTCTTCCCACCGACCTGGCCTACCATTTGAACACCAAAAGACTGAGTGACCATCCCATATAACTGTAATAAATGAACCAGGGACCACTTTACACGTCTTAGGATATTGTAAGTATAGCCATTCAAGACATACCACAATTACAGGAAATGATAAAAGCCAGCGAAAAAATGATGAAAATATGTTTACAGTTATCAAAGACTCACTTCAGAGCATCCCAGTTGGCACCAACTTTGAATTCGGCTGTCCAGTAACGAGGGCCTTTCACTCTCACCTGTGGCATATATGAACAACTTGTCACACACTTTGATGCATGATGACAGAGCCATATGGACCGAAAGAGTTAAGGTACAGCAACAATAATTAGGCAGTAAAAGCATAAGAAATTAAATATCAGCATGCATTAACATGAAAATGTACTTTGACAACAACTAACTCTACCAATGCAAGATTCGATGTCTTAAGACTCAACAAGAAAATAAAAATTAAAAGAACAACACACAGTTGAGAGACAGGAACAGTTTGAGAAACATAATGAACTTACTTCTGACAAAAGATCCAGTTCAGGAAGCATATATGGAGCCATAACTTCAGCTGATCGACCATCCTGTAAAAACCATCATCATAGTTGCCACAGTTGTCTTTATTATCATCCATATCACAACTACAAACTTATCACCATCTTTATGTGGCCTAAACTAATAATCAAACCATATGCATTCAATGGGTACACAAATTTATTGAGTATGCCTGTCACCTATGAAGGTCGACCGTTTTAATCTTACCTGTGCATGACACCATCTTAGTCCCAGCAAGGATACAGACTTATTGCATGTTTATGGAGTGCTTTCAATCAATGAATATGCCATTTTCAAACAAAGAGGTACAAGACTTTAAGGCTTTTGAATCAAAAATGCCACAGCTCATCATATAGTGTTGCATGAAGGAAGCTACTGCCATTTGTTTTTCTTTATGAATTAAACTATGTACAATATTGTGGTGGGGTATACACTTTTGCTAGTATTATCAAAAACTGTCAAACCTTGTAGACAATCTCCAGTTCAACGTAGCACGCCTTGTTAGTGCTGACATCTCTGGGTATTACAAGACGTTTCTCGACAGCCAGAACATACAAGTGACGAAATGCCTGCAGATGAAACCTGAGGTCAAATAAAAATAATTTTAAGAAAATTCTTCATTGACAGCAAAACATACAAAATGATCCATAAAACAACTGCAACGACTTTTAAGGTTATGTATTCTATAATTATATTTTAAAATTTATTTTAAAATTTTAAAATAATAATTTTTACTTCTTATATGAAAACTCGATCAGAGGACACAGCCTTAAGATTGGTTCCTTATTTAAAATTTCCTCCCCTCATTCCCGCTTTTCTCTCCTCATTCCAAACTTTCCTTCCTCATTGTCACCTTCCCCCATCATTTCCACTTTTCTCCCAAATCAGCACTTCCGTATGCCACTGCCTATTGAAATCTGTCACTAAAAGTTATTGGTATCTAGAAGAAAAGCTTTAACTGTGATTGTAGTCAGAAAAACCTGACCCTGTCAGTAATTCAATTGTCAAATAAATCAACCTACAAAATACTGATCGTGAAACATTTAATAAATATCATAATAAGGCTAAATAAATAAGAAACTAAGAAAACCAAAATAATAATTCAATCAAACTACTGACAATATACAAGCAAACTAATCTTGTGTTAACATACCTGTTGTCATTGCTGTGGTTTGGAAATCTTGGGTAGAAGGCACACAACATGGCCGCCACAGATTCTGGACGCGTGTTCAAAGTATACCTTAAGACAAGAAGAAACAACTCATCATCAGTCTATCCCATGTTACAAGGTTAGCTAAAGCCATCATCTGTTTAACACATACCTCAATCAATATTAGTCATCACAGATGTGGTCCTGGGGTGTCTAGGATTTTTGGCTGCAATCCACCAATCACACAACAACCTTTCCTCATGGGTTACACTCCTTAAAATCGATTTGTCAATTTTACGTATGACACATCAAGTTTTAAACTCCGAAGCAGACTAAAACACATCAGCAATGTGCCAAGTCAATTTCTTATTATTTTGTAACTATCTCCTCTTTATCATATTTTCTAAAACTAACCAACTCTAACAAAACGCTTTTCAATGTCTTGATCTAGAATACTGATCTGTATTTGAAACAACATCTCCCATTACAAACGTACAATCATTTCCCATGTGTGCATTCCGACTTCAAACACAGGGTTAGATCTTACGAATTAAGCGCAGTACAGATATTTTAGATTTGTGTTATCTCTTTTCTGGTCTCGTCCAGCACAGTATCAGTCCAAAGACAGCAAGCCAACATTATTCTTTTGACATAATGCAAATGAAATATACATTTCTTGTTACTACATGTATAAACTGAATACATGTAAATATGACATGCACTGAAAGTGAAAACTGACTTTCCACCACCGAGAAAGAGAAGACCACAGGCCATGCCAACTGCCATGTGTGATCCATACGTGACAGGAGAACCGATCCGGGACCGAAGGACGCGGCAAAGACGCAGGACGGAAAGATCACCACTTCCAGCCATCACCTATTCCCAGTATCAGACAAAGAACTGATTAAATATCAAACTGTGCAAAAGTCAAACATCTTAATCTTAACATTTTACTTTAATCGGGTGAAAAGAGAAGGCTGCAGCAGCACGGCTACAGAAGGGGTTTCACTACTGGTGACATCAAACGACCCACTAAAATCTTTTAAATTAGATGTTTTAAGTATATACATCTAGGAGGGTACACAAGCACACATTCCGAGTAAACAATCAAGGCCTCTGCCTCTTTTCAATTGGATGCCCTCAGACAAAAGAGGGTGACTTGAGAAAGACAACCATATGAATCCCAATAAGGAGATCAATCTAGCTGACACAAGAAAGTAACGCAGTGATAAGGAGTGGATTCTTGAATGCCATTGGAAGTTAAGTATTGTCTAATTGCAAGTAAACTTAAGTTCTTTGTGTTTTCCTACGATTCTTAAAGAACCAAATGAATCTGAGATGCAAATCCTTCACAGGTAACCTGTTGGCAATAATTCAAGACGTGCATAAGATGAGTAACTCTCACCATGGCTAGGCATATTATTATAACACTCAGGCAGTTTTCCACGGTTGTCTTGCCTGCTTGCTCCACCAGCCCAGACATTGACATCAATCGCAAGACCTTGATTGCCATATCGTACTAAACAAGAAAGACAGTTCATACAAACAGATATCACAACTGTGCAGATGATAACCTTCATTTTACAGACAACCAAATGGTTACCGGTAGTATTATTTTCAAGAATTTTTCAATAGTTGCATAACAGAAAAACTAATGGCAAGTCATCTGATACATGTGGAATAAGGACTTGTTTGAAGGTCTGTTCAAGTTCTGTGACCAAGAGGAGCTCAATGCTCATCTTCACTGATCACGTCTTGCAGCACCAATAGAATTCATTAATCATACTCTAACCATAAATCAATGAAAATCCTACTGTCAACTTCTGAGAAACTCTAAGCAAGATCTTAGGTAAAAATCAGCAACACATTCACATATGCTTGTCATTACACTGAAGCTGTTATTACTATTATCAATCACTACGTAGTAGTGTACACTTAAAAAGCATGATGCAAACCAGGCTTTATATCCAGCATTTTCACTAACATCACAAGAATTATAAAGCTACAAGAATTCTTTAATAATTCAGAATCAGCATCAGGTCTAGCATTCAAAACAGGCAATCAAGACTTCTAAATTGCAATAACAGAAATACACAAGACAATAAATAAAACACAAAAAACAGTTTCTCAGAAATTTACTGCTTTAGGCATTAGAAATAGGCAGAGACGATATATTAGATTTTTAAAGATATCAATATATATATACAAGACTAAGAGAGACAGACTTCCAGTTTCATACTTACTAGACAACTGAAAGCATCTTGATTGCAGGATCCGGCATATTTCAGACCAATAGCCATGCAGCCGCCAGCCATTATGTTACAGTATGCCTGACTATAATAAACACACAAAACAAAGTATAGTCAACTATGAGAGAAGGAAGAACTATGAGAGAAGGAAGAGCAGTCTCCCTTAACACTTTAACAACAAGCGCACACTAAAATGTATGGAAAACTAATCTTTCTCGTCGTTAAAGGTTAAACTCCTTGGTGTTAACACTGAGCATCACTTGAGCCCAGAATTCTGTGGAAAAATGGTTAACCACAATAAATAAATGGCAACGGTACACGATATTTCTGTCCTGATTGCAATGTCGGCTTCTGGGTTGGTGCCTGATTCAAGATGTATCACACAAAAGTATGTATACTGCAATTCTCTCCTTCACTGTCTCACCTTCCCATCAACAGTGTATGGTCAGTATACTCATTACAGTTTAGCTGAGGGGGTAGGTGGAGACAAAATCTCAAAGCAAATTAATTACAGCTTACTGGAGTTAGACTAAATGAGCAAACTATTTACAGCATCCTTTCATGCATACTTCTTCCTATTCTATTTGATGCAAATAAATTCTGGACTCATCATACTTCATTAGTTTAGGTTGCTTTTAAAATATAATTACCTCATTGTTTCAAAATCAACATCACAATCTGGGTCTTGAGCATATTTCCTCTTTTCAAAGGCAAATCGTGCCACAATCTGTATCAAATAAGACAATAAATAATTATTATTAGTAATAAAAATAAGATATATAAACACACAAACACTTGGTATGACAAACATAATTCGTTTATCCTAAGTTAGCTTCAGAAACAGTATATTTTCCTTCATTTTAGAAGCTTCATAAAAGTTGCAAGCTGATGATCCTCAACCAAACAGTGTTTACCTGAACTGCATATCCTTCTCTGAAACAAATTATCATGCTTTTGTCTGTATTTTATATATGGCTCAAGTTTATTAGGTCCAGGTGTTCCTACCTGTGGCAAATTACTTCTAATCCAGGTGTGATTTGGCTCAATAGACTGCCACATAATCAGACTGCGAGCCAGAGTCTAGAAAAAAAGCAAAAGCATCAGCATCATATTACTGAATTTCATACATTCAACAAATTATTCTTAAATGTTGTAAAAGATTTCATTACAAGTAAATATCACCTCATGCATATCCGTGAAAAGAACTTAAGAATTCCTTTGGCATTGTGTTTCATGTTGCCATCTGGTTACTATAGGGTTATCAAATGTTATTCTACAAATAAATTAATATACTATATGCCATAGCCTCATTTACAACATTTGTGCCTCATTATAGCACAGATTCTGATATAATATGGTTGGTGACATGGAAGTCTGATTTAGTTCAGCTTCAGAAACTAAATTCAAGCAGATGCAAAGAAACTGACCCTAAGCATGAGGAAATCTGGTCGTACTAAGTCCAGAAGCGACTGTGTGTCTGGAGCAACAAACCATTCTGCTACCGAACTGTCAGCCAAAAACAACAACATTGCAATTATAATTAGTAGAAAAACAAGACAATGAAAGGTATGATGGTGTATTGTAATAGTTCTCATAACTTTACACAGAAACTGGTTTTGTCAAAAAATATCTCTCTGACAATGAGACACTGTAAAATGGTAAGCCTAACAAAATGACATTACGTGATTGGAACGCAAACATGAGCCACCTAATCACAGGTATGCCACAAAATATAAAAGCATCTAACCTGTTGTTAGTGTTGAAGAACATCATTCCAAGAGCGAGTGTGGCTCCTGGCCCCGTAACATCTACATTTACACATTCACCTTCCTTGATCTGATAACTCGGAGATTTATAACGATCCCGATATGAAGCAGTCTACAATAACGGTTCAATATAATTAGGTCAGTGAGGCTTTAAAACACACTATATCAGCCCAATACATGCATATGCAATGACTGCCATCTTTGACAACGCTTTGAATACATCAAAGGCTGAGAGTAATCTTGTTCCATTGTAGAGTGTTGTATGATAAGGAGTTTTCTTTGTACTGGTGCTACATAAATGTCTGTTTACATTAAAACACCTTTAATAATTTGCTAAGCCATCTGAGAATTCAGAATTTAGGGAAATTAATAGAAAGGTATCAAAAGAATACTTGAGTACTAACCAGAGGTCTCTTTTGTCCTCCTACCATGTAGTGGTACAACTGGTCTGGCATCCCCATGTCGGACAGACCAAGCACTTGCGAACCTTTCTAATGAACAAATGAAACATTTTCTAAATCCATTAGAAACAAAACAATAATCATTTCTTACCATATATACTACGTCATTAAAGACTGACTGAAACTACTCATAATGCAAACCAAAATTTACCTAAAAAAACAAAAACTGTTTGTGGGACATGGTTAGACAGCACTTGCCCTGTAACATGGAAAGCATGGGTTTGAGCCTCCCCTGAGATGGTCACTGTGTAGTGTGTAAGGACCTTGAGCAAGTCCTTCACCCACAATTGCTCAGTGCCATCAACTGATGCATGGCCGTTAGACAGTGGCACTTAATGAATGCACAGTTAATAATATTAATAACAGAAACAGCAACAAAGTGAATGAAACAACAAACCCCAAGCATGACAAATCCAAGTGCCAGACCAGCTGCAAGCGAATATGACTCGCGATCAACGCTGTTCTCCATTTCAGGGCCTGGAGGTCGGCCTATGACAGAAAGTAAAACAAAGTAACATCTGTAACATCATCAACATAGTGTTGGTTTAACAACACAGTTCCAGCCAAGAAACGCTAAGGAGTTTAAATATGACTAAAGCACAATATTAGTTTATGGGTACAACAATGTGAAACATTTCAGTACTGAAAAGAAATAAATTAGAAATCAAAATAATCAAAATTCTTGCACCAAGCATGCAGTTACACATACCAAGGAATAATATTCATATGGAGAGACAATTTCAGGCATAAACATTCAGTATTTAAAAAGTGGAGAGAATATTGACAGAAGACACATAAGACACGTTAAAACAGAAATAGTTTTATGTAAAGCAGAGAGAGAGAGATAGAGAGATAGAGAGAGAGAGACAGACAGAGAGAGACAGACAGACAGACAGACAGACAGACAGACAGACAGACAGACAGACAGACAGACAGACAGACAGACAGACAGACAGACAGACAGACATATGGAGACAGAGACAGAAAATATGAATATATGCAAGCGTAGAAATATGAATAATGAAAGGCATAAAGAGAGACAGTCATAGGAACATTGAAACAGACAAAACAGATACACTAACAACAACAGATAGCCAGCCACCAAAAAAATGATATAAATAAAAAACAGAAAAGTAAACAAAACAGAAAACAGCAAAAAATACTAAACAAGCAACACATGAGAGAAATAAGAAATCAGGAACAGCAAATGTCCTACCTATTTCTGCTAAAAGAACCTCAGCAATATGTCTGTGGGCAGTTCCCTGATACACAAGACCAACTCCCAAAATTGCAGCAACCTGGACATTGTGCGGAACGTCCAGTTCAGTGGACGTTGGCGGTAGCAAGGCAGCAATGTGTATACTGAGCAGTTTTGTAATGCTGAGGTCCATTGTTCCTCTCCTACAAATATCAGTTAAGGACACACAGTTCAAGCCAAGAAATGCTAAAGAATTCAAATATGACCAAGACACAACACTAAATTATGGGTACAACAATGTGGAACGTTTCAGTACTGAAAAACAAATAAATTAGAAATCAAAATTCTTGCACCAAGCAAGATCTCAGTTCCTATCTGAATACTGACTCATCCAAGTTAAACAAACAAATGTCATGCATACAGAACACAAATTCAGAAAATTACTGAATAAAGCAACAACACTGTAAACAAGACAGAGGCATTTGTTTCCTTGCTACATCATCAGCCAATAATATAAAACAGCCACGGTCTCTCAGATGAACTAAAAAATTAGCTACATAAATGTTGAGACATTCAGAAGCCCACAACCCGAACAAACTGATAATAAAAGTCAAGTCTTAGTAAACGTTTCCATAAGTCGCACTCATACTAAACCAACAAGCCTTGTGTGTCACACTATTGATAAAATTTACAGCCATACAAAACCAGTACAGTTCCTCAAACAGGTCTTAAAAGCAAAAACTACTAACTTGTTAGCAGAAATTCCTAATAGAAGACCCATGCTTGTCATTTCATGACCCTGAAGAAAAAACAAAGCTTGAGTAAATCATTAACAATTAAAATTTACCAACTGTATTCTCTCTCTTGTATTGTAGTCCTATCACCAATGCAAATTATAGCAGCAGCAGCAGCAGCTCCTCTGGAAACTGCCAAATATTGTCATAGTTAAAGAAGAATACACTCATGGTTTGAAGCTAAATTCAAAATTACTGCAGTTTTAGTTGTAGCCAGGTAGCAAGCACCCTGTAGTGAGTAATTTCCTATGTAAAATGACAAACTTCAAATAACAACTGCTGCTGGTGAATTGGGATAGCATACCTTTGATTCAGAGCTAAATATTATGTTAATATTAGCCATGACTTATTTCTTAATTGTAAGATTAATAATCAATTAAACTGTAATTAAAGGACACACTTGGGCAGACATGGTCTGCCCAAGTGATTACCTTGATCAGGTAATCATGCACGCTCAGAGTTGGTAGGCCAGATAGATGACCATTTAATCCCTGTCCCATCAGAAACCCTGCATGCTCATTTGTAAGACTCTCACTTCGAGCTTTGTTGAATAGAATCCAAGTTGACTCAAGCTTCAAAGGCAAATCAGAAAATACAATCCAGCACTTCTAATCCAATGCAAATAAGGTGTCATTTGCGGTTTTACATAGAACAAGCTAGCACAACAGCATCAAAATTGCTTTTTCAAGCACACAGGTTTTGATTCCTAGTTAAAGCAAAACCCGAAATTCAGAAAAATCTTTGATATTATCCTTGGTGTGTATTTGTATATATGCTTTGTACAAATGGTGATATGATAACAGGAACTACACAATAATAATAATAGTTAAACTTTGGTGTGTGCTTATACACATGTTGTACAAAAGCAGACATAATAGCAATAAAAATAATTCAACCAAAATCTAATTTTCGATATTATTCAAATGCACAAGCCCTCACTTCAGGTATTTGTGATCGACCAACTGATGGTTTATAAATGTCTGAACATAACCCGGGAAATCCAGGAAGTTAGTCCAAGAACACTGAGACAGCCTAAGGAGAATACCAGTATGCAAAATGAAACAGAACTGGAACATCTTCATCAAAGACATACACACACATTCAGACATACAGCCTAAATAAGTGGATGTCGACAGAAGGATGCATTAAGAATCAAACTAGTTTCAGTATAGAGTGGCTCCATTATGACGCTAGGTTTATGCAGGTTGTAAAATAAATTGTTGATCTAAGTAGCACAAGTAATTAAGCAGCTAACCAAAATATTATTTGCTACCTGTAAGTTGTTTGATATGCGGAGTCCAGCCGCAACACCATTGTGAAACTGAGGCCAGTGGCTCATGTTTGCAGGTACATCGATGTGTGTCATCTCAATTGTTGTATTACTGAATTACAGAGAAAAACTGGTTCAAGTTGAGTCATTATCATCATATAATTTTATAAAGTACAGCTGAAAAAAATGAGTATAATGAAAAGAATCATTCTGTTTGGTAAAAACAAGCAAGGCTTATCTTTGTTCCACACCTGAAGGCTCCAGTTTTTCTTATCATACGTAACGTAACATGTATTCTTTGTTAAATCTAATACCCAATCTAAAATTATCTGGCAAAACTATTGAGGCAATTTTTGAATTTAAGTAGCATAGGTAAAACAGGTAATGAGATAAAAATGAAATTTTCATCTTCTCGATATCTGAAATGTTGTCAGTATTCACCTTTAAACCCCACTAAACACATATCAAAATACATTATAAGATAAAAACAGATAAGACACTAACACAGCTTATCAGATAAAAATGAAATGTTTCTCTTCTCAGTATAAGTTTCATCAGTAGTACCCTCATTCAGTTGTCATGGAATTTATGTTTGAAACAACGACAAGAAACTGCGACAATTGTTACCGTGGTGGAGCTCTGCCTGTGAGACACAACTTTGGAATGGGAAGAACTTCTGTGGCTATCGGATGGTAAGTACGCAACGTCAGCATACCTCTGCGGATCAATCAGCAACACTCAGTGCAAAACATATTGAAATCTGGGCAACTCATATCAAAAACATCAGTAATCAGGTAGAGAAAGAAATATACAGTCAGACGAGGTATCACAAGATACATTCTTCTCACTACTGTTAAAAGATGCAAACAACATAAGTGCAGTAATCTAAGCTTATTCATTCATTCATTAAGAGCATTTATAGAGCGCCTCTACAAGATAACTACTCAGAAGCACTCCAGTCCAACCCTGGTGGAAAATAACAATTTTCAAGTGTTCACGGAAAGTGCATGCAGTATCCCTAGCTAATACAGCATGCTGATCCAAAAGGAGTCTGCTCTTTACTCCAGATTAGGTAAGAGAAAAAAATTATGAGCATCTCTCACCTGCCGACTGGAAGAGCCATTGTTCTGATCGAAGTGGCAAACAAGTAACGTTCTTGTTCCTCAATGAATTCATGGTCACTGGACAAAAACAATGCAACACTATTAATAAAATTCTCTACTTTATATTGCTTGAACATTAGATTGACTTAGATTTTATGTGGCAGTTGGAGAGCTAGCTAGCCATTTTAAAATCCTAACATATTTAAAAATTGTTGATCTATTATTATTATTATAATTATTATTATTATTACGAACATATTAATGTGCCCAAAGTCACAGCAAAATGTGAATCTGAATCTATCAAATTATTGGCATAACAATGTTTCATATATTAGAAATAAAATCTAGATTCTTCAAGACAAATACGAGTTGATCTCATCAAAACATTGACAGAATAAAACAAATACTGCTTTTTAGTAAATGCCTGTTTTAAGAAACAGGCATTTATTAAAAGCCCCTGAAATTATAATATATAGAAACAATCATGGAATTAGTACCTGATCTCTGGTTTCTGAGTGATGTTGATGCAAACGGGCAGTGAGCTCTGCAACAATTTTCTTACTTCTTTGATTCGCAAGTCTTTGCTGAAACGAAGCTTGAGCAACTACAAAAATTTAGAACACAGAATACTAACACTAACGTAAAAAGCACAAAAATACTAACTTCTGTAGAGGACAATTCAAACAAGAAATCCATACTCGTTTCTTGGCTTGACATTTCCGCTTAATGACATCCTTATATTGGTCAATCAAAATTTAATCTATTACTTATTGCTGAAACATTAGCGCAGACTTTCTGTTGTCTATCTGGTCCATAAAATTAAATAAGGAACCATCCTGAACACAACATACCTCATAATCAAGAGAGTTAATGCCATCATCTTCTTCTTTATTGTTCTTCGTTTGTGTGCCCAAATCCTTTTTGGCAGGATTTGACATGGATAGCTTGTCATCAGTATCATTGCTCAACTGTTTTGCCAGATCTTCCCGTCCTACAAATTTAAAGCATGCATAAGAACATTTGCAAGCACTCAACACTTTTCAACTATCCATGACTACACTTTTACTGACCTGATTATTGCTTAGTTTTTGTGTGACTTGTAAATTAAAATTACTAATTAACAACAATAATAAAAATAGCCACACTACTTTCCTCTCACAGTGCTCATGTATGGCTATCCAACGCTTCAATGCTGTCGCTTTTTGCAACACCTTTTCTACCGATAAAACCACTTGCAAAGACTAGCCCTCCCAGAACAATGCTAATTTCTGTAATCGCGAGGGATCATATGTGCCTTGTAGAAAAATAATAATAATAATGAATAACCGTGATGTCTTCACATTTTAGAACAAATCTAAAGTTCCAAAAATCTCACAGTTCCATCAGCAGAAAGTTCCATTGAAAAACTTACCAATAAGAATGTAAGCTGCTTCTGGCCAGTTGCTTGGTGGGTTATTCTGGCAATGTGAGATGGCTTCTTTCATAGGAACCACAGCCCCAACAGCCAACCTGCTCCTCAGATTCTGATCTAAACACAGAAAAACAGACAAATTGAACCACTCAGCATTAGTTCAATCTACAAAATCTCCAATAAACTACAATAAGAAAAGGGATTTTATTAACTCGAAATGATTAAGTAAACTCTGATGAGGTTGCATTAACACGGTTCAAAAATTTTTTGGTGAATGGCACATACCCAGCTGGGCCATGTAGAGTACAATTCGTTCAGCCGCAGTTTTAGCAGACGGCGTTCTAAGAGCGTTCAGCTCAACATCAGAAGTGCGACGACCCGCCGAGGATACAAGATGCAGAAACTTGTCCAAGGAAGCCTCACCAGCAACGTCTTTATCAAACATTGCTCCATACATCTACAACAGTTCAAGACCAATAACCATACTATGACATCGCAGTAGTTAGGATAGCAATAACAAGTGCATATTAAGCATTGTTAGAAAACAAGTCCTTCAAGCATTGCTATATGCTGCTAAGATGATAACACCCACAAATAACTATTAATTTTGTGGAGCACATCATCACTCCCTTCATCAACAGTAGCTTCATTAGCAATACAACAATTGGGCCATGATAATAACAACAAAAAACCAAAAATAATTAACAATCATAATTTAATAATAAAGAAACTAGTAAACCTTGATTAAACATCAGCTTTTAGCAATATTTTTAATCTAGGATTTAATCCTAAGCTATGAATTTTTGCTCTTGTAGACAGAAGTTTTACACAGAATCAACGCAAACTTACAGCTATGACATGTTCACATCGAACGTTGACACCAGGTATGTATGGGAAGGGCTTGCAGTCTTGGCCCAACAAGTAACTGTGCAACCAATGATAGATGTTGGGAGGAGCTGATGAAAAGGAATTTGGCTTCAACATCTTTGCCAAATGGTCTACAAACAATAATTCTATCCAACAGCTTAAAAAGAACCATTCAAAATATTCAGTTGCACATAAATTCTGTAAATTTGAGTATTATATTTAGTTATTATGTCAGATAAACATACTACGGGCTGTTGATTAATTGTCTAATCTTAGATCATTGAAAATTTCAACAATTTTAACTGTGCCTTTTTAAGAGAGACAAAATTTTAACAAAAATGTGCCTTTTTAAGAGAGACAAAATTTTAACAAAAATGTGCCTTTTTAAGAGAGACTCATCAGAAGTGCTCCTGACCCAACTACAGAAACTCAGGATCGAACAAAACTAGAGTTGGCCCAACGTTGTTCCTCTGGGCCAACCATTGACAGCGTTGCCTTTGGCCAATGCAAAGCTACTGTGCTCACCAAGGAAGTTTTGGCCAGAGGAACAACGAGGTCATCCCGTGCAGAACAGCGAGTGGATCTACAGCCAAGAACAGATGGAGACAGCTAAGCAGGCTCAAACCCTCAACCGTCGGATTATACAACCAGCATGCTACCAAATATGTCATAGATATATATGTTTGTTCTTTAGAACTTTCAAAGATCAAACTGTGGCAACAATGGAAAAGAATGAATGCGTCATGCTTTATTATAAGCAGACATTCATTCTGTTCCATTGTTGCCACAGTTTAATCTATGAAAGTCCTAAAGAACAAAGGAATTGGACAAATTTATTTGAAGCTCTTCCCTACCTGGAGGGATCACCGTTCTTAGACTGTCGCCTAACATGAACAACTCTGGCACATCACGGCAGTAGTGGTCAACGTACAGCTCATAACCCAGATCACTATAAAAATAAACCAACCCCGACAGTTATCATAAAAAATAGTAACCCAGTCATCAATCAGTCTTCACCAAATCCTCAGTTTCTAAAAATCAAATGAATATATATCTTGATACACGAGATGAATATATACATATTAGAGGTACTTGCCAATTTAATCAGTTATAAATTAAATAACTAATCTAGGAAAGCAGTCAGAAAAGCCTAAAGAAGAGGACATTTTCTACCACTGTAACTACTGTAGTAACATACAAAAGTGATATGAAAGAAATCTGTCAATATTTCAACACCGAAATGTGTGATAAAGTGACTTAAAACTACATCAGAATTAATGTGTGCTTAAAACTTGAAACTCAAATATCTTAAAAAAAATTGCAGACACTCAAGAGAACCATCGAATAATAGCAAAGTACAAGGAGCCAATGATACGAAGCTGATATGTAGCAAAGTGACAACTCACTAGGCAATGCAGTAAAGGAGTGTTCCAAGCGCAGTCAGCTGGTTCTGAAGAAAAACATCGAGCCTCATTTCCTACGAAAATGAGAACGAAATGCTTATGATACATGCAGTGCTCATAGTGGGTTCCCAAAAAAATACAGGAAATTTTACAGGAATTTTTCTTAAGAAAATAAAGGAATTTTACAGGAATTTTATGGCATATGCACACCACTAAACTCTGGGCAAACTCGATATATACGACATAAACATAATAGTCAGCAAACCATCAAAGGCATGATCATCAGCCCACTAAAGTTTAAAAGTTGGACATGTTTATCAATAATGATTAAATGTATAACTGTGAACAATATTGGAATTTTTTACGTAAATTTTGAATGACAATGTTTATCTAAAATAAGTAATACTGTTTTAGCTGTTCTGTAAGAAAGAATCAGAGAGCACACACACACAATAACCAAAAAACTTCACTATAATAGCAGAAAGTGAATACGTCCGACTACTGTTTAAAAACGATCCTATTCCGAGATTTGACAGTTCAAAAATTTCAATGATGTAGGCCACAAAGTTTCTTTGCCACCTTGCCAGGCTTATTGTGACCAAACATATCTGAATGACATCTCTTCTGTACACAAACTCGTCGATTTTCGGCCAACTTGATAGCGTCTCTGTGGCATCATTCATCCTTCGTCTTGCCACGTCCAACAGGCCATGAGCAAATAAATATTATCCATGTTGCCCGCCTTAATAGCTTCTGCGAGCTTGATCTTCGCTTCTTTCAGCAGTGATCCAGAACTGGATAACAGATCACGATTTCATCGTCTTCTTTGTTCAACTTTTCGATCTCCTGTCTGTGCAGTTCTTTCTTTTTTCTCTTCTTTTTTCTGTTGTTCTTCTGCTGCCAGCTGCTTCTGACGCTCAAGCCTTTCTTTCGTTTTTCTTTCTTTTTCTTCTTCCAGGTATTCTTTGTATCTGCTATATGCACACCTTGCACTGCGAAGCAATGCTGGAGTCACTGCCACATTAACTGCATCACAGTTTGCTTCAGTTCGCATATAGTCTTTTACCAATCTGACAGCATTAACCGTCTGTTCTCCTAAACAACCGTGAACAGTCTTTTATTTGCCGAGATTCCTCTCTCCACATCGGCATTCCCATGAGGAAGTGCCAAACAGGCCATTATAACCTTCATCAATGTCTTGTAATTGACATCACCACTTGCATCTCGTAATTCCATCACTTTGTACCAGTCTCATCCACTTGTATGATAATTCCATATTTTCAGTCTGAGTTGAACTGGCAACCTGTCCATCCTCAATCTTAGCAGTATACCAACTCTCCGGTATGTCATCTACCAAATACAACTTCCACTCATCAGTAATTATCTGAAGAGTTTGTTCAACTACTGTTGTGTCATTATTACACTTCCACATAAATGATAAATGTCTCACTAACCAGTCAACCATAACTCCACAAATCCAATGCCACTAAACAATTACAAGATCTGGAAAAGCAGTCCCACACTCAAATTATCCGAAATTGATAGCGCGGCACAAAACGCGTCTGGACGCAGACTGGCCAGGTAAAAATACAGGAAAATACAGGAATTATTATGAAATACAGGAAAATACAGGAACTTGAAAAAAATACAGGAATTTACAGGAAATACAGGAACGCTACGAGCACTGTACATGCACACAGACAACACACACACACACAAACACAGAGACACACACAAGTATACTGCTCTAGTGCAAAAAAGTATACAATCCTAAAAGTATAATAAACGGAATGCTAGAATTTGTCCAGGACTACTGGTGATGGATGTGCACAAAACCAGCTTGAGCTGAGAGATTGTACATTAGGGACTAGGTCACAGTGACCCAATGCCTCTTGGGAATTCTGCAATACAAGTTACCAATCACTGAAAACATAATGTATGATATTAATCTATGCATTAGTCCAAACAGCAAGAAATGTATTCAGAGTTCAACGCAAAGGAGAGCTCTTACCTCATACACAAGGTGAAGTGAGTAAAGAACGTAATTCATAAAAGGAAACAATGCAGCCGAAGTGTCAACTGGCTTAACGACAAAGGCACCATCTTTAGTTGGCCGCTCTCTTTGGTCTGTAATGTCTTCCAGGCCACTCATTAATCCACATGTCTGGCTGAAGAGATTATGATGATCAGAGCTAATCAAGTAGTTCCAGTCCTAAAATTGTTCACAAAATATTATTGAACACTGAACAGCCATAATAATGAATCCTCACAGTAAAAAATACAAAAAAGATTGATCGATGATTAATCCCTAAAAGCGTTAAATTCCTCTTTAAATCTTCCAAACTAATGAAGGAACAAAAACTATTATATTTCCATCCTATAAAAATAGTTGAGTAATAATACTGCACTCAATTAAAAATCTAATTAAGGAAAAGGAAACAATGAGGAAATCGACAATGAGAAAATCGACACCTTAATTCTAGTGTACAACTTATGTCTACAGCGACCATCAACACATTTACATCATCACTATACGTTGGTGTCCAGCACTGTTTAAAGCACTGATATCATGAATAAACCACATGACAATACTATGACAGAAGTCACCATTAAAGTTAAAGCTGTTCAGCAAATGAAAGAACCATTGCTAAGACTATTACCGAGTCAGCACCCGATCCTGACAGCCTGGGTTTCTTCAGCTGAACAGTAGGAGAGTTGGATCCATTGCCAGAAGACTCAGACTAAAAATCACGAAAAACAACACAGCAGTTTTTAAGACCAAATAAAACTTATAGCAAAAATACTCAAGAAAATGTATAAATAGTAATTAAAATAGACAGTAACAAAATAAGAATGATACTGAAGTAAGCTAATTAAGCAATAGTCTAATAACAGAATACATCAGGGAGCTTTGTGTTACTGTATCAAGCCATCCAGGTCGACAAACACTGCACTCTTCAGCTCGTGGGGACCTGTTGGTCCCGTGCTTCTGTACCACAATTCGCTTGCTTCGATCTGTATCCTCTATTGGAAAGTCTTCAAGGAACAGTCACCCACTTGAATTAAGAACTTTACCGCCACAAATAGCTCAGAAAACATTCTCAGCTCATCTTAAGACACACCATATTAGATCTGTTAGATGACCGTGTTATAGTGCCTTTGTGAGGTTCTTAAAACATGCTGTATAAGTGTTCAGATAAACACTTAAACATACATACATATAACACAAATAAAATAATACTGCTGCTGCTAATTAACATAACACTCAATTATATCCTCAACACTTTAACGACGAGCTGCATTGGTTTCTCCATCGCTTTTCAAGTATTCATAGCACCTCTTCAAGGGGGCTACTCAGCTTTCAGTACACTCTCGTCATTAATGAGGAAATAAACAGATAGTCAGATAGTGCAACTGAATTCCCTCATTACTCTTTTGGAAACTTTTCTTCCACTGCAACTGGAAAAATCTAAGGGGAATAGACAACTGGTGTTATCAAATAAAAACTAAGGCTGTATTTAATAAACAATAACTTTAAAATAGTAAGCGCAAAAAAAAGACTTTGAAACTGTTTCCGAATCATCTTAATCAAACTACTGCATTTCACCAATCAGGCCAAACTTTTTTGCAAGACTAACCATTTTTAGAAGTGGATGACTATTGATGTCGTATCCAATCAAATTCAAGAGACACATCAGAAACTGATTCCATTCCGATTTGCTGCCACTGATACCAGGCGCATTATGTAAGCAGTACCACTTCGTCAGCAGAAGCAGAGCAATGTCTCGTGGCAGAATCCACCTCAGTGCCTGAAGACAGCTGTAAACTAAGTATCACAAAAGAAATCATCACAACACAAATACCAGAATCAAATGATCCTACACTTAACATCTGCATCATATTCAGTTTAGTTTTCATCTAAGGTTACGTTTAAGATATTGTAATTTGCAACTAAACATTTATACAGCGACGCTTAAAGAGTAAAACAAATCAGAGGCACTCTCTGCACTAGCCTAACTGATGCTGAATGTCATGTAGAACTAGACTATTACATCAGTTAGCAAAACAATGCACAGTAAACTAGAAGAGTCACCAGTGGTGGGCCCATGGACACACGTGGAGCCGACCAACAGGTTCCTGTCGGCAGTTGACAGATGACATGGAAGTGGTGACATGGTTGATGCTAGTCTATATTAGTATTTTATCGACACGCTGGTTGTTCATACCTCTCCACCTGAGCTCATCAGAAGCATGGGTGTGACTAATACAGAAAGTTATCATCATTCACAGGTGGGATGGTGGCAAATATGCTATAAAGCAGACATTTTTAATGTAAAAATGTTTAACTCCAATAACCAAATCTGTTTTGGATACTTACTGACTGGAGAACAAGTCATTTCAGGGAAAGCTGCTCTGTACAAACTGTTGTCAGTTAACTCCTAGAAATCAATAGGAAACATTCTAACAGCTGTTGCAAAAAAACACATATTGTCATCCAAAAATGACTGGCCAAAATCCAGGTCATGCAACAGACACCACAAAACAGCGTTTACAGGAAACTTTGTCCTGCCAGAAAACAACTACCAATGATTATTTCATTACTCATGATAAAGCCACTGAGATCCTAAGTCAACAAGAAATCAAACAAAGCAAAAAATTACCTTGTAAACAGTATGGACTCTAACAGCTTATTCCACCCAATAAGTACAAGCTACAGACATAAATCGATAGTAATTTTATAAGCCAAAGTAGCCGTGTTCTAGCACTACAAACACACCTCTTGAGAAACAACAGATAGTTGTTCAATTAGGGTTTTAATAGGGTTTTGTTGCCACAGTACAACCGAACTTCTTTTTATTTAACTTGCCTAATATCAGGCGAACAACAAGTTTGTGGCTTTAAATTAACCTAAAGCAACTGTGAGATAAACAAAAGCAGAGTCTTAGAAATTCAGCCTGCTAAGCTACTTACTAGCGTAAATCTAGTGTAAGCTACTTACTAGCGTAAATCTATTGTCTACAGCATCAGACAGTGACAAAATGCAGCCAAGGTTTGTAAACATTCGTCCCTGAAAACTGAGTTCATCGCCAACAGAGGGCGATTCAAGCAACCGAAAACGACCACTCATCTCGGGAGTAACCGGAGATAGCATATGCAACTGCAACAACAAAATTTACAGATGCAGCTACAACAGCAAAACCCTCTACAGCAGCAACAGTTACACTCAAATCATGTTCAAGAGAAACCACTCAACAGCATGGCCACATAAAAGTCACTTATTATTATTACATTTCATTAATAATTATATAATTAGCAACTCAAACAGGGTGGGTGTATAATACTGCACAAGCACTATAGCACAGGCATAGAAGGTCAGTCCACTGAGACTGAGATATTACAACACATCTGCAATTGGATAATGCACCATAACAATTCCAGAAGTAAAATGCAAGAAAAAATAACATTGTCTAAAAGTCCTTTGTTTCGTTTATTCTTTCAATTAAATCATTGTAAGGTCTACACGGACTCTAATGTTGCTCTTGCAAATATGTTTTAACAAAATAATCATGCTGGAATTGTGACATATTGAAATTTGGAGCAAAAATGATAACATTATAGCAAGCAAACACGTGACAAGAGTGCATCAAAGTGGCTTTCTGTGACAAGTGTTAATTGTCAGGCTGAGTGAGGAGTTTAAACTAAGAGCCTATACTGATCCACAACAAACTGGCATGACATATTGACCCTGTAAAAGACTGGAACACATATTATAACTTACAAGTATTCATTCATTCATATCAGCCATTTATATAGCGCCTCTTCGAGGAGAACTACTCATAGGTGAAGTATATTATTATACAGTCTTCCCCAGTCCCTCTGCCAAGAGCATCTTGCCCTCTCTCCTCTTCAGTTCTGTAGATGCTTGAAAACCTTTCTTTTTGCCGGTTCTGGTAGTGATGCGGGTCGAGAGCACTGCTGATTTGAGTGGCGCTATTTAAATGTTCAGTTATAATTACAGTAAAAATTATAACTTGGATATGCATGTCCTAAGAAAGAAATGTTAAATACATACAATGAAACTCAGCTGAACATTTCCGGATCAAAAAGAACAACTGTTTTCAAATTAAACTATTATCGAAATACAAATACAAACAGACCTCTTCTGCAAACCTGACGTCAAGGGCACTTGGGGGACGGCTGGATGTAACCGGTTCTCCGTGCTGATAAGAAGTCTCAGCATAGCCATCATCTGACTGTGGCTGAGGCAGCATCGAAGGATTCGGAAGACCAGGAATATGAACAACGTTCATCTAAACGGAAAAGGACACCTCGTATTAGACACGCACTCTGCTGACCTTATTATATAAGATAAGAACTTAGGCAAGAAGTAGGTGCATAAGTAGGTATGGATGTTGTTAATTATATAGCACCTTTTAGAAACCTCACTAGTGTGCTAATTTGATGTAGATTTAATTTATACAGCACCCTTTCATCAGCCTTGTTTAAGCTCGAAACCTTGAATGTCACTGGTAGGCAAAACCACATTCCCAAATAATAATCTTGTGGACAGAACCAATTGAGATCTACAAGGCTCCAAAGACCAGAAGACAGGCTAAGGAGAATATACGGTTACAGAAACATTAGATTTTAGCCTAGAGATGAATGCCAGAAAGAGTAAGAGTAATAAAAGAACTGAAAAATGTGAAAAGTTAAATTAAAGCATACAAACACAAGCCAAATGAACACCAACCTTCATAGTGCCACTGTACAGAACAAGATTGAATTTCATATCAAGAACCAAGATCACCTGTAGCGTCTAAAAGAAATCAACCAAAAATAAGTTTTACTGATCAATGCAAAACCCAAAGCATTAACTTTAATTAGGCCAAATTAAGTTTAGTTTCTTAACTACATTCTAAACATGATAATTTCATCTTTTATTCAGCTCAACTGACTATTATACTAGTTCCAACCCTAAAGCTTAACCTTGCAAATAAGAATTTTACACTTAACAATTTCATAAGTTGGACTGAATTACCGTCAGAGGAAGAGCGTCTCTTGCTGGAATCGATGTTAAAGAACCAAAAACAAGGTGCGACTTATCATTACTCTCTTCAAAGCGAACACATCTACAAAACAACACACTTGTCACCAGCACATTTGTCAATTTAAACACACCACAGCTCCATACAACATGCTTCTCCTTATGACGCAAATTCTGACGAAAAAGAGTTGGTCATGGATCCCAAATTTAATTAAACTTTAGTATCCGACCTCATTATAAAGCATCATGTCTACCTGTAGCATTATTTACAGTAACCAGACAATTATTGTATTGTGCTAATTTCTGAATTCATCTCAAAAGCTCAGATTGCAACATAAGATTGTATGTAAATTAAGATAAATGTCACATAAAGCTGGAAAAGGCAATGAGCAAACAACAAACCTTTTTCAAATGAAGGGAAATGCAAAGTTTAACCTGCTGTGATGACGAGTGAATGGATTGCAATATATAAACGAACACAATTACACCATGGTGGACTAGAAACACAAAAACAATGTATTAAAAAATATCGGTAGGGTAACAAGAACAGCACCAAGAGATGCCATTTCTCACCTCAGTTGATGTCGGTACTTGACAAGGTAACAAATGTACTGTTGTCCACTGAGATCAGCCACATGAAATACTTTTGAAGCAGCACAGAGGCTGCCATCCCTAACAAATATAACATACAAGTGTACACATCTAACCTATTTAAAAACAGCTTTTGTTAGAAAAGTCTAACATTGTTAAAATTCTGCATTAGAACATTAGAAAACGGTCTCTTAAGCTTAGAGGCAGCCATGGGTAAAAAGTGTTAGTGGCTTCATTTTTCTTAGCTTTGGCATATGGGAGTGGGTGGCCCAGTCCTTTTCCTTGCTGTTCAATCTTCCCATTGACAGGGTAGTGCAATGTCGGTTATTCGGCTAAGTAAAGGCAGAACATAAACAATAACAGACATATGTTTTAATATCATAGAATTTCCTTATAATGCTATTTGTTGTATCCATGTTGCTGACCATGTTACACCTGAGTTCACATTATAATGCTTCATTTTATTAGGATGATCGGTCACTAATTACATATTACTAATTAAATTATAAGAGGTGCAGATTAAATTCAAGAGTACCGTGGGTTGTTAGCTGTTTCACTCCAGATGTGTTCCAAGCAGATTTCAGGTGTCAGTGGCTCTGCAATGTCCACAAAAGTAGCCGAATGATCACCACCAAATGCACCAACCCCTGGCGATTGAAAGCTGGCAGGGGCTGATTTCACTTGTGATGATGGACTGTGCCGTAGTCGAAACAGACCACTGTTTGGCCTTTGAGGTGAATGTGAACGGCTGAAACAAATAAATACATGTATAAAACATATTTTAAAAATCTCTCAGATGCCTCTTGTACACTTGTTTCAAGATACTGAATCCAATTAATTGATGCCCATTTCTCAAATAAATTTGTTTCAAGGTATTGATCCAGTTAATTGACACCTATCTCCAAAATAATTAAACTATATAAGGTAAAACTAAAAAAATGGGTGTACAATGTAGCGTAGGCCCGATGATGTGACATGGGATATGTCAGAACAAGAAAAGACACAATTTCTAACATTACCTGAAAACTGCCAGCCTGTTAATGTTAGGGCTGAGAATTCGAGATTGACCCAGTCCTCCAGCTCCGAGTGAAGGTGAGCTGACCTTACTGCTGCAACTTCTGAAAGGAGACAGATTATCCAGGAAGGGTGACTGACTAACAAAAGGCATTGAACGACGAGATGATCCGAGTCCTGAATGATTTACACCGAGGGGAGTGGCACTCGAGCTTGCTTCATGACCAGAGATCAGATTTGACAAACGAGAATCCATAATTGAAAAGCCACACGCTACATCTGCCTCCTGTTCAATAAATAGAAAAATAACCAAGACATTTACATCCAGTGATTCATTACGAACTTCAGATGATTCACCAGTTCATTCACCAGTTCATAGTCATTCTTCCACTAGCAAATGCAATGTGGACTCGTTCTACTTCTCCTCGTTTACGTGCCATTCTGTTCAACGTGAAATTTCATTCATTTCATTTCATTTACGGAACATTTATATAGCGCCCCTTCAAGGCTGTCTACTCAGGAGCGCTCCCAGTTCAGCCACGGCTAAAGAGAACAGTCTTCAAATTAGTATAAAAAGTAGCAGAGTGATCTATAGGGACCAGACGGAGCGCTGTTGGAAGCCCATTCCAGATCATAGGACCAGCAACAGAGAAGGAGCGGCGCTGCATGATTGCGGTACGCGAGCGAGGGACCATGAGTACAGCTTGATCAGCTGATCGAAGGTTAGATCGCCGCTGGACAACAGATGTAGGGCGACAGAAACCCTGTAAGTATAGGGGCGCTAGTCCCTCCAAGCAGCGCCTAACAAGCGCAGAAACCCTATATGTGATTCGTAGTGGGAATGGAAGCCAGTGCAACACATCCCTCATAAATTCTGAAACCCGGCCATATTTAGGAATACGGCCAATGAGGCGCGCAGCTACGCGGAGAACCCGATCCAGGCACCCAACCCGGACAGCTGGGAGGCCAGCATAAAGGGCACTACAATAATCAAGCCGGGAGACTACAAATGACTACAAATGGTGCTATATCCTCCGCAGATATTAATTTTTAACATGCCATATGGGTAAACACATAATAAAACTGCAGTGTAGTGCTAAACAAGTGACTTTTCATCATTATCCTTTTTTTTAAGTGTGGCCTGGTTTACGTGCTGTGTCATAAGGGGCCGTCCACATATTACGTACGCACTGAGGGGGGTCGGATTTTGGCGATTTTGCGTATGGGTGCGAACGGGGGGAGGGTGGGGGAACAAAAGTGTACGTACGCAAAATAAATTTCTAATTATGACGACCACATTAGCCTATTTATAACTCTGTATTGTCCTATAGTCGTCCGATGGCATTTTATTACATTATATAAAAGCCATGTGCAGTTATTCTGTGCTGTAAACGAGACACCTATAATTTGTCTATATTGGCTCTCACTCATCCTTCAATCTGGCCTAAAGTGCAGACTGCCGAGACACTTTCTGCAGCTGGTCTTCGGGGGGGGGGGGGGGTGGGTGCGTCAAGTGTACGTACGCGGGGGTGTGTGGAAGAAAGTACGCTTGCGAACAGGGGGGAGGGGGTCAAATTTGCCCGGATTTTTGCGTACGTAATATATGGATGGCCCCTAAAACACACCATCCCCCAGTGACTTCACGTTAACAAATTCACACTGTGTAATTTTTTAAAACAAAAAAACTACTACACCGCAATGCAGCATGGTGGTCTGTTATGGCAGCCGACTGGGTCGGTAATTCGATGATTGTGAGTTTGAACCTGCTGAGGTGATTCTGTTTAACACCCAAGAAACAAACTGTCAAAAACACTTGCATTGATCTACTGACTGATAAGCATATTTAATAAGCTAATAAATGACAAAGTCTCAGAAAAAAACACAGTACACGTAAAATATTACATAACTATCATTTTCAAAGTGCCATAGGTAAACTTACCTCGGGTTTAGAACGGCGAACCGTCCAGAGCGAGTGAGATTGTAAAGTGGAGTCAAATGTCATGACAACAGACAGTTCAGCACTTGTGTAGACAATCTTCTGCGATGGTTCGGTAAAAAAGGATATCTTAGCTGTAGCAGGTGTACCTAGACAACAAGAAAGCAAGATATAAAACCTATTATTTTGGTTACAATACACAGGAAGACAATAGTACAGCATAAGGCATCTATTCACCTAACACATGCTTTCTTTCCTGAAGTTAAGGTTGCTGGATCCTTATGTTGGGTAACCAACATGCTAAATGCAATAAAATTGAACAATCTTCTAGCAGAGGTTACGTTATAACAAGGTTCACCAAAAAAACTGTCAACTCATAAGTCAGGCTGGAATTTATATCAAAGAATGAAGAGAAGAAAGGCCCATAAATTAGCATTCATTCAACTTACTACTTAGACCCGTTTGCACCATTGTTTATCTAATTTATCAAAACCCACCGTTTCAGTGCCAGATAATAAGCTGTAAAGTGCTTTGCACCGATAGTCAGCAGTACACATTTGTGCCACGTCTGACTGGCCAACTTCAGCTGTTCACAGACTTTGCCTTTGATTAAACTAATATAGTGCATACAAGCTAGGCATTTACTCTGTCTAGGAAGCCTGATTCTGTGGCTTTTCTATATCAGAAACAATGATTAGAGGTCTGCATTTTTCAATAAAAGAAAAATGAATAACAGGGTTAATGGATGTCTATTAGGGAAATCTTGTACATGAACACTCTTATGTAAAGTACAATGAAAACAATACTGCTCATTTTTCAGTGAACTGATCGGGCATGATCCTTCACCACTGCCGCCATGAACAGACCATGCTGTTGATCATGTAATGATTATTTGCTAGACATGGTACACAGTAATAACAACTTACTTCCGGTCTTACAGATGACTGGTGCCAGCTCCTCGAGAGGATGAGTTAAACTAAACAAAATCGGTAATTTTGTAGCTGAATGACTCCTGTCAATGCAAAAAATTATTACTCATTTATGCATTACTATTAATTCACATACTAAATCGATTATTAAGCATATACAATTGCAGTTCATGAAAATAAGCATATCAAATAATGCAACAACAAAAAAGAAAATATGAATGAGTGACTCTACTTCCAACACTGTTACTAGTGAGTTGCTATAATTCATGCCGCTGTTCCATTTTTTTATCAAGATCTTTTTGTTCACAAAATGAAAACCTATGTAATCGTAACAGCAATAATCGAAATTTCTAAAGCACTACAGTAAAGCCAAGCAAAGGACACCAGCTAATTCGCAAGCACTGCAACGCATCAGAGCGGTTCTCCTAAGCTCACAAAACCTACTCTTTTCTGGGCGTTTTTGAGATTTCTTGTTTCGGAGGAATTACTTTTCTTTCAAACAGAAGGCCATATTTCATTTCCCAAGTTTTCTTCACCTAAGCACACAAGAAAAGAGCATCAAAACAATGTCAACGAGTAGAAAATTGCAAGTTTTACCATCAGCGACAATGATCATGCATAATCCGTACTGTCACACCCGAGTCATCTCAGAAACCATTTTCTGCTTGTCTCAAGACAAACCTGTTTAGATCCGTTAGACACACCCATGCTCGAGCACCTTTCACAGGTTATTAAACACTTAGTACAATTATCCAGTTGTATATATCTAATTACATCTACCTATATAAAACTGCATTACTTAATGTAAATTTACATTTGAATCACCAAGTAACTTTCTAAATCATCTAAAGCAAGTGTGCTTCATGAAAACCATAACAAGTCTTCACTAGAGGTGTCAAAAGTGTAGTAAAATTCAGCTCCATGTCCCCGAGTCCATTCTGGGCGGGAATCT
Organism: Allolobophora icterica; assembly: GCA_963556255.1. NCBI lineage: Eukaryota > Metazoa > Annelida > Clitellata > Crassiclitellata > Lumbricidae > Allolobophora > Allolobophora icterica. Next base: position 17,487,946 of record OY744608.1, read on the forward strand.
GACTACCGTCACTCCATCACTGCATAATAATTCAGTCATCCTCCAGGCCACATTTGAGTCATTATACACACTTAAGACTTAATTCATTTACACTAACTTGATCCTTTAAAGATCACAAGTGAACAACTACAATGACCTGTTCTTTAGGAACAGAAATGATCTGTTCTTTTAGGAACAGAACAAAAAACTGCAGGAACCAAAACATACAGAGAATGGCAGAGCTGTGACATAATTGCACCCATCATGTGTGAAAACGTTAACACATCCGGCTTCAACAACGCAGACACTTGACTGAATTTGCGCTGTAACTGTGACTCCATCTGAAAACAAAATTAAACCTACATGACAAACATACCAAAAAGGGCCTCAAACGTTTGGTACCCAGAAGGCATTATAGAAATGTTCAGTTACATACATTCTTGTTCAAATTATCTTCCTGTGCTATATGTATGAATGTATGCATGAACCACATGATATGTATGGATGTATGTATGTATATATATGAATCACATAATATGTATAGATGTAAGTATGTATGGATGTATGTATGAATCACATACGTATGGATGTATGTATGTACGCAAATCATCAAGTCAAGTAGAAAAGGCATGGTAATTTATTCAGTACTATTATCAGAATGCAATTATATATGTATTATGTATTGAGTCAAAGACCAAAAATATAATATTTAGAAATATATTTAACACTTTAACAACAAGGGTGTGCTAAAAGCAACTGGGAAACCAATGCAGCTCGTCCTTAAAGTGTTAAACTAAAATTCAACAGAAACATTTAAATGAAGTAACAGTTTAGATCAATAAGAAAAGAACACACATCTAAAACCTACTTACAAGGAAACAACCCGTTCACTGCGTTCACGCCGTTCAGTATATGCAATTCTCATTATATCAAATGACTCACCAGTACAACACTGGTATTTGGTTTCTAGTCCCAAAACAGTATCTAATATCTTTCAAAATCAATTCATTTAAAAGAGATTTATTTCCAATAATGTAATAAAAAAATTTTATCCACAAAAATACTACACCGGAAATATGCTGAAATGTCCACAGAAATACTACATAACTGTTCAAAGCTCACCTGTATTGTTCTCTGCAGGTGATGGGATTTTATGAACAGGTATGTCATAGTTCACAGGAATGAGGAAGTTACACCAAAGAGCCTGGAAAATTAAGACACAAACTCTTCAGAAGCATATTAAAGCTCAATGCAGCTGAAGCTCCTCAACATCAACTGAAAATCAAATAACAGACAAGTATGTCTCTTCCTTAATTGCTGATGCTAAATAATAATTTACACTAAATACGTATTTATAATACAATACAACTGCATTTGATATAGCCCTCCTTCCAAAGTTCAGAAGTGCACACACGGCCACACGACAGAACTTCAACGGCACTTAGCCATTGTTTGTGAAGGACTTGCTCAAGGTCCCAACTGTGACTTCCTGAGTAGAGGCTCAAACCCATACTCTCCACATTACATGTCAAGCACTCTAACTCATTGGCTACCTTGCCTTAAGTATTAAATAATGAACGTGAGAAATAAATGTCTAATGACTGTCTCAGCAATTTATTCCCAGCTACAATAACTGAACTGACGATTTCCATAGTGTCCCTTCAGACATCTACACAGTTGTTCAGCTCCCAACACAATGGTGGCAAAAGAGAATATGTTGGTTTCCCTGGACGTAAAAAGGTACATCTACACCCATGGCTGTATTATGCTATTCTGCACAGTAACGTTTTGCTCTGTAGCGATTTCACTCTATTCCAGTAACTTGCTCATTATTTTAACATTTATTCAATTATTCGAGTAAGTTAATTAAATGGCACCACTAAGAATGATAGTCATAAAATTATATTATTTATATAGAGATGAAGAGAGGCAGACAATAGAATGTCGTGACACCACAGCAAAGAAAATTAAAGATGACAACACAAAAGTAAAACAGACTTGGTGCATTGAGACCTGCACCTACCTCAATTACTGGAGTGTCTGCTGTGAAGCATCGAAGAACCTGTGACCCACCATGAGCAGTTCCTCGACTCCATATCACACAACGGCCGCTGGTGTAAAGTTCCTCATCACAACCTTCAGACGATGTCTGGCTTCGCCGCATCGTCCACGACTCTTTCTAACACGACCATGAAATAATGGGAAATATAATCCATTAAACTTCAAGAAAATTATGGCATTAACATACAAGCTCATTTTCAAATCACAATGCAAGGTTAACACACCTTGTCACCTTGTGCTGTCGATTCGTTGAATCCTAGCGACTGTCATGGTCAACCTTCTCCATGTGCTCCGATTTCTCGTTGCCTCTCTCAGCTCCGAGATGTTCATCTTCAATGCCTCCTGTATCTCGTCCATCCATCTCCTCCTTGGTCGTCCTCTCCTCCTTCTGCCCTCCCCACAAGCCAACATCATCTCCTTTCCCAGCCCATCTGCACGCATCACGTGTCCAAAGTATGACATCTTCTGCCTGGACGCTCTCTGCCCCAACGTCAAACTCCCTCTCCAGTGTCCTATTTCTTCCAGGATATCCTCGTTAGTTCTCTTCTCTGTCCAAGAAACCCTCAACATTTTCCTCCAGATCCACATTTCACATGCCTCAATTTTCTTCTCCAATGCCTTGGTTTTTGTCCATGTTTCGCATCCGTAAAGCACCACTGGTAAGATCATTGCTTTAACAATTCTTGTCTTCGTTCCCAAACTCACTGATTTGTCCTTCCATATTTTTTCCAGTCCCTGCGTTGCCGTCTTCCCCAAGGTTAACACTTGCTCATAATACTGAAAAACTTCATCGGAAATTATACCACTCGACTAACTCACCGATTGATACTGGCGTCTAAAGTATCATAAAATACAGCCCAGGTACATGAGTCCATTCTGAGCCAGTATCCAACGAACCTTCACTTCGGTACTGGAAAGATATCACTCATCCAACGAATTGCATGTGAGACATCTTATGAATTTGGGCAAATTTCAGTTAGTTAAGCAGATACCTCAACCACAAGGCAACAATATCTTTCAGAACATTATCACAACAGCACATTATCGGTAATTTCTATTGACTCCTAGAGACAAAAGATATTTGTAATTCTATATGGTTCAGTGATTGATAACGCTTAACTGTCACCCAATACCTCCCACCCAATGGCTTCACAGGCCTTATACAATGTACAGGATTATAGCAAAGGAATAAGAATATGGTGTGAAACCAGTGTTTTTTTCTGGAAAAAAGGTTCTGGAACGGAACAATAGGTTCCGGAACGGAATAAATATGAGCGGGCTAAAATCCCGAGAAAAACGGGATTGGGGGTTGGGAGGGGTCTCAATAAACACTGAAAACAGTTCAAAACACTGAAATTCAATTAAAATAAATAAATAATTGTTTTTATCATTAAAATAAATAAATTAGTTTTTAGTACCTGAAAAAAGGTGCCGGAACGCCGTTCCGGCGCGTTCCGGCTGAAAAAAAGCACTGTGTGAAACACATCAATGAGACGAATTTAAAACTCAACACATACTCTGTCGTGAATGCTGAAATCTTTGAACATTGTGTGCAATGCCTCTGGTGGATGTCCAGAGCTTCTCATTTCATCCGACACACTTCCGGGATGAATGGAAAAGTAGAGCCTGCCATACGGCACAAACGTGTGAGCTTCATGAGTGCAGAGCATCTCAGGATCAACTTGAGTCTCCAGTGTGACTGGGTCTATCTGTAACATATGTTATAATCTAGTACCTTTACAGCATGGTTGTCTGTCTTAAGTTGCTCCAAAAATTAAACAGATGTCTTGCAGAAACGGTTTATTCATGAAACCATCATTGTGTATTATGATAATCAATGGCACTACAGAAGTCTATCAATTAAAGTCAATTTGTCTACTCAGAAAACTCCTGTTATATATAAGGGTGAATGGTGTCTAACGAGGCATATATTGCTAATTTTTCAAACTTGCTAATTTATTTTATAGGTCCAGCAATAAGCCAAGTAACTGACATAATTACAGGCTGAAATCTATCCTGTCAATGGTGACTGAACGGCTGTCAACAGCTTATTCACCGACTGCAGGATGAACAAAACACAGGATTGCACTCGCAACTCTAAGGCCAGGAATTAATTCTATTCACATCGTTCTTTTATATTATCTAACGCCCAAACAATTATTTTAACTGCACTGAAACTTTTGACGCTGTGTAGGAAGCCACAGCAATACAACTCTAAATGTGATCTCAATTAAGGTCTCCCTAAGCAGCATCCCCCTTCAATCTGTTCTAAATGCTTCTGCTAGGCTCACTGCTCAATTCCCCGCTTTGCCCATATCTCTACTTACATGCTTGATTCCTGCGCTGGCTCCCTATTGCCACGCGCATCCGTTATAAGATCCTCCTCCTTGTCTTCATATTGTCGCTCGCATCCGTTATAAGATCATCCTCCTTGTCTCCAAATCTCAGCAGGGAACTGCCCCGAAATATCTCTTGAACTATCTGTGAAAGCCGCTATCTGTGTCTTCTTTTCGCTTGTTGCGCTCTGTGAATCGGCTTGATCTTTTTGCTCACAGGACTAAAACTTGGCAAAGCACCCGGCGTTTGCTGCAGTGGGTCCCACGAGTTGGAACGACATTCCTTCTGCTCAAGGCCAAACTAATAACTGGCTTTTAAGTAAGTAAGTAAGTAAGTAGCCTTTTTTCCCTCCTCAGTCTCGCGTTCTGGCATTTCTGTTTCTCAGGGGCTTCTGTGCGGAGAGCGTCTCTGAATAGTTATTCTTTCTAGATGTGCTTTATAATTTCTAGATACAATACAGTACAACTGTGGTGTCAAGTGCACGGAACACCCGGCAATCTAAACAGGCGCGAGACTTAGACCTGTTCAAACACAACCCTGCAGTATCGATCGCAAGTGGTACAAGAGCAGCAAACGTGCGCTTGAACACACAATTATATACGATAGAATTTATAATTTTTGTAGGGGTTTACAAAACTTAATACATACTTGAATAGGGTCAACAATCAAATGTTCGATATTTAAGTTTTGCCACGGTCTTGCTGAAAACACCACAACAGGAAATCGAAATTTCTGTTGCGCATTTCTTCGATGTAACGTTAATGTAGTGCAGAATCAATATTTCGTGAGCGCCTATAAATGCTTAGTCAGGAAAGCCCCATTTTTTGTTTGCAATCAGGCAAGTCAAAAATTGTCTTATCAGCAAATAGGTCTGGCTGGTTACCTATCCTGGAGAAGTCTCATTGATTTGCTCTTGGATTGGGGAACTGGCGGTGACTGGCAGGGCTGTAGTGGTAAAATTAGGGGTGAGTACACGCTACCGGTTAGTTTTCCGAAACAAATTAGAGGTGAGTATACGCTACAGTATTTTGTGGGTATACGCTATAGTATTTTAATATAAATAAATATAAATATTTTGTGAGGTGAGTATACGGTCTCTAGAGGTGAGTACACGCTGTATACCCGCGTATACCCTCGACTACAGCCCTGGTGACTGGGTTGCTAATAGCCTACTACAGGCTATAATAAGGTCCAATTGCAGTATGTGGTCCAGTAATTATATGCTGTCTTAGTCGTTTCAGTTACTTGCATAATTGCCTTTGATCACGTCGTTGTTCAGAGTTCAGGCATACCAAAAGAAAATCTAAGTCCGATTGCAAGAAAAAGACAAAAACAGACATTCAGACAGACAGTGTCTGAAGTGTATAATTAAGGACGCCCGTACAGAAGTAGGAGGAAGAGTGGCCATCAAAGTGCAGGCAATACTGCAGACAATGGGCAAAGGTTATAAATACGTAGCTTACTCAATTCAATGCAGACGCCCTTAACTAAATTTGATACATACAATTCGGGTATAGCCTCTCTTAAATACCAACATCAGTCAGCCAGCATAGGCCTGCTGTACTTTGCTGGATCTAGAGACCCTGCAGTATCAAAGCACCCCACCCTCCAGCGAAGTTACCCTTGAGGGGTCAATAGGATAGCCTAATCTAGACCTCTATACTCCATCGGAGAGCAGACGTTGGCAAAGGGGATCGGGATGGTAATGCTAAATGCAGACAAGGGGGAGACGAGTCCAAAGTAGATAATTTTTGTGCACGTTTTTTATCATGCCAATATGTTCATGGGCATTAGATGGTACCAATATTGTCTCTATATGGGTCAGAGGCGGCGCTACACCAGGGCGCGCCAGTGCAAATGCCCTGGTAAAAACGCCTTTGCCCTGGTCAATGCCCTGCCAGAGTTTTTGCCCTGTCCAGAATTTGTTCAGGCATATTTGTTATATCCTGATATATAAATTCACTTAATTCAATGAAATGTTAAAATTTGCTTTACAAATGTCAAAAAGCGTTCAGCTTCCAGGGGTCTTCGCCCATCTGTCCTTCTGACTATAGACAAATATAATAGTGCTTGGGGCGATTCATGGCAAGCGCGGTAGCGCGATCTTATAAAATTATGTGGTCAACATTTAAGCTTGCGTTACCGCACTCTCCATAATTCGCCCTCTGCACTGGTTACTTGTATGACTGCCCTGGCTATGCCCTGGTTACAAAAGGTGTCTGGCGCCGCCCCTGATATGGGTACCATATTGGAATATGGGTCATATATGGGCTCCATGTGGGCACATTGGTAGGGTATGGACTACCGCATAGCCTATTGTTGCCCTAATAAAATTTCTGGCAATAATAACTCTCACAGCCCAAATAATATCAAAAAGCCTGCCAATGGATGCCAGCATCGATCTGCTGTTAACAATAGTACATAGAACCAATAACTATGAGCACACGATATTGAAATGACAGATGCTATGAAAAGAACGTTGGAGCAAACATTTGGAAAAAATCTTTCCCTTCTAGAATATGTTTTATTATGAGAAATACAGTCAAGTTTTTAACCAAATTCAGAAAGAACAAGTAACGCTGAAGGGAACGGTCCGAGTATACTCTTCCATCACTGCTCTGCACCTGGAAACTGCATCTCGGAGGAAATCTGAACCAGGGATAGGGAGGCTTCCCTAACCCCCCCCCACGAATTATTGCATCCAGCTCTTATCAAGCAAGTGGCAAGTTGAAGTGCCCACTACGAGTATGTACTGCATACTCTCTGAGGTGTGCTGCAAGGAGTATAGGGAATCTAGGATAAGCATTTTAAACCATTGACAGTATACCTGAGTATACTTGTAGTACACAGGTGTAGACATGGATCTCACCCACAGCAGTATTTGAAGTCCCCTTTGACCCTGCTTGAAAATTGTCAGAAAAGAACAAAATAATGAATTTCAGATAGGAAGGACCCGATGCAGCGAGATACCGTGCATAAACCCTCGATTCCATAGAGTTGGAATAGTGGCAGAGCAGCCAATCGCATCTGATTTTACCTGTGACCTGGGTTCAAATCAATGAAAATAAGCCTACAGAATCTGTAGTTAATTTCACAAGGGAACCCAGGACTTGAAGCCAAGCAACTGTTTTTGTAGATTGTGGGGTCTTTGAAGCTTCATAAAGCTTGTGTATGAACATGGCATAAAATTAAGACAACAAAATTATGTTGCAAGAAAAGGAAGCTACCTCAAGGTGATTTTCACCATGCATGTACCGTATATGGCGTGTATATATATAGACATTAGATATAGATTGTGTAATTTTTCTTGATATCATTTTCTTGATAGCAGAGTATCATTTGGATGAATAATTTTTACTTTTACCTGAGTAAAATTGGTGATGAGTATTTGACTTTTTTCAAGTACTGAAAGTTGTTTAATTTTTTTGTACCATAGCCTGGTACTTTGAACAACACTGGTAACAACTAAGATGATCTCCCGAAAGAAAAGCAGCTATGAAACACCTATATCCCTAAAACAAAAGCAGCTACATGATCTAAGTACCCAGCATGTAAAGAAAATCAATATGTTCAAGTCATAAGTATGACTCGCATATATGTACATAGACATATATGTACATAAACATATCATTGGTCTGTATTTATGTAGCTGTGCCATTTTAAAAACTGGCTTGTAGTCATGTGATACATTTTGCCATATAAAAATTACTACATGTACACCATCAGTATCTGTGAAATGCATGTGTAGTTTAAATGTATGATCTACAAGTATCACAACACTAACTTCGTGTAAAACTGCAAGCCCACCACCTACCCAATTTTGCCACCAGGTAAAAATCAGGTACACAGAATTGACCTTGAATGGTGATTTGCTGGAACTGAAGCATAACTGTGTATCTTAAATACTTTGCAATACACATTCCGTTCTGAGTATATTTTACGTTTAATTATGATTGACAAAACTAACAAAACTACACACGAATATGGGAATTTACACGATGATTCAAGCCAGTAATACAAATTCCCACACTACAAACTAAAGCCTATCTGAATCTTTAACATTGTATTAAGAGTACATTGTCTTAGCTAACATTCTGGGTTACTGGTTGAATGTACCCATATGCATACATGTACATCAATGCCTTTTAGAATCCTTTCAGACTATCTGACATAACTGAAACACTCACAGATCCAGAAATTGACAAAGGAAAACTTTCAGTAAGTAGTTCAGGCATTTATAAACTTCTTAGGTATGTACAGTAAACTAAATACAAACTTACTATGTATGTAAACTGACAAATGCCATCAAGGATACAGTCTTGGCTTACAGTTTATTTGCTAATGGAACACCAACAATGCCTGGCCGTATTTGGTACTGAGCTGTCTGTTGTACAGGACCACACAAGCTCAAAACCACTTGGAGTAACACAATCCAAAGGGGCAATTTGTAAGAGAAACCTTTTACCAAAAAACTGATGAGAAACTGTAACTTAACTGTAGGAATCTGCAGTAGCTTAAAAGAAAATTTAGAAAGTCATTAGCAATTCATATGTAACAATCACCTGTACTGCAATTCCACTGCAGACAACAGATACAGCATCCATGACATAAAATGTCAAACATCAATAGCTTCATTAATATCTCTGTTCAAGTGTTCGATAATCTCAATTCACATATCAATAAATAAAATCAGTATAATGCACAGATTGCAATGTTTTGTTCACTAACCTATTTACCTGGGTAGTAATACACCACTTTGTATTTACAACTCTCATTATGAGTTTTCCCTTCGACGTGCAGTCGCTAAAAGTTGAAATATCACCCTGCAATCCCCTGGCTGCACAATGCATAGCACTATCAGCATTATAATAATATTATTACATAGTTATTGGCAGCTTATACAGAGGCAGCAAAGTATTAGTTGCTAAATAATCAATATTCATTCAACAACACATAAAACCGTCAAAAGCTTCTACCATCAAACATTATTATTAATCGTAATTTCTATTGTACCGGTGTCTAATGCACAAAGGCAACAATCGATGTTGCACACAAACTAAGCCGTAATCAGGTCAATATCAAGATCCACTAAGCAGCGATGCAGCCTATAGAGGATAAGTAATTTAACAAAGATAAGATATCCAACAGACTACTCATTAAATCCTCTCATTTATGCAAGACAAGTACATTTTTATCTCATAAAATACAGCTGATTTTCACAAATTCTCTCAGAATGAAATGCAAAATCAAAATATCCAACCACGTACGTAGATGTCTAACAGAAATGGTCACCGTAGATAATGTAGTCTAATTCGTTAACCAAACTGACTTTCGTTGAGCAGGTACATTTTTGTTCACAATACCACTATAAGGCTACTAGAACAGGGATACAGAACCTGTAGGACATCTACGTAATATCATCACTGCATCTCGTTTGATAAAGAACATCTAAAATACTGTTATCTGCTATTTGATACATGTTTTGATCCTTTGTGCACTCCAGGCGGACCAGATAGCGTGTTCTTCATGTGAGGTTGATCCTGTAGGGAGTATCCTCCGCTATGTCCAGAGTCCAATGGTAGTCCCACAGTCTGTGACCCTGCATCAACAGCCTTGCAGGCATGTCGTGACCTTGCTAATACTGGTCCGTCGTACGACCGTAGGGCCTTAGCTATTACACTCATGGGAACTACGTTGTTATTTCGGCCAGCATCTGTTTCTGACGTGTGCTTCCTTACGGGATTGCTGGCAGCTGAGAAGACGGCTGTCGGTGGGAAAGTGGACATTGGCAGGTGAAGAGCATGTGACGATTCCGATGGCTCGTCCTGGGTGTCTTCCAGTTCTTGAAGTTCTTCTTTCGTCAGGTAGGACCTTACTCTATCCTGCAGGTCCAAGGGAAGCTGTCGAAAGAAATTGAAAATGCATCAAAGAGTTAATTGTCTATTCCATATTCTGTAATCGTAATCTCCAAATTTCTTAATCGCTACTCTACAGCTATACACAGGGCACCAGCTTATTCACAAGTGCTGAACTGAATAGTGGTGATGTCAGTAATATTACCAATTATTTACAGTTAATTATGCTTCTGATAAGTTTCTACTAAGGCATATGCTGCGTTCTTTTATTTGGTTAACATTGACACATAAATGAGGTATAACTATGATTTTAAGCTAATATAATCATGATCACAACTTTATACAATGAAAAACAGAAAAGCAATTAATTAAACTGATAAGTAATCTAATGAAACCATACATGATTTCCACAGACTGCTTGGTGGATTACAAAACTGATTAACATGATTTGCATTAACAGCATGAAGATGAAAAGAAGTGCAGTTCAGGACTGCAAACACTAACCGCATTGAGCTTGTGAGCCACGAATTCTGAAGGTTTGCACTGGAGAAGCTGAACAGCTACATTGCAGTCGCTTTGATATCTCATCTACAAAAAAATGAGATGCATGCAGAACATTACACTGATAAAAAACATAGATAAATTATTAGGATTCAAAGCAGAAAACCCATAAACATTTAGAATAGAATATAGATATTTATGAAAGGCTGAGTCATGTACAGCTGTGTTAGCTGGTCCATTTATGGTAGCATAGTTATACTAGTCCATTGTTCAGAGAGCTCCATTTTGTTCGTTTGGAGGAGGAGAGGGGATGAAACAGGGAACAACTGAGGATTTTCTCCAGAAGGAACATATTCACAAGTACTGTGCTCTGAACGAAATAGTGAATCATAGTGAACTGATCATATTGATTTTCAGGAACAAACAACATATTGCCTTCATCCAAAAGACACACAGAAAAATATTAATTTTCCACAGAATGGTAAGTACTGCCCATAGGGTGGTATTTTGTAGTATTCAGCACATGTACTACCCCACAAAGTAGTATTTTATGGGGTAAACCCCAGAAGTGTGTCTTCCATTGTGTATATGTACTGATGCATTTGACTGTTCAGTACCACACACATTTTCAAATCACATTAAAATGCATCTGTTATGATAGTCATGTGTACAGTGCCTAATATGTTATTTAAAACGCACTGTATCAAGTACAAACCAGAAGAGTTTTGCTACAGAGATAGCTTCACTCAAGTAAAGGAAAATAGAAGATAATTAGTATCATTCTAAAAATACCTAAAGACATGGAAGAGTTACTCACACAACGTTCCTCCAGTTCCTCAATAAGCACCGAAGCATCAGAAAGTTTAGATGCCAAAATGCCAACATTATCAAACAGCTCATCCTTCTCTTTCTGAAGCTTTTCCACCTAAAAATCAGAAACAAGTGGAGAGAAAAAGATTAAGATAATAGCGAATGCCAAGCTAGTGTCCCGATGATGATGATGAAATTCATAATCCAGAAGACTTTAACAACTGAGAAAGAAAGAAATTCCAAAACACAAAACAAACGTTCACATGAAACTAAACGTGTAATGCACTGAATGACCTACCACTGTCAGCAGTTTATCTTCGAGGTTGTTGTTCAGCTTCTGTAGTTTCTTCTGGCTGTCCAACAAACTGAAACAAAGTTGTTTAAAAATCATGTTTCTCCTATCCTACAAAGTTACTACCTGAAAATCATTCATCAAACGAGATATCAAAACTTTGTAAAATACAGCCCAGGTAATCAAGTGAACTCTGTGTGGGTACTTGACTACCCATTGCACCATCCATCGTTGGGTAAAAAACAGTAAAACTATCCAACAGGCCTCATGTAAGACATAATTTGCACTTACACCTAACCCAAAATTAAGCAGTTGTCCTAACCATGAGGCCGTGGTACCTTTCAGGCCACCAACACAGACAACAATGCCGTACTTTCTAATGACTCTTAAAGATTACAGAAACTTGTTTGTCTATACACTTCATTGATTGGCAACTGTCACCTGCAATGCAGCAAACACAATAGCGTATTACTAAGCCATGAGCCTGCGACTTATACAGCAATCTGCTCATTATATCACTTTGGCCAGGTTTCAGATATATGCATTCATGGACCGGATAACACCCTTCACGAGGGCGCCTGGAGACCTGAACACCTGTCCATTCTTCCTGAGGCTAATAATCCTACTAAGGTGTTACTGTAGTTCTCAGGAGACACTGCATGATTACAATTACATTCAACCGTACATGGTAGCTTCATCGTAGGCAGGACCCATCTCCCACAGAACATTTTTCTGTCAAGTTACTTCATGATTTGATGTGGGAATCAAATAAAACATGAGAATGAAATTGGCAGTGGAATGAACATTTGAGAAATCCTTCCTTCAGACGTATGCCTTGTGGCAGACAGTGGTGCCAAAGACACCAGGCTCCAACTAAAAACTGTTCTCTTCTTCCAGGTGTAGATAACAATACACAATTTTCAGTCTATGTATACATTAACCGACACTAAATCAAAATTGGAAAAGTGGTGCTTACCGGTCATATCTCTCACGCAACTTTGACAGTTCCTCCTGCAGCTTAGTCGTCTCTTGTTCTGCCTTGCACTTGGTGTCTGAAAGTTCCACCTCCAACTGTGATATGTGGCTCTTATGACCACTTATTCGTGATTTCAACTCCTCTATCTCACTGTGCAAATCTAGGCTGTCAACAGAAATAAGATTCAATGTCTGTCTACATTTCACCTGTGAAAAAATCTAGACTGAAGGGTAAATCAATTATTATGAATACAAATTTTCACTGATACATAAATGTCATCTAACATAACTGTTAGGTGTACGAAAATGTTAGTAAAATGCAACCTGGGTACCCCAGAATAAAATCTCACAAGATGAAAGCCAGCAAGTGCAGAATTTTATATTTATTAAATTATAATTAAATCAAATGGTCATCCATAAGATGAATATACAAAAATTACACTGTATTAGAGGAATATAGGCAAAATTATAGTAACTTGTAACAAATGTTTTCACTGTATGATCATTTGAAACCAATAGCGTAACCGCGAGTCATTATTGTGAACTAAGAAGACCGTGATGACCAAAACACATCTGTATGTACAATTAAATGTAACCTACCTGTTGTTACCACACATGCTACAGTTGCAACCACACTCCTGCAATAGACAATAAATGCCAAATATTAACCCTTTGTATGCCAGATATGTTAGCCCATGTGTTGTAAACCATCACTCTTGAATATCCCATTGTTTCTTTTCAAACCTCATTTCACAATCTAGGTGGTTGTCATTGCTGGTTTGGTATGAAACAATCATTCTTGAATGTTCCATTGTTTCTTCAACAATCAATCCACAATCTCGGTGGCTTGCAAATCTCCAATGGTCATCAATATTAGATAACAGTGGTCGAACTTTTCACATGGCTATATTTGGGATGGGCAGATGGCAAAGAAATGGCATGTCAATTAGGCGTAACAACTTTAAAATTATCTCAGACTTCTTGCATGACAAAACAGATCTCAAGCTAAGCATCTCCAGGTAAGGAGGTGCTTAGCTTGAGATGTTCAAGTCATTAATTACAAATGTTAATCAATAAGTAAACAGTGTTCGGTAACTGGAAGAGTCACCACAGTTGAGCTCCCGCAGAGCCCAGCTGACGGACTGCCATTCAGAGCTGATAGTAGACATGATGTTCGGAGTTCCTGGACCATGTAGTGTCGAAAAAGAGCAACGACCAGTTAAGAGGTCACAACAAATGAACCCCATAGGAAGCAGTCCCTCACAGGTGGTATAAGATGGCATATTGCATCTGGTCATCCATCTGCTACTGGGCCTGACGATATTCTTTGCAGTCAGCACACTGCAGCAGAATGGTCAGCACCAATCCAAGGATTATCTTGGCCTTTCCAACTGGATCTTAACACTGTAATAACCTGAAACCCCTTAGTGACGTACTCTGACATTCCTTACTGATAAATTCTTACATACAATGGTTTTCCCACTAACGTACAGCACTCTAATTCCTCTCACAGTCTGGGATGACTGCTTATAAGTAGGGCGACCAGAAGCGGCAATTTCTTTAGAATTACCAAGTATAAAACTCACATTGCAGTGTTGAGCTAATTTTGGAAAAATGGTAAGAGTGCGATGTTTAGACATTTGTCTGCTGATTTCTTGCTACAAAAACAAACAAAACTATGTCACTGCATAACAAGATACCAATATCAAAATATTTTAGGGTAAATGCGAAGACTGAGTGCCTGTGTATATAAACAGTATAGTTGCCACTGACTTCACTCCAATAGAGCTCTGCTACCTACCAGCCACATCGCATAATGCAATTCGCTAAGGAAGTAACAAACACGAACATATAATTATGACAAACAGAGCTAAATGATTTTATTTAAAACAGCATAGCTCAAAACAACGGCAAGTGCCAATATACAACTTCCAATTCCCCAACACACAGTATAGCGCAAAACAACCGCAAAAAAGGATATTAAAGTTCGTGTTACTTACTTACCGAAATGAATCAAGGGATAAGGCCGGTAGCTAGCGGCGCTCTATGGAAGCGAAGTCAATGGCGACCATATTGTTTATATACACAGGCACACAGTCTTCGCAATTACCCATTTTGGAGTAAAGTCTGATGATTGCTCATGCCAGTATTTTGCTCGTAAACAGCAGTTTTTTTTTATAAATTGGACAGCATAAACCAAGTTTTTCATATGTTCTTCGTAATTTTTAAAACAAACTCGATGACATGGTTTAAGCATAGCAAACACAGGCCAAACTTCAATTCAAGCACGCCATCAAAGAAAATCGTAAACTATTGGTTATTTCATTTTGATAGCCACCGTGTGTCGGTTGAGCAATGGGACACACGAACTATAATATTATTCACTTAAAATCATTTGCATTTGACATCAACAATGAAAACTTTTCACACTCTTACCTTTAAAACCGACATATAACTCAAAATTTTACTTAATAGGTAAATAAGAAATCACAATATTAATTTTTAAATTTAATTAGATTCATCTAATTAGATTAATCTGCTTCTCTGCCAACCTACAAGGCTACGACTCTAAGATCTTTGATATTAGTTTCCAACGAGGTTAGCCACCCTTGTTGTCTAATCCGGCAGGCTCACTTCCGGAAAAATCCGGTCGTGGCTTATTTTCATCAGTCACTATTATAAGCAGTGATCTTTTGCATTCATATCTATATTTATAGATATAAATATATAACCGTCGTTGATTACAACCAACAAGGCGCAAGAAACCGTGTGATGTAGAAGAAAAGCGCACCTGAAACTGGTTTCAATAGCCAATACTGTAGATCGACTTTAAATTTCTCACAGCTATCAAAATTTCCATCAAATCAACGGAATGCTTGGGTATGCATTTATTACAGACCTGAATATAAATGTATTCATGCACAGTGTATTTAACTTTTTTGACAATTGTAGCTAGGCTTTCATGCACGTACTCCGGTAAAGAAGAAGGACAAGCGACAGTGTGGTAGACTTGAACTTATAATAATGCAGAAAATGTTGGCATAGCAAAACCTTATATTTACCGTTGTTTCAACCACTTTCAGACGATTTTTCGCCAAAGATCGTTGTTTTCGTTACAATAGAACTCGTAATCAATTAATCATAGTCGTAAAGCCAAGATCGTGGGAACCAGCTTATTAACAAAATTTCACAGGCGCTCAGTCAAAGCAAAATTGATAGACAGATGTACAAAATCAGTTAATTCCAACTTCCAAGTCAAGATCTAAATTCAAGGGTCAGGCATGCAGAAATGCGTACTTTAGGCAAAATTAAACTGGAAGACGAAGTATAAGCAAAGATCTTAGAGTAGTCTACGACTCTAAGATCTTTGGTATAAGGTTTAGGCTATTGTATTTACGGTAGCCTATATAGTTCATCGCAAAGTATGTAAAACTGATACATAAAACACAACATAACTAAACGTTAGGCCTATGGTGCTCTAGCCAAACACCTTAAAGTTCACCTAGTACGTTTTGAATTGGCGCAGAAGAATCATGACCAGCTATAAGTAAGTAAGTATATTCTTTATTACACCATTAGCCAACGCACAATGGGACATAAGTAAGCAAGTGTTTTTAATTCCTACCAGTTATGTAGCAACCGAAGGATCCTTGGTAGCAACCTAGTAGGCTAATGTAACCATTCTCTGTCAGAGGATCACGTACAACTTGATGACACAATAACATTTACATGTCGAGCCAAACGAACCATTTATTACACTCTCTGTGGAAGACTATATAATTTGCTATAGGGCCTAAGCAGTTATTATTGTAACGCGTCCTTTGAGTAAGACTCTGTTTTATTAAGGCGCGTTGTTATTATATATATATATATGTTGCATTGTATTGTATTGTATTGTATTGTATTGTTGTGTACATAAAATAAATGCGCTGGCTCCACTTAATATTACAAAAAATTCTATGTTATAACTAACATAGTTTGTGCAATCTTGCTTCAGAGAGAGACCAGAAACTTCCGGAAGTGGGCTGCGGTACTAAACGCATAAAAAATTCAATGTTTTGACAAGAATTTTTAAACGAATGTAAAGTTATTTCGTTAAATAATAAAATTTCAGTTGATTTATTTCATGCTGTTTTGTTTAAAGATGTTACTGAAATTCCCATATTTGGGTTTGACCACTGAATACATGGAAATAGCAAACTGTCAAGTGGTTATGTTTATGGACTTGTGTTATCAAGATGAATCGGTTTAGAAACAGATTTAATTCCTGCTTAACATATCAGTGTTTGGTCGCTGTGATATGCGATCGTTTATATATAAAAGTTGAAAAAGAGTTACTACAAAGAAGAGGAAGTAAGGCTAATTGGTGGTAACGTATGTCCGTTAGTGTAGTGATGCAGAAATTATATAAAGTTACTTTTGATGCGCATTAATTCTTAATTGCAAAATAATTCAATCATACACCCATGGCTGTCGAGTCGTAGCTCGCCTTATTGTGAAAATTTTCGTATCTAAGTCCAATTATAGAAACAGTTACGTGTTTAGTTCCAGGCTTACTTAATCGACTTGGTTAATTCTTGTATTTTTAGACTGAACAGTGAATGCTTCAAATTTCTGGCCTGTTGTACATGATGTTTCTAGATATTTACCACGGTATGAGCAGTTGCCTTGAATAAAACTCATCAGTTGCTATACCAGTGTTTTGCTGTGATTAGTTAAATGTATAATTAAATGACAAAACCTTTTTCCTATCGCTATAGTAATGGTTTATCACTTGATTTAATAGGTAGATCACTATGGTTACGGCTGGACTGTTAAAAATATTTCTGCATAAGAAATTGTACTGGAATTTTTAACAAACTACAACAGAGCATTAGTCCAACTGGCAAAGATGGCATTCATGATGGAGAAGATTCTAAATGACGCACGTAAGCTGGCCAACCGCCTTAAAGAACACGATGGATCAACTGACAATCTAGTAACGCAGATGACAGCGCTAAATAAGAAAATTGATAGCATGAAAACAGTAAGTGAAAGTTAAATCTGTAACGTTATATATTGCGCTGAATCTGTTTAACTCTGTTTTTACATTATAAGTCAAACTAAGCAGAAGTGACTGTACAGACACGGAAGTTAATAGTTAACAGGCTCAGGATGTACCCATAGTAACAACAGAAAAATGCTTAACTGTTGGCTTCACAGGAGGATGTTCCAGTGCACACAGTTGTGATGGGAAGCACTAAAAATGATTTTGTACATGATTCTTGATCACCAGTCATGTTCTTAATACACAGTCACATAGACATGCTTTAGAACATAGAGATAAACGTAGTTGATTGTTAGGAGTTTGAAGGTGGCATTGTGCATGTGCTAGTTCACACAGAAGCTCATTGCAAGGATTTAGATGTTTGTTAAACTGAAGTTATACCATGCAACTAATATTAACAACTTTTGCTAAGCCAATCATTTACCAAGTGACCTATATGAATTACAGAATTGTGTTCTGTTCTAGTTTCAGGAAAATCTACCTGACCTGAATGAATTGGTGCTTCGTAAGCCACGAGGCACCATAAAACTTGGCCTGTCACAGGTATATTAACTTCATGTTAGTTAAAAATCTACCATTCATCTGCTCAGAGCACTCTCAGAGCTCCACCTTAGAATATTTCTTCAACCTTTGCACCACACCGCACTGTCCTCAGACCGAGTGGTGCTAATGTGGTGTTCCTGAATGCCTGACCCAAATTCTAGCCTGGCATCCAAACGGACCTCAACAGGCTGGCTGCAACGGACTTAATTTGATTATTATTAATTGGTAACTTCTATAGTGTCAGTGTCTAATGCACAAGGCAACAACCAATGGTGCACCAAAACCAAATCGTAATCAGACAGAGAGGCAGCCTATGAAGGATTAGCAATGTGACAAAGATAAGATGTCCAACAGATACTATGCATAAAATCTTCCTAAATTTATGCAACACAAATAAATTTTTTTCTCATTTTATCTAATACAGCTGTTATTCACATAAAGTTTTCCTCAGAAGGAGAGGAAATAGAATATTTGAGCAGTGACTGAAATATATTAAAAAAGTCGGTCAAAGAGAAGGATGGTGGGCGATAAATATTTACAGCAGAAATTGTTTGTTGTCAGAAATAAGATGCTGCTTCTGCTTCTGTGTGATGCTGGGAAATTCAGATTTATATTACATTACATTACTTACTGCAAACCAAGAGATCAGGATATAGAATAGCTGTTATGTAGCAAGTTGGTCATTTGCTAGTGTGTTAAAGTTCGGCCTCTGCATCCAGATTTTGAACCTCTGTGAACCATCTGAAATGGACAATTTGTTGTCGAGTCATGTAACCTTGACGTCAATGTCTGGTTGTCAGTAAAAATGGCTTCCTGATAACTGTGAGATTATATGTCTACTGATGACCCACAATGTATGACTCTGAACTCTTGTATTTAGTATTTAAAGGGTCGCCTGTAATTGAAACCGTATAATTATGCGCAGGAGGCTGTAACCCAAGGAAAATATTTTCAAATCTACAAAACCAAGAGGAGGCAAATGCCTCCTCTTACCTCAATGTAGCTGCGCCTATGATTATGCGTATTGGAATGTGACTTGTGTTGTAGGAAAACAGTCAAATTCGTGAGTTGGAACAGGAGAATAAAGAGCTAAAACAGTCACTAGAAGAACATGAATTGTCTTTGGAGTTGATCATGAGTCGGTATCGACAGCAAGTGACGAAGCTCTTAGTCTCGAACCAAGTTGACGAGTCGATGCTGTATAAGGAAACAGTTCAAGCACAGGTCAGTCCGAAATTGTCTTGTATAGTTTCTTGATTAACAGTTATTTAAGTAATGTAGCTTTAGTAGTGTAAATAATATTAGTTAACTTGTTCAGTTGATCATGACTAGGAAATTAGTTTTTTACGATCCGATCATGAATGCACTTGGGGGCATGGTGACATTTAGCTTTGGAATCTTGCAGTTGCATTAGTGATTCAGACATTTACATCTCATTACGATTAATGTGTCTACTGTGGAAGCATCCAAGATGATGGATCTTTCAGGGATACTGCTGTCGTCCTTTATTCTTTGGGACGAGTTCTAAATTATGTGATTATGGAGGAATTTTTCTTATGTGAGCTGGCATGCAAGTGTGATTCAGCTTATTTATTTGAAAGTACAAAGATTAGTTCCTGTGTTTGAACATAGCTGCAGTTTCTTCGTTGTTTATGTAATTATTACAGGAACGAAATTACAGCATCTTCTGTGTGTGTGTGTGTGTGTGTGTGTGTTTGTATGTGTGTGTATGTGAGAAACCTTGTTATAGAATGAAAATATGAGGGTACAACAGCAACTGAAGTCCAGGATGTAACAGGCTGTCCGAAAAATGTACACTAATAGAAAGTTATGACTTGCTGTAGGCTATAACATTATATTCGGATCCAAATTTGAAGTGGAAGGCTGCTGTTATTTGTAGGAAGTGCAAGACAAAGCTGAACATATCCATGAGATGGGAAGTGTGATGTGGAAGGCCATCAGTGGTGATGACCAGTCAATCTATGACACTCAACAGGTCTTAGCACAACTTAAGATTGAAAACCAAGGAATGCGAGAACTCTTGCACATCTGCTGTAGCTCGGGAAATCCCCTGCGAATTTCCGACCGGCAGACACAGACCGATGGCCTTCCGCTGTTTTCCTCTGCAATTCGTAGTGAATCCAGCACAGTATCATCTGCTGTTGGTGGTGCCTGCACCGAATCCAGCACAGTGTCAACTGCTGTTGGTGGTGCCTGCAGAGGAGGCAATGTGCCATGTGCATCGACTGTCGTTTCTTGTGCAACACTGAAAGCGCTTAAGTCTTTGAAACCAAGTGAGAGGGTCTCACTTCCTGATTGCGTTGCTGCAGGTGCATCTAAGACAAATCAGGAAAGTGATGAGCAAGCTGGTTTGAAGAGTTTAGGAACTTCTGCTTTCGTTCTTCCATCAGATGCCTTTGCCTCTCCTCTGATGCCCAGTGTGCAAGAATCAAACAGCCCTGAGAAGATGCCATCTTCTGAACCGCACACGATGCAAGGGTTAGCAACTGCAAGCAATGAAACGCAGGTACCTTTGGGGAAAGGAACTGTTGAAAGTTCGACGTCATCATCACCCCCTGTCACGGACAAGAACACTGAAGTACAGGAACAGCAGCCTATGATTCCATGCACTTCAGAGACCAAAGACACCTCTTCCCAAGAAACGCTTTCAGATCCAACAACCGTCAGATTACCAGAACTTGTACTTGAGAATCATGCTAACGAAAATCAAATTCCAAACGACATAGAAATGCTTGCGACTGAAGACAGTCAACTGCATCCATCGCTTAACTCCGTTGCTGTCAGTGCTATGCAGGAACCTGACATTTCCCTTCATGCTTCTTCATCGCTTTCAAATATTACCACCGCTTCCTCCTTGACCACCACCACCGCCGCTGCCACCACCACCACCACTGCCGCCACCACCACCACAGAATCAGCCTCGTCTCAGAGCCGTAATCTTGCCAGCAGCACATTGAAAAATCAGACAACTTCGCCAAAAAGTGCAGCTTTGTTGTCCAGTGGTAAGAATGTGTCCATCCCGTCTGGTGGCACTCCAAAGAACCCAACCTCCTCTGGTCATGTTACACCTCAGAGGACCACAGCAACACCGTCCAGTGGAAGTTCCACTTCTAGGCTGAAACACGGAGCTACTACGCCAAGTGGTGTGCCTTCAAAAACTCCAACTCGAAGTCCAACGGCACGTGACAGTGCTCCAGGCTCATCCGGCGGTGCGACTTCGGTAAAACTAACATCTGGATCGCCCTCAGTTCACAGTGCCAAGACCAGTGCAGCTGCACACTCCCCTAGGGCTACTCCAATTAGAATAAAGGCCACAAAGCAGCCTCCATCAGTTGTTGCTTCCGTTGCACCTCCTGCAACCATTTCTTCACCGAGCACAACCACTACCTCTTGCGTTCCGCTCGACAGCAACGGCAACAGTCACACATCAACCACTGTTCTCAACGAAATATCGAACATAAACAACATGCCGAAAGACGCAACTGTAGATGGCCAGTGACCTTGGGGTTCGGTATTCGTATCGTCGTTCTTTAGGTTAGAATTGTTTCTTTTAAAGACAACCAAAGATGACACTGAATGGAGTGCCTGATTTCATTAGCATTTTCATGTTGATTCGTACTTACCGCACACGTTACTTCGTATTAAAGCTGATCCGAGTATGCATTAAGTAGGCAGCTGTTCAAGAAAACTATGAACGTAGATATACTGTCTCGGTGGCAGAGCTAGCGACGTTTTCTGTCGAAATGCAAGTAGTTCTGTGATTGATCTATCCTAAGTAAACCGATTCTTGAGTTGCGTGGATACTTACGGTTTAGCAATACCGATGTTTATTTGTTGCAAATCATTTGCAATATCCAGTCCAAAAGAGTCGAGGATGACAAGCCAAGAATAATATTAAAGTTTGGATCCTGTGTTCAACCCTTTAACAAGTCACAAGTTTAATTTTAGAAGAAATTCAGGTTTGCTGCTCACACAGACATTGAGGTTTGACTTAAAATTTTGCTGTTTGTGGCCTCAAATGGTGGAGTTTTGCATCTGACTTGCACAATAATATAATCAGACCATTGAAGAAACTTATTTCGTACTCGTTCTGATTGCCAAGAAAGGATGCAGTATACATATAGACATAGATTTTTAGCAATTCCAAAATTTAGCTCAATTTGTTATAAAATCTGTCGCATGTGGTATCACTGAAGTTTTCAGTGCTAATGAAGTGCTAGATTTGTTTGCTCTTCAGTTACCTTCAGCTAAGTCGTTTCTGCTGCCTTTCCTTTGCTTTGAGATTTGAAGCAGCATTTGCATGAGCTTCCCAATTCCAACCTGCTTTGCTTAATAGGTTGATCTACTCTTGGGGAAAGTGACGTGGTCCTGCAACTGCAAAAAAATCCCTTGTACAGATTATTAATAAATTATTTGTTCTTGTATTATTTGCCACCAAGCCATTTGCAATAATACATTTCTGTAGCTAACCACCTTCTTGTTGTGATAATAATTGTATAAAAGCTTTTGTTCTCCGTTATACTGATTGACATCACATATATTAATTATATTGAATTAAACATTGCTATAGCATTTCTACATGACGTTTTTCATTTTTTATTTCTGCTTCTAGAAATACCCATTCTCATTTTCAAATACAGGTATTACATATATTAAAACAACAGATGACGACAGAAAATGGTGCAGAAAGCTTCTAGTAAAATAACAGTTTTTTTCT
The DNA here is from genome assembly GCA_963556255.1 of Allolobophora icterica. Taxonomy (NCBI): domain Eukaryota; kingdom Metazoa; phylum Annelida; class Clitellata; order Crassiclitellata; family Lumbricidae; genus Allolobophora; species Allolobophora icterica. Next base: position 17,511,084 of record OY744608.1, read on the forward strand.
CCTCATTTCCTTCTAATAAGTGTTACTATCTTCGGGTAAGATTCACAGATACGTACACTGAAGCACAGACCAAATACTAAGAGTCATGGCCAATTTAAATATCCTAAGCAGACGAAACAAAACATAGCACTACTTCACAATATGTTGTACTCACTGTAGCCTGAGTTTCTACAGATTAACTACAATGGGTCTTAAGCAGTTCATTTGATACAAGAACACTACTACACTATGTTGTTGATAGTTTCCTTTATTTGCCACCCAGTCATTTGCTTTGTGACAAATCACAGAAAATAAATAGGAATAAATTGTTAATAAAATCAGCAGTGAGTCAATACAGTTAGCAGTCCTTTTACTTAAGGACATCGAGTTAGGAAAAGTAATGCCAATCATCACTGCCATAGAGTTAGCTACATCTTGATAACAGTGCAAAGTATCCTGTTAGTATCTTCTTGTACTGTATTGTATTTAAATATTTCTAAACTGCCTCTCTCAGTATAACCTAGTCACAAGTCGCTCCCAGTGCAAAGAACCCTGAGGAAAGATTTGAGACAGGGTATAGATAAAGCAGAATCTGCAGTGAGAATCAAGGAACGAGTTTCGGGGGAAGGTCGTTCCGCAATGTAAGACCAATGTGGGCAAAAGCATGGTGCTGATCCATGGTGGTCCTAGAATGAGGGACAAAGATATCAAATCGATCCAAAGAGCGAAGAGGACGAAGAGAAGCAGCTGAAATAGGCCGACTTGCGGAGTCACAGAGATACTTCAGTGTCCGACCCAAGTAGGATCAGTAAATGAGAAAGGATTTAACTGAATACGAGCAGAGACCAGGAGCCAGTGGAGGTGGTCTAACATGTAGCTAGAAATGTGAGAGAAACGGGGTAGACAGGCAATTATCCCAGTATCTTGCTACAGATGATGCTGTAGCATCAGTATCACAATTGCAATTTCAAGTACAGAAACTGCATCATCATATACAGTGTAGCTGAAAAACATGGCACTCGTATCAACTGAATGAATAACAGACTACATAAGAAGATATGCCAAGCGAAATTCAGTTCATCTGGAATCGTGCAAGGTTTAAGGCCACTGCAATTCACTTACAAGTAGTTGGCATCTTTCATAATCACAGTGGAAAAGTTATCAATTGAAAGCATTAATTATAGCAACCATGAAGCAATTATCAGTATGACCAAGATGATAGAGGTGTAAACCACCTCTAGGTAAGATATAATGGGATGCTAGTCAATATGAATAAACAGATCTATAGATAATACTAGAAAATCTGCAAATTGCCACTTAACAGTAACTTTAACATGAATGGGAACTGAGCTTGGAAGACCCAGCCAATGTAAATGGACGTTTGCTTAAGTAGGACACTGTATAGCAAGGACACATCATTTGTTTACATCATCTGATCGAGAAAACAATTCTTCTATAAGGTAACATGTTTCAGAATGGCTGCATCCTGATGACTTTATGACTGGATCAAAGCTGCAATGCAACATACCAACAAACACATGTTAATGATGCTACAAAACATATTCTGATGGCCAGGTGCCAAGAACAAGTTTACTTGTTCCTAAGGTAAAACAAAAGTGCTTGGGTTTACGATGGATTATTGACTTGTCAGAATACATTGGATTGTAACAATGACTGCAGTTTAATAAAATATCGCATCGAATTAGAAGAAACTGGTATTTTAGCATTAACGCTCGTATCAGGATAAAGTGGGGATGAAACATGGCACATCTGTTGGAAAAACTGGCTGATCAAATAACAACCTAAAAATCTACTTCCTATACATGTACATAGGCATCATTGTGGTAATATACGGGGGGCGTGGTGGCTCAGTGGTAAGTTCGGCGCCTTGTGACCTGAGGGCTGCAGGTTCGAATCCCACTCTAGCCGCTGCGTACGGACCTTGGGCAAGTCCTTCACTCGCGATTGCTCGTGGCGCTTCGGCGTGAAAACTCCGACACAGTATACCAATGCTGTAGTTGGGAGCGCCTCTGAGTAGTAGTAGACTTGAGGAGGCGCTATAGAAAGATCCGAAATAAAATATACGATATGTATGGCCTTGTGCACCATTGCATTGTGACATTAGTAAGAAAATATGCCTTGCATCTTCTGCGACTTCTCAGAATTTCCTTGGCAAAGTTCACTACAGAATACAGTACCTTTTTGACTACGATGCACTTGATGCATTGTGGCAACTGTTTCGACCGTTTTCATCCAATTATAAATATGCAGGCCTATGCTATCTCGTTAATCAAGTGAAGACCGACTAAATCAAACAGTAGGCGTATACCAAGTGGACAGATCAAACCTTACCGCAAACTGTGGCTGTTATTTGTTGGTCAACATCTCATCTTAGCAGGACTTGAATTGAGACCGAAATTCATTTTCGTAATGACCAATATTTTCGCATCATCAGTTTTGTCTTAAGCGAACAATTTAACATTAAAATGAATTGATGTGGGAACGGACCAAGCTTCCATTTGGTATTAAAGAATATTTTGCCTTATCTGTTTTTGTCTTAAGTGTTTTGCACTCTATATAGAATGAAATGATAAATAAACAGATATGTAAGGAAACAGCTGTTCAGATTAGATACTAGAATAAGGAGTTCAAATCCACAGACATGAAAACAATGACATGGTAGATCCTTCAGGTGAAACCAGGTGTTAAGGCAGAAATATATTTACCCTAGTTTGTTTGCTTTGGCTGTTGATGTCGGTTTTCCTTTGACCATAGCATCAAATTTCTCTTTACCAACTGCAGCTTCACAATGACTACAGCAACAAAATAATTTTATTGCACCTAAATTTAAATGTTATTTGGTGAAGCTTTCAAATCAAGAGACAATTTATAAGAAAAAAAACAGCCAGACACGATCGATCGAGTTAAAAAAATACATTAAGGACAAATACAGCTAATACGGTCACAAGATAAAAGATCCAATATATTGCCTTACATTACTTAATTATTTTAAACTTATTGCTATACACACGGTTTAAGACGTTGCCGAATGTCAACTGGGCCATCGTCGATGATAGGAAGATCGTCGGCGGAGTTCCAACAAATTCCCTGCAGTTTTTTGGCATGACTGACAACATCAACCATATCCTAAGAAACAACAACAGAAGACATCATCTAGCTGAATGTAATCCTGAAACATCAGTTCCACCTCATTCGCAATTTGAATCAGACACTTTTACTAGCGCAATCAGCCATTTACTGGACTGGCAAAACTCAGTAAGGTCGTAACCTTTGACCTTGAGCAAGTCCTTCACATACAATTGCTCATCACCATCGAAGTTCTGTTGCGTGGTCATGTGCAAACTTCTAATTTCAGAAAGAAAGAAGTATCAAATACAGTTGTACTGTATTGTATTAACTCAACTCAACTATTGATTTTGTTTGTATTGGTTACCAATCTCTGAATAATCTTTGTTTCACCACAACTTAGGTGTTCAGGGTACAGAAGATATATTGAGTTAATTGATATAATACAATGAAAACACATGCCAATACCTCAGTATATTCTTCAAAGTCATCACCATATTTGTTCAGATATTCATCTGCATCGAGTTCGTCATTTTCTTCGTGACAACCATCTGTCCCATTCTTGTCTGAAATTATTGTCAGCTTAATAGCTTATTTTCACATCAACAAAGAAATCAAGTAAATTCGTTATAACAAGAATCTTGATAGATTGAACTCATGTACATGCTTCTGGTTTATGCGCCATTCTGCTTTACACGAAGTGATGCTATGTCCCTCAACGATATTTAACTTAACCTGCCATAGAGGTTAACGTGCCATACAAGAACTTCACTGCAGCAACAAATATTGACTTTATCAGCATTATCTTCTTATGTGTGGCCTGGTTTACACTCTGTCATAAGGAATGTCCCCTGATGACATCACGTTACCTAGTCCATACTGTATATGGTGATTAGGCAGAAAAGCTAAAGTTCAGATTATGCAGTGATAACTGACCGTCATCATCGCCCGTGTCATCAGGTTCAAAGTCGTCCTCATATTCTACAATGTCCGCAGAATCATCTTTTGGAGCAGCAGAATCTACAGTCACCAAGACAAGTCAGCAGGTAATGATAAGATAGAAAGCAATAACCATCATCCATAACATATCGCTTACAATCATTGCTCTGATATAGACTAGTGATATGGCTAATGGGTCAGTTTGTCATCTCTGTCACTTTGGCTCAACTGCTAGGTATTTTACATGAAACTGATGCAGAATGCATTGCTTAACCAAATAAAACCTTGGTGACCATCAAGTGAAATTAGTGGTGCCATTCCAGACTAAAGTGGGCACAGAAAAATAACCATGTGGGAATACATCAGCATTTTACCACTGAGCATCAGAATCTGGAAGAATAGATTGTCCAGTTGCTAGATACCGTCTATTAGCGTTTTACTTTACCAGAATGGAAAAATAATCTCAACATCACACTTTTCAGGAATGGTATGGCATGCACCTGATGGTACTGCAAAATATACAGACCATCATCTTATTTTACACTACAGCCAATGGCTTATAATGCCCGATAGCGCATTGGATAACATCTGGCGTAGAGTGCGAGAGGTACAGAGATCGAGTCCCATAGGCGGACATGCTTTGTAGGCTGCAATTTGCGCCGTGTATTGCAGGCTGTCTGTTCCGTTAGTAGTTAAGATTTATCGCATAACATGTACTGATTTGTAATCATACTGCGTTGTTGTCAGTTTGAAGATATTAAACGAAGATTATTATTATTATTATTATTATTATTATTATAAGCAATAGCTTATAAACCTACTTTAAGTTTTCTGAAGGCCTTTGATAATAGCCATGTCACACAACACATAAAATTGCATATGATTACATTTATAATCTATTTTGATTAAAGACTACGTTTAACAGTCAAAAGATTACAGTACTAGCAAAGCACAGAAGCATAACCTTTTGGCAATTGCTGCCCAACATAAGTTACATTCTCTCCCTGTAATTTTTCAAACGGTGAAGGTTTCTTTGCAAAGAACGAAACAGCTTCCGATTCTCTAAAACAAGGTCAGATCAATGTCATTATAAAGAGAAAAATGCTCACAAAAATACAAACATGATATGGTTTCAAAAGATTATTAAGGATACCTTATACTACATAATATTGTAGCATACCCAGTAAATTTATATGCATGTAGAACAAGCTCTCCTCCACTTGCACTCTCTCCAAGAGAGAGTTTCACTGCTGACTCTAAACTGAACTTCTGAAACTCTCCAATCCAATTCTGGATCATCCCATGATCACTGCTGCCATCATAATCGCTTTCTATCTTAGCCATCTCCTCTAGTCTGACACCCTGAATTCTGACACTGAAACTGACCCAACAACTTGGCTTGTACAGACTTGATTTGATATGGGGTCATCCATAAAGGATGTCCGCAAAATATGACCTACTTTGGACCCCTCCTTCCCCTTGTCCGCATTTGACCTTACCCTCCCTCCCCCCCTTTGCGGGCGTCCCCACGCCAAAGCCAATGAACGAAAAAACCAACACTGTGACTAACGTCATTAATAAGCTACCAGTTCTATCTTATTTAACATCTTCTTCTTTCTTCTCTTCCATCAGTGATCTGACGATGAGGCCTTTACGAAACTTCTCCAAAGTTCTTTCTGTTTGGTTTCATTTCATGTAAAGGTTTCTTGGTCTCTTTGCCGGGTGATGACCAGTTCTCTCCCGGTAGGGTAAGGAGGCCGGTGGGCCTTTTGGCCTCATTCGCCCTAAGGTGTCCTTCCAGCCCCTGCCGCCTGCGTTAGCCATCCTTTTCAGGGTTCCTGGTGAGCCTGTCCACCTCGCGTGTCGCCCTAGGGGGTTCTTCGGCCATTGGCCTTCTCCCTGATGGCATAGCCTCACCAGGCTATCCCTTACTTCGGATGTTCACCCCCCACCACGGTGAGGTGTAGGACGGTCTTTTAACATCACCTTACTTAAAATGTCAACCAGTACATGTTACTTAAAATGTCAACCAGTACATGTTATTTAAAATCGAAAAGTAAGCCTACAGTGTTTTAAAGTTCTAACACACAGCATGAGGTTTAGGCAATCACATCACTGACCTTTTTGTCTCTTTGGACAGATTAATACGAAGGGGCGTTTCAAAATCTATCAAATTTATAAATTTAGATGCGGACGTCCGCGCTGGTCAGAACCCTCCCCCAATGTCCACATTTGAATGACCCCTCCCTCCCCAATCATTGCGGACATCCTTTATGGATGACCCATATATCACCTGTGAAATACACCATCTTCTTGATGCTGCTTCTGGGGAGACTGAGAAATTTTTCAGTTTTACGTTTATGGAATAATATTACACGCAGTAGCATTTACACAGAGCACTCCTCAGAGGCGTCACCAACATAAAGATCTGTGCAAGTAGGTGAAAATTTGAATATACAAACCTGGCTGGCAAAGGCACAGGTGAAGAACTGCGAACAGACTGCTTGCTTGAAGGTTTTGTTCTGCTGAGAAATGAAACTGTTGATTGGTTATCGGCTATGAATTCTGACAACGACGTCTTCATGTACTGCATCCCTAGGATCTGGCGTGCACTAGCAAAGAACAAAAGTGATGGCCACACAGTTGAGTGTCTGTGTAAACTAATCACACATACTCCAACACAAGGTGGCTATTCTCAAGACACATGTACATGTAGCATAACAAATGCGACTATGGTCACTTGAAAGTGAATGATGAATCCTTACTCATAACCCATTGCAGTAATTTGGACTTAAATTAATTCTCAGAAACATGTATCAAAGTAATAAGCATTTATATACTGCACTTATGTCAGAAAAGTTCATAAATATTTCACAATCAAATACAACCCCAAATAATTCAAAACATTGAATGACATTAACACAAACAGATTATTTATGTAGAGCCTCTTCAACTTTTCTAAGAAACTTTCTTAACGTGGTAAATAAATACCCCCCCCCCCAGTAGTTACAAAAGTGATGTTACTGCCAACCTTGGTCTTTCATCAGGATTCTTGACAAGGATATGACTTAGAATATTCGACAATTCAGAGGAATAGCGAGCAGGTATTGGCTGAAATAGGCACACAATATAAGCATAATTTCCAAAACAAAGGGGAGAAAAAATTAAACAGATCTTGAACATAAGCTCATGGACAATTGAGCAATATTCACTATCAAATTAAATTGTAATATATAAATTAGCAAAAACAACTTCTAGGAACAGTAAATTACATGCCAACATCCTGCTCACAATATTTCTGCTACCCTGAGCAGCCAAAGTAACATTTTCATCATTTGTTAAGATGTACCAGTTTAATCCCTTAGACAGCCATGTTCACAGCACTTTTAAGATGTTCTTAAAATTTGCTCTGTAAAAAGCCCAGATATGTACGTATACACATACGACAGGAAAAATAGAAATAATTTTAGTATTTACTCACATCATAACTTCCTTTTATGATTTTATAAATAAGACCGATGAAGTTATTTGCGTCGAAAGGTGGCTTCAGTGCACACATCTCGTATAGTATGCAACCACAGGCCTAACAACCAACACAGAAAATGGCAACGACATAGTCATTTCAAGTAACTTAGTTATTGCTTCTATTTTCAAAAGTTGTTTAAGAAGAAAACAATGCCACCCAATGCATGAACCACATTAACATTAAGAGGTCAATCCAAAATTCAGTTACTTGTTACACAGCTGGCAGGGTAAAATTACCCCACCTCAGATGACTTAAAACAATTGCAGAACGTGCATATCATTGTAATACAATACGCATGACATGACATATACAATGGAACAACAGGCAATTTAAATGCTCAAAGGGAATATGTCTACCCAAACATCGGCCTTGGATGAGTAAGGAATGTCTTGACACATCTCAGGAGCGAGATAAGTTGGCGTGCCAATGCATGTGCTTGCAACATCCAGTGTTGCCGACAGCTTTTTCGATATACCAAAGTCCCCTACAAAACAGAATCATGCTTTTAATTGTAAATTATATAAAACAATACTAATTAAAATAGTACATGATAACATTACACTTATGTACTGTTACTTAGGTAACAGTTTATGTAATTTTTAGTTTATATGCACAGAAAATGTCATTTAAAAGTTCTAACCAAGAAGAGCGCAAAACAGTCATTATAGTCAACCGTAATATTCTGCAGTGTGTACTGAAAATACTTTCACTGAAATTTAATGCATTGATTTGTAACTTGCATAAACATGAGAATAAACGATGTCAGTAAAGACATTTACGGTATAAATGATTGCAGGAGCAGGTTTTCATCAGAGTAATTACCTAATTTGCACGTGTTTCCCCTTTTATTCAAGAAAACATTTTGTGTTTTAAGGTCTCTAAAAAAAGAAAACAATTTCAAGTATACGAGCAACTATTGCTAACCTAAGGCTTGACCAATTAAACCCTAATTACGTGAATATGCTAAATGATTCAAATCTAAACACAGGTTTAGATGAAACACTTAATCCGAAACCTGTAACATGTCCTCAACTAGATGGCTCGTGTAGCTAAGGATGGCCTAAAACTCTTAATCTTAAGCTCAATATATACATAAAATCACAGATTTTCTCCTAACTCACATCCCTGCTAACTCCTGTAGTTCAAGATGGATACCGACTCACCGAGGCCATTGTTTGTGGCTAGACACCGTGCCCCGCTCTCTGTGATATTGCATTTATACTACTTCATATTACACAGTCATGTCTCCAGTTTGTTTGTTAATTTTGTATGTGTAATAACTAACTGCTATATGCTTGCACATTTTAGAATGATGTCGAAAAATAATTTATCACATGCCTCAATCAACAATACAAACAATAAAAAAATTACAACAATATAAATTCCACATGTTTGTGTTAATCACGTCAAATCCATAACATACCAATTATGCTACCATTTATATCTCACAGTACTATCAATGACAGGTTGACACTTAAACAACCTTCACAAAGTACTGGATCTGGACATTCGACAAAATCCAAGTCGCCATTCAGTTAGAAGAATTTAATTCATAAAATGAAAAATTTCATGTTTATAAATGCAGAGATATTATTATAAATTCAAATCCAAGCCCTGGCTATTAATTGAGACTGACACATGTGAAGTGACATATGTCATCTTAACCAACACACCTTTGTACACCATAGCAGACTTTTAGCAGTAAAAATAATAAGAAAATGTGTCAGTTAATAAATGTTAAACAGAATTAATTTACCTGTGAAGAATTTTCTGTGAATGAATATACTGGACAGCCATTGCTAGCTGTATAAACCACTGCAAGTCATAAACATACAAACATGTTCAAACCCTGAACTTTAAGGGAAAGAATCTTAAATTCAGCTTTAGAAAACGATTTCATTGTAACACAGATCCATTAAAATGATGCATCTGATTCTGGCTCACACCAACAGTATAAGAAATTATAAGTTTCGGTTTATATCAACATTTATACAGCAACTGTTTGATTCGCCCAAATATGTTGTAACAAGCTGAAAACATCCGTTACAAGCAAAAGCTGCTTCTTCAGTCACTGTTTTAAGTTCAGCTCTGAACATATTTGTAGAACTCAGAGCTTTCTGTTTCAGCAGAAGAGATGCTAAACAGGCTGCTAAAACAGTTTAGCTCAAATGAAACAAAAGCTGAATTCTAAAGCTTAATTACAGATAAACATGCTTTAAGTACATATTTCCAATATACAAGAGTTTTATAAGGCTCCTACAACCTCTATTACCTCACGTTTATCAGAAGATAAAATCTATCGAACAGAAATGTAACTAAACAAGATAAGTCCTTATAGGTTTACCTGCATTATCTGCTTCTCTTCAAAATAATTGTGCTTCTAGAAATTTAAAAAGAAACACAGCTTCTTTCATAGCAACATCAAATCAAGCACAATTTCAATTTAACCACATAGGTCAATTTCTCTCAAAATTCTGAAATGCTTAATGATTTCTAAAATATCCGTAAAGTTAAATGTTTATTATTCAAAGGCTACAAAGTCCTGCTTAGAAGAGTTTATTGGAGGATGAATTTGTGATGAAAACTAATGACAGATATGACAAATTGAGATAGAAAAACGAAGACCATCCATAAAAAATCACAAAACAAGCATGCAAGTCAAAGAAAATAAATGACAGCTCGTGCATGAGAGCCTAACAGCTGTTCTGGTTCATGCAAATTAGCTCCACTCATGAAACTGGTAGCCAGTGTGTGTGCTTGTGTGCTTACCTATGTATGCTATGGATGAATTCCCACAAACTTGTCAGTGTATTTGATGGGTGTATAACTAAGGGACCTGACTTCGAACAGGAAGCAATGGAGAATGTTTATCATGACGATCGCTAGAGCTCCAGGAGTTGACAGCACAAGGTGACAAGGTGATACATCTTAAAATTTTTACCTCAGCAGCGGCTTGAATTTTGTCATCAAGTGTTCCACCATCACAGTAGTCCTATAATCACAAGAGAATAAAACCAAACAGTGAACAAACCCAAAATAATGATTTAAGTGAAATAAAATCAGAGACCCTGTAAACCACTTTAAACTTCTGTGAACTTTACCAGCCAAAAAAAGATGGAGTCAATCAAACTGAAACTCATAAATACAAAAACCAAGACCAAAAAAAGATGGAGTCAATCAAACTGAAACTCATAAATACAAAAACCAAGACCAAAAAAACAAGCATACCATCAGTAAACTGTAGCTATTACCTTACCTGTACGATGTAAAGGTATTCATCATCCTCATCAAAGAATGAATCGTGATATGTGACAATGTTTGGATGCTTCAACTGAGACAAAATTCTAGAAGATAAAAATGCCAAGATACTGAATGAATAACAAGCTTTTACAATTTTTCCAGTTATATAACTTAACTGTCAATAAAAAATTTAAGTATTTAATTATTAGAGATGCACTGTTATATTATGTCTCACTATTATTTTTATAATTAATCATTATTAATTATTATTAATCATTATTAATCATTTTTTGTCATGATGATTTTGTGGAATGGTACAAATAAATACTGTTAATCATTTTTATAGAAATAACTATCAAATCAAATCCGTTTATTAATCAAATCCATTTATTAAGATGCATCAATCAATTTAACTAGCAGGTTAAAATTCTTTATTTAAGTCAAATAAGAAAAGAATTAAAAAACCAAAAGAATTCACCTGGCTTCACCAATGACCAACTCTCTTGTCCGTCGCTTGTTGCGGTCATCAAAAGGTATTTGTTTCAATGCAAACAACCTATGCATTCACAAAATAGCAAAATCAGTCTAAACATATTCACTGATTAATCACACCACATAAATAAATCATACGAAAACACAAACAATTTGATCACAAAAACATCGAAACGGTCTTCTTTTATATCACAAACATAAATTGATCACATGATCAATTTATGACAGATCAACATTTGATTTCAAATTTGATCATAACAAATTTGTTATTTCTCTATATTACCGTTTCGAACTTCTGTTATACGATAATACCACCTTGCTACATGAACTTAGGTTCATGACAATTATGGGATCCAATGGTTTCAGTTGCTGTGCCCTCTGTAATTATAACGATCGGTCACAAAGACCTGACTAGCTAACTTGAAATTTCCATTTGAACTGACCTAAATCATTACATTATTTTGCCCTTGTCAAGACCCACTATATTAATTTTACTAGGTCTTTGCATTGCTCCATCATGGCAAACAATTATCTGTCCTGACTTTCAGATTTTACTGACCTAAATCATTATATTATTTTGCCCTTGTATACCTGCCTTAGCTAGGGTTGCCAAACGTCCAGCAAAAGGAGGACATGTCCTACTTTTTGGCCCCATGTCCTCTGTCCAGCAGGCAAAGCTAAACACTTGGAAAATGTCCGGCTTTTGGCATGCTTGTTGTATAGGGCTATTGGCTATTATTTTGCGGCCCATTTTAACGAGTATACATGCGCATGTTGTCACTAATCTACTTACTTATTTATTTCTTTTATTGCAGCTTTATTTTCCAGGCGTTTCTAGTCCATGACCTGAGTAATGTTCCAATGTGTCTATGGTCAAAAAGCTAATTTTATTTCTGGTTTCTTGGTAATGGGGGGACCTTCTGACTTCAGAGTGAAACATTCAATGTGTCCTCCTTTGTCCTCCTTTCTGGCTTTCTGTGTCCTCCTTTGGCTACCCATGTATCTGGCAACCCTAGCCTTGGCTCCTAGTAAATACGAGTCCACATTTCAGATTCATATTTATGAATCTTGTGTGTCTAATGTAGTTCTTTAAATAAGTAAATAAAATATATAAACGGCTTAGGAGACACTTGCAACCAGTCTTAAAGGGAACTTTTTCAAAATTTGTCAGTGCACAATGCAAGTATTTCCTCGCTTCTGAGAGGTATTCCAAATATTCTAGGAAAAGTTCTTATGCTTACATAGATACAAACTCAATCCACTTTAATCCAAAAAATCACACTAGACGTTAAAGACTACGAACATAAAAATCTTAAAGAATATAATTTTTAATTAAAAAACTGCTGTTACTTATCTGTGTCCTTATTTCTCATAAGAAATACTGCACCAAATGAATTTAATTTTTAATAAAAAAACTGTTGTTACTTACTTATCTGTGTCCTTATTTCTCATAAGAAATACAGCACCAAATGTGCCTTTGCCCAGTGTGCTGATTTTCTCATAATTGTGCAGCATTTGTTCTTTTGCATCAGCCTAGAAAAATGATAATCAGTACATTGAAGTGACTTGTCAATTCTGCAATTACTACATGTTTAAACATGACCACATTTTAATGTTTATGTAGCCCATTTTGTTCTTACAAAGTCTTAAGTGACTGCCTATCCAAATGTCTGTAAAGTTGGAACTCATAGTCATATAATGCACTGAAGTCAAGGTTTAACAGGATGCAGCGGAGAAGCTTTGCGAGCATTACTTGGTAAATGCTTTGAGCAGGCTTCAGGGTGGAGTTTAGGGCTAGGGTGGCACTTTCATGAGTTTGTACGTTTATATCACTCGCACGTCAGCTACAGGGTTATTGAAGGATTTTCTTTAGTCGGACCGCGAGCCAGATTTTTGTTTACTGTGAATTACGATCATACGCACTGTTTTTATATTTGAGTTCATAGTCAACAAAGGATACAGATCTAAACTTTACATAAACAGTTCCACGTAATGAATCAAATATTCAAAAAGCCAGTACTACTTATAAGAATATAAAGTTTTAGTGTTGTGTAATTTAACGTTACACGAATGGTATTTGATTTGATTTGGTTATATTTTACGTACAGCTTTTCCGATGCCGGACGCCATAGCGTAAACACTAAACTAAAACGTCAATAAGACTTAGTTTGATTGGTTAGGTTCAACGAATCATATTAACCGTTACAAAGATGTTGCTATTTATAACGCTGACGCTAAATGCATCCCTATACCTATTCTTAGAAATGCACCACACGCTCCACTGAATATTAAATAGTAACTTCTATCACGCCGGTGTCTAATGCACAAGACATCAACTGATGGTACACCAAAACCAAGCCACAGGGATTGTTTTAACGTGTAATGATGCACAAAATGTGCAGTGATGAATAGCTGTTACCCGCACTTTGTGTATGAAAAGAATTGTAATTCATAATTTTTTATGATTTTTGTGCGCTCCGACGCTCGCCATGTGCAGTGATAAATTTTCCTTAAGACATGCCCTGCCAAGCCATAATCAGGTCAACAAGCAGAAGGTCAACTCGTTAGACAGAGAGGCAACCCAGAGCTATCTATTATGTAATAGATAGCTCTGAGGCAACCTATATTGGATACGCAGTTTGAAAGAGGTAAGTCTTGTCAAGAACGAAATGGCATGAGCTACCGAGCAGAATGGACAGATACAGGGAGAGTTTGTTCTCCAAAAACTTCGTTTTAGGTGCGGCCAGAGAAAGATAATCAGATGACCTTGTTGAATAATGATGTCTGGGGAATGAGGATTGATTTTATGTGGTTGGCCAGAGTTTTATATACTATGAGTAAGTAAGTAAGTATGGACTTTAATGCTCCGCCTGCAAACGCACTGCGGCTAACAAACGGGTTAATACAAGTGTAAGAAACTGAACATATCAAGCACAGGCATAAGCATCCTAAATAAATAGGAAAAGAAAAAATTAATTTAAATTCAATTAATGTTCAAATTCCTAAGTAGAGCATTCTAAGGATGAAATGTTTTCTAGACAATATTACTTGAAACCAATCATATGCTGGGCAGAAAGCCAATGCAAAACTTTAAAAACAGGGGTTATATGTTCAACTTTTGACGTATTAGTTATTGCTCTAGCCAAAGACTTCTGAATTCTCTGCAGCCTCAGCATGTTTGAATTATTGATGCCAGTAAGAAGCGAGTTACAGTAGTCTAGGCAAATTGAAACCAATACTTTTACCAGAGATATCCTTGCAGACATGGGCACATAGCGCCTAATTCTGGGTACGTCATGAATGAACATATGCGACAGGGACTTACAAAAATCTATTTACATGGTCACAGAGAAGTGAAAACGTCTATGTTACAAGCAGTGTCTGCCAGCTCAACAATAAGCCAATCAAAATTTTAAAGTTGCTGTGGAATGACCAGGAGCAAAAATTCAGTCTTTCATGGGTTAAGGAGGAGTTTATTGGCTGCCTTCCAAGACTGCACCTCATCAAAGGCAGTGGACATAAGCTTCACAGTCGAGTCACACGACAGATTGTCAAATTAAATGTGGATTTGTGTATCAACAGCATAAAAATGATATCCTAGTGATTGACTCTCAAGAGGTGATTGTCAAGAGGTGCTCATAGTGAATATTAATGTATGCAGTCCTAGTTTTAGGCAAAGAAATAATTAAAGGTTTTCATGTAAGTCATTTCTCATTGTCAGTGGTCTGTGGAGAGGCAAAAAGCTCTTATGAGCTGGTTGAGGTTCAATGCCCTGGTCGTCATGACAGCTTTTCTATGGCACAAATTGAAACAGACTATCATCTTTTGATGGTAATCAGTTTGGTTCTACGTTTCTGCAGGTTTCTGCGTCTGCATGACTCTTCAGTTATCTGAGCATTCATTATTCACTTATTAAAGCTGTGTCCTTAATGACTTTAATGTAATTTAGGTTGGCGCTGGCACCGTTTTGTGAAGTACTTGAAAGGCGCTTAATGACTTTAACGTTATTTAGGTTGGCGCTGGCACAGTTTTGTGAAGTACTTGATAGGCGCTAACAGGTGTCTACATATAATTAGTAACTTCTATTGCACCAGTGTCTAATGCACAAGGCATCAACCGATGGCACAGATATATACATACATAAAGGACATTTATTAGAAAAACCACACAATGACAATACTATACTACCATTTATAGGCATTGATCCCCATAAGGCAGATATCTTTCCCATTATTTATGATGGGACAATCATGGGAATCTGCCCCCCAACACTTGAAACATTTTTTAAATTGTAACAGTTATCCCAGTAGATTGTTAAATGAAAACACCAAGTTATGTTTTTGGGCAGGAATTCATTGGTGATAACAGGGAAAAAAAGATTACCAGGCATAATAATAACAAAGAAGTCACCGGAAATTTTCAAGACAAGAAATGAAACAAAAGAGGTCCACACAAATTTTGATAAGACATAAAACATATCGTTGCCATTAAACCATCATAAAGTCCTGTGGGAAATTTTTTTCCAGAAAAGCGTGTCTCCAATATCCAGAATGGATCTACACTGGCACTGCTATTGTCCATAACAATATAAATTAACAATAAATACTTAACATCATTTTCATTGTACAAATCATAAATTTTAAACAGTTACTACAGTGTAATCTCCTACTCCAGCATGTGTGAAAAAAGACAGAGGTTTATTTTAAATGATTATCTATGCTAAGGGTCGTCCATAAAGAACGTCT
This sequence comes from Allolobophora icterica, assembly GCA_963556255.1. Lineage (NCBI taxonomy): Eukaryota > Metazoa > Annelida > Clitellata > Crassiclitellata > Lumbricidae > Allolobophora > Allolobophora icterica. The sequence goes on from OY744608.1 coordinate 17,527,092, forward strand.
GCAAAATATGACCTACTTTGGACCCTCCCTCCCCCTTGTCCCCCCTTACCGCACTGGTCATAACCCCTCCCTCCCTTGTCCGCATTTCGATGACCCCTCCCTTCCACCCCTCATTGCAGACGTCTTTTATGGATGACCCCTAAGTTGCACGAAATTAGTCTGCATGTAGGACATCACATCACTTCAACTACAGACACGTAGCAAAGTGTATAACGGATATATAGCTACTTCGAAACAATAAATGAGAATGACTTGTCATTAATAACTATCAACACATGCACAAATACTTTGACTACAAAGTGAAGGAAGAAAACAAATACTGTATGACCCAGTTGACATTTCCTTTAACCATTAATGCTATCTACATACAATACTGAACTTATTATATTCTAACAACTACATGTGGAAGTTCTCCTGTTTTGTACACATTGTTCATTGCACTTGTGTTGCAAAATAACAGATTTTTTCAAAGAAATTTAAATATACCTACATATCGCATATGATGCATAATCTACATTTGTACATTCAAAAACTGTAAGGACCAAGCCAAAACAATACAAAACCAGTATTGTAATTGCATTTCATTCATCATGTTCTGTAATGCGACTTACAACTGACAACTGTAGTTGAAGTTATTGCCAAACTTATCTCTATGTCGCTTAGCGTCAAGGTCGTCAAGAGACTCAGCAACTCTCTTAATTGTTGAATTACTCAAAACCTTTGACTCAAGACGTTTTCTAGCAGTATTTTTATGTAGAGCTTTAATATCTGTCAGATTAGCATATTTTTTCTGACGACTTTTTCCTTTTCCTCGCCTCTTCTTCTTCAGTGACAGGTCTATTCCCGTTGCAGCAAAAATATCAGCCTGTAGTTCTGGATCATCCCATCCATTTGACTTTGGAGCCTCATCTTCTGCTGGTTCTTCTTCAGTATCCCGACGACTAGGTTCATTAGGAACGCCTTGTTTATCCCTTGGTATGATCTTTCCATGGAAAGGACACTTATAGCGATCCATTCGCACACAAAGCTTTCCGCTTGGTAGTGGAGCACGACAGTGCCATTTCACTGGCTCAAACTTACCAACAAAGTTTATTTTTCGTTGTTTTATCGCAGACAAAGCCTGAACGTCAACTCTGTCCTCGAGTTCCTGTTTTGTCCACCAGCTCAAAGACTCTGTCTCATTTCTAACCATGAGTGGAGCTTCAACTTCGTCCCCCCAATGGTAGAGATCAGTACTAAACGGAATTATTGGCGCCTTCTTAAGAAGTTCCTCTCTATTTTTGCGAATCAATGGATCATCTTTTGAGGTGGATGGTTGTGGTTCGTTTCCTTCTGTTTTGATAGTTTCCAGAGTAGAAGCTGTACAATTTCCAATTTCCTTCTTCAATCTTTTTAGTGTGGCTGCCCAACACGTAGGATCTTCAGCATCTAGGTCTTGTTGCATTTTGCGTTGAGGGAAGCGGTAGACTGGAGCAGGGTGAGAATATGCCGGTCTTTTAGGGGAAAGCCCATATTCTTCTCTTAAGCAGTCGGGTATGTGTGGTTCATAACCTTCTTTCTGTGGAACTTCCTCAAAGTCATCGTCTTCATCACCACTGTTACTTTCGTCAGCTGTAGGTTCTCTTGAATGCACTTTTGTCATGATGTTAAGTTTGTTTGCCTTCTTCAGCATGGCATCAAGATCCATTTTGAGATGAATGGCTGCTCTGACATGAGCCTCATGTTGTCCTGCCCTTGTGAATGCATCCAACCACCTTTTCACAGATGGAAGAAATTTGTTATTTGTTAAAGTTACTTGGTCTTGCAATGTTACAAGCAAATCAGCATTGTCCTGTGTTTCTTGAATTGCGAAAGAATTTGTATTTAGAGTAATGTTCATACTGGTCTTGTGATTCAAAATACCGTGTCTACGATCAGCAGTTCCCCTGTCATCAGCGTCGTCTTCAACACTTTCTTCATCCTCACTTTCGTTACCGTCATCCTCTACACTGTCATCAGTGCCTTCATCATTTGCATCCGTTTTGTCATGCTTTCCATTGTGCTCTGGGCTGCAAAGAATGGCATCAGTTACAAAGTTATCCATTACTACAGGTTCTGAAGCAGAAGCTGCCTCAGAAGCAGAGATGTTCCCATCTTCATTTGTTTGACTGGACTCTGTGGCAGCAGTCGACATAGAATCACTTCCAGGCACCAGTGGTGCAGCTTCATCAACAGCAGTTATTTCCTTTTTGCTAGCCATTTCTTTGCTAACTTCTGATTCTTCACCTGATTCAAATGTAACAGCCTGTGTTTTGGAACCAGCACCAGCCAAATTCCCCTTATTGTCATTTTCACTCTGAGTTGAAGCTCCAACAGAAGAGAAAGCTGAGCAATTACTGACAGCATTAGACAAATCTCTATGACTATCACTGACTGTAACTGGCTGATCATTTGTGCTACTAGAAATCCCAGCATAGAAAATATCAAATGCATCTGGATCAGGAACCAAAAGACTCATACAGTTCTCTGCCTCAATCAGACAAGAACGAATTTCTGTTGTCATCTCATTCATTTCTTCGACAGCTGCATTCGCTGCATTTCGAAGACGCAGTTCCTTTTTGGCGCGTTTTTCTTCCTCCAGTCTTGCTTCCGCTAAAGTCTGTGCATGAATATTTACGAAATCCATCTTTTTACAGGACTTCAGAAAATTGTATCCAAGTGCAAGCTGCTTGTACGCATCACCGAATTTTGTAAACCAGTTGTGAACAAACTGCGTGCACTGCTTCTTAAGCTCCTTTGAAACATGTATTGGAGGAGGCAGTGGCTTTTTAAGATCTGTTTCTAAAGTCAGTTCCATGAAGTGTTGAAAATTGGTCAGCAGCAGCTCTCGGAAGCAATGTGATCGTACAAATAGTTCGTCAATGATCTGTGCCGCTGAACGACGTATTTCTGCATGTTCCTTTTCCAACAGCAACATGGTTAAACGGTATGCCTGTTTGACGTAGATGTCCGACTGTCGACAGATCTTTCTCAGTTGCTTGCTCATCTTTTCATCCAGACTAGGTCTGCCACATGTTGTAAGCCGTTCAATTAATTCAGACATCTCTACAAGAGTTGCTGCATTTACGTCTGATTTATCCATAATGAAGAAGGTTACAAAATTTAATACTGCCAGTAGCAAGATTTAAGGACTACTCTGAAATAAACAACACAAGATGTTTAATATATATGACCAATATAATTAAAAAATGGACATTCAGTGTACAGCGACTTGGGCACATCATGAATTGGACCGTGCTCCTTGAAAATTATTTCACAGAAATCCTAATGTTTCTATACATACATAAGAATATACGGCTTTTAAAGCTTTGTATTTCGTGCTTGGTCATCGAATCGAGTACCCACTTATCAAGCCCCAAGTTGCTTACCAGCATCGTGTCCACAGCTCAATCCGCCACCATAATACGAAAGGTGGTAGGTAGAACTCGGTATTTACTGGGGCGCTGCTAGTGTAACCAAATTTTACCTGGTGATACCTGGTATCGAAACTAGTCGAACGCAACTATTCCCGACTGCGAATAACGATCCGACGATTTTCTACGAATTTTTAAAGTTTCCGTGAAACACACTACAAATCGGTCTATCTCGCCATATTTACACATACCGTATATCCCGAAAGTTATGACACGAATATCTCGGCAACGATAAATTTTATAGCGCATTACTTTGTTATAGCGCATTACATTGTACAATGACCATTAATAAAGCTGCACATAATAGGCCTACTGTAGACGTGGTGGTTATCACGATAAATTTTATAGCGCATTACTTTGTTATAGCGCATTACATTGTACAATGACCATTAATAAAGCTGCACATAATACCGTAGACGTGGTGGTTACCACGATAAATTTTATAGCGCATTACTTTGTTCAGTGACTATTAATAAAGCTGCACATAATACTGTAGGAAAAATAAATATGCAAATGGTCACTATATTACTTATATTTAAAAAATCTGTATGTCGTGCTGTATGATAATAACTACGATGAACCAGGTGTCACGACAAAAGGTTTACGGACAAAAGGTTCACCGACAAAAGGTTCACGACAAATGGTTCACGACAAAAGGTTCACGACAAATGGTTCACGGACAAAAGGTTCACCGACAAAAGGTTCACAGGCGAAAGGATAACGATATTCCAGCTTCTAGGTTGAGCGATATTTTCATTGGTTTCATATCATTTTCATCGCTCTTCCAGCTTCTTGTTTCAGCTCATTTTCGTCGCTCATCCAGCTTTTAGTTTAATCTACGACTTAAGTTCATCGCTCTTCCAGCTTCTAGTTCTAAGCGTTAATACGACATATTTTCATCGCCCTTCCAGCTTCTAGTTCTAAGCGTTAATACGACATTTTTCATCGCCCTTCCAGCTTCTAGTTCGAAGCGTTAATACGAAACATTTACATCGCCCTTCCAACTTCTAGTTCTAAGCGTTAATATGACACATTTTCATCGCTCATCCAGCTTCTAGTTTTTATGCGTTAATACGACATATTTTCATCGCCCTTCTAGCTTCTTGTTCTAAGCGTTAATACGGCATATTTTCATCGTCCTTCCAGCTTGTAGTTTAATTTACATTTTAATCGTTCATCCCGCTTCCAGTTTAATTTACATTTTAATCATTGATCCCGCTTCCAGTTTAATTTACATTTTTATCGTTCATCCCGCTTCCAGTCTAATTTACATTTCTATCGTTCATCCCGCTTTTAGTTTAATTTATATTTTAATCGTTCGTCCCGCTTCCAATTTAATTTAGATTTTAATCGTCATCCCGCTACCAGTTTAATTAACATTATAATCGTTCGCCCGCTTCCAGTTTAATTAACTTTTTACTCGTTCATGCCGCTCCTGGTTTAATTAACATTTTCATCGTCATCCCGACCCTAGTTTTATTAACTTTTTAATCGTTCATCCCGCTGCTAGTTTAAATAACATTTTAATCATTCATCCCGCTTCTAGTTTAATTAACTTTTTAATCGTTGATCCCGCTTCCAGTTTAATTAACTTTTTAACGGTTCATCCCGCTTCTGGTTTAATTAACTTTTTAATCCTTCATCCCGCTGCTAGTTTAAATAACATTTTAATCATTCATCCCGCTTCCTGTTTAATTAACTTTTTAAGGGTTCATCCCGCTACTAGTTAGACTAACTGTTTAATGGTTCATCCCGCTTCTAGTTTAACTAACATTTTAATCGTTAATCCCGCTCCTAGTTTAATTTAACTGAGAGTGGGACGAACGATTAAAAAGTTAATTATAGTAGGAGCGGGATGACGATTAAAATGTAAATTAAACTAGAAACGGGATGACGATTAAAATGTTAATTAAACTAGTAGCGGGAAGAACGATTAAAAAGTTAATTAAACGGGAAGCGGGATCAGCGATTAAAATGTAAATTAAAATAGAAGCGGGATGAACTAATAAAATGTTAATTAAACTAGGGTCGGGATGAATGATTAAAATGTTTATTAAACTAGCAGCGGGATGAACGATAGAAATGTAATTTAGACTGGAAGCGGGGTGAACGATAAAAATGTAAATTAAACTGGAAGCGGGATCAACGATTAAAATGTAAATTAAACTGGAATCGGGATGAACGATTAAAATGTAAATTAAACTAGAGCTGGAAGGGCGGTGAAAATATGTCCTATTAGCATTAAAAGTCGAAGCTGGAAGGGCGATGAAAATGTGTCGTATTAACGCTTAGAACTAGAAGCTGGAAGGGCGATGAAAATATGTCGTATTAACGCTTAAAACTAGAAGCTGGATGAGCGATGAAAATATGTCGTATTAACGCTTAAAACTAGAAGCTGGATGAGCCATGAAAATATGTCATATTTAACGCTTAGAACTAGAAGCTGGATGAGCGATGAAAATGTTTCGTATTAACGCTTAGAACTTGCAGCTGAATGAGCGATGAAAATGTCTCATATTAGCATGTAAAGTAGAAGCTCGATGAGCGATGAAAATGTGTCACATTAACATGTAAACTAAAAGCTGGAAGAGCGATGAAAATATGTCGTATTAACACTTACAACTAGAAGCTGGAAGGGCGATGAAAATGATATGAAACCAATGAAAATATCGCTCAACCTAGAAGCTGGAATATCGTTATCCTTTCGCCTGTGAACCTTTTGTCGGTGAACCTTTTGTCCGTGAACCATTTGTCGTGAACCTTTTGTCGTGAACCATTTGTCGTGAACCTTTTGTCCGTGAACCATTTTGTCGGTGAACCATTTGTCGTGAACCTTTTGTCGTGGAACCAGCCTACACAGATATATTACATTAGGACAATCCATTCCTTAACAATAACATCAATTTAGAAAAATAAACAATAGCAATATCAATTGCAGGAACATTTATTGACAGTAACATCACCATGATAATTATTTTACAGGAAACGTAAGATTGCTAATAATAATAATAATTCACATTGGTCACATAATCAATAGAGTTGACCTTTCTTAAGTGGTAATAGTAAATATTATATAAAGTAAAATATTTTTATTACTAGTCACTGTACAAAGTAATGCGCTATAACAAAGTAATGCGCTATAAAATTTATCGTTGCCGAGATATTCGTGTCATAACTTTCGGGATATACGGTATGTGTAAATATGGCGAGATAGACCGATTTGTAGTGTGTTTCACGGAAACTTTAAAAATTCGTAGAAAATCGTCGGATCGTTATTCGCAGTCGGGAATAGTTGCGTTCGACTAGTTTCGATGCCAGGTATCACCAGGTAAAATTTGGTTACACTAGCAGCGCCCCAGTAAATACCGAGTTCTACCAGGTGGTAGTTGAAAAATAAAATAAAGCAGGAAATTAAATAATACTTATTTGGTTCGATGAAATGTAAACTAATATAAGTCAAATCTTCACCTCTAGCTGCTGTGTCAGCAACCAACGTAATAATAATGATGACTGCAGAACTGACTTCTATATCGAACCACGATATACACGCTCTCTCACCTTAACAGGTCGTTTTTGTTATAAAGGATTTGACACTTTACGTAAACTTACCCTAGTCTTTATACACATTATTACTGAAAGCTATAAGACACTGTTTTCCAGCTGTTTTCATGCGTGTACAAAAATGTACTTCAGTAAGCAATACTAAAGAGCACCACAGAATATATTTCACTGAGACCACACTTAATATATCACTATGTATGTATAAATAGCGAAGTAAATAATAGAGCGTTTATGAAAGAGGTCGTTGAATTATAGACCAGAGAAAGCTCCGACGAAATTATTAATTCTCAACCGTGACGCAGTCACGCAGAATAAATCTTTAATCCAGGTGAATTTGAAAAGAGCTTTCTAAAATATAGATTATATTTATAGAAGACAATAGGCTATGTAGCAGGATCTTTGGTGAAAGAGAAGTTGTGCTATATAGTATAGAATGCAGGGTCCGATTTGTCAAAAAAGAAGCAGGGGGGTCGGAAATCTATACAAATAATAAAAATTTATTAAGCCATAATTAAATTTTTTACTCGTTATTTTGTAAATGAGGTTAATGAACTTCCATAGTATGTCAAGATTCTGCAATGACCAACAGTCAACTACGATGCAAACATATGACATCGAAAAAAAATTATATTCAAAATTAAAAGGAGCTTTCAGCAGCAGTTTTAGCTGAAATATACTAATAGGAACAACAAATTGTAGGCCCACACAGAAGCGTTAGACGTGACTAAATTGCACTGAAAGATGAAAATACAAGTACACAACCAAAGCTATCAAACCAATGCATCAAGTACTGTCATTGGAAATACTAGCAAACCCAATGAACCAGTGCGCCAAGTACACTAGTATACCCACTATAAAAAGCTGTGCATATTTCTTTTGTTTGTGCACAATAGTCGCCTTGCCAATTGGCTTATCTAAGGCATCATGGCACCCAGATTTCAGCCAGGAAATAACGTATATCCTGGCATTCCAAGATGTTAGAGATGGCCCGTTAAAGCTGATCATCAGCAGGTAGCTGATGGGGCCAACACCCAGCAGGTTGCGCACTGTAGGCCTATGTTGCAAGTTCATCTGGCTAAAGCCACGCTCGCACGCTGCAGACGAAATGAGCAGAATCTTCAAAGTGTGCTCAAGTGTTGCGAGATCAGACCCCCCCCATGTTGGCCTTGTTTGTATGTATAGAGTACTCGATCACAATCTGGGAATTGTGACTTATTGTTAATTAATTTTTTTAAATATGAAAATAAATTGGGAAGATCATTTTACTTATAAATAAAGTGTCTTCTATTATATTAAGAGGTTCAAGTACAACACAAAAGGATAAGCTTTAAGATTCTTATCCAGTTTTTAATAGAAATTGTTGATACAGACAAAGAAGAAATTAAAAAGGGTGATAGGCGGGACCTCCAAACTAAAAACAGATAGATCGAGTCAGTTAATTAGCTCAGTTAAGCCTACAGTTGAGTGTAAATTTGAATAGGCCCATTAGGACTTTGCGCACTTTTCCATTGGCAAAGTCATCAATAAACTGATTAAAATTCAGTTGACGTAGAATATCACTCTCTATGCTCAACGCTGCAGGGTGGCTAGGTCTCTCATGTGTCATACTTGAAATGAACTTTCAACACCTTTGCCATGTATTGGTACATGAACTACTCATGACTTATGTTGAGGCCTGCCCTACCTGTCTCGTGTTTAAACATTTTGACAAAATAAGAACACTGCATAAAATTATCAGCTCATTGCCAAGGCTTTCATCGAGGTCATCGCCGTATATTGCTACAAGGTTTTTCTCTGAGTTGTGTATTTCTTCATCACTACAAGATTCAAGCCTCGATAGAAAACCAAACCTTGAGCAGAGTAGTTCGTATGATGCAAGCCTTCTTGTCAACTCGGTTGTGAATTGATCAACGATGGGCAGAAAATTGTCAATCCGAAACTTCTCTGAAGCAGAGTGCACAGCTTCTGGGGTTCCACCATAATCCAGTGGTAGGAGACGTACGTTTTGATGACGTGTTCTTGTTTGAACATATTCTGCCGTTCCACAACAGAGTCAGACTCGGCAGAGCGGGAACGTTGTTGGACTGGCGGTTGTATGACAACAACTGCAGCATCACCAGTGACTTTATATATGCACTTTATATAGGCACAGATGAGCCTGCATTTTGACCACCTTATGCCGAATGCCGATCTCCAATTCGGTTCATGTCACAAAAATGACAGCATAGCTGTGCACTGATACAGATGTGCACTCTAGTCTAGGTCAATCGAGGTCAAAAGCGCAGCGAACGCTGGACAGAATACCACTGTCTACTTGACCTTTACCCCGCAACTGGATGCTCGTGGCGTTGGAGCCGATGTGCTCAAGGCGAGGACTCCGGGCATGAAGGCGCCTGAGGGCGCTGGCTTGTGCAGGGACTGTGGTCCGTTTGTTGTCTTCTGTAGCCTATGTTTGGTCATTCCCTGCGAAATATTTCTGACACTGCCTCTGCCTATAGAGTAGACGACCTCAGCTTGAGTTAAAAGTAACATAATCCCTCAACAGCTGAATATGCCAAGCTTCAAGCGCTACTCGTGAACAATATTAACGCGATATTTCAAAATCAGGGTACCGACTGGATAATAAATAATTACCCAAAGGTGACAAGGCTGCACTGCTTGCGGTAGGTCATACTGGAGTCGTTTGGTGTAGGACTCAGGGTAATGAATTTGAGGGGGTCAAGCCGACCCCCCGGGGGTCGGCCAAAGGCTTGAAGCAGGGGGGTCAAAAAAAGAAGCAGGGGGGTCCAACCCCCCGACCCCCCCGGCAAATCGGACCCTGATAGAATGACACCGGCACACTGACAGCAGGGAAGGCAATTTTTGAACAAAAAGATCCATTCGATTTTTATCAGTTCTTAAACTAACATTTATTCATAACGGACATTTATATAGCGTATTTAAAAGGAGAACTCAAAGATCTTTGGTTAAAGTTTGAGGTATATACTAGGCGTAAGTGAATTGGCAAATTACAAAGCGCAATTTTAAAACTCACCATAGGCGAGGATCCCGACAAAACCATGATCGAATAGAATGGATTTCGATCGCTTACGGAAAAGAAGCTTAGAAATTAGGCCAATTAAGACGCAGGTGGAAATTAAGACAGCTTATTCCCGAAAGGTCGATGAGCCGTAAACAGCAATTAAATATTTCTGTTCTGGATGACGGAAGTTGAGGTCGGGACATAGGCCCGTAGAAATTTTCGAGGGGTAGGCCTACTTGTACTCCCACTTTTGGACTGGAGGGTAGGCCTACTATTTTACCATACCCCACTTTTCATACCCAGAAGAATCTATGCCCTTTGTTATTTTCTCAGAGGCATTCAGGCCTTCATTTGAGCCTATCAAGACTCAAAACAATTATAACCGAGCATCATCATCATCATCATCATCATCATCATCATCATCATCATCATCATCATCATCATCATCATCATCATCATCATCATCATCATCATCATCATCATCATCATCATCATCATCATCATCATCATCATCACCATCATCCTTATTATTATGCATGGCGCATAAACAGCGTCATTACGACAAAACAGTCGCGAAGGGGAAACGATGCGAACGTAAATCATCTTCGATATATGACGGCGTCGTTGAATAAATGTTACAAACCGAAACGATGCGAAATTTGGTCCACCCTGCATTCTAGATGCAGCGGGTTAATTGTAACGTTGCACATCGTGAGCGATAGAAGTAGGCCTAGGCCTAATACATGACCAGGAATGGAAGATACCAAAACGCAGATAGGTCCTTAATTGTACACTTAATGCGTTATCTCAATCATAGGTAGGTAGGCATGATCAGCGCAGTTCCTCCCACATGAAACCGGATATATGCCCAATCCTAATTAAATATAGGCCTATATGGTTCTATGCTACCGATGAGCCGAGCCACGCATTGCATATAATTATTGTAGCTTGTTACTGTGACGTGTGCACGTGTAATTGCGCTACGCTAAATTTAGTCTGAGGCCTTCGGGCCTATGGGCGTAGGCCTACTATATTTAATTATATGCCTAAAACAGTCGACTCTATACAGTCACAGTTAAAGAATGCTTCTGAGTGATAGCATTTTTAACCAGATCAACTCATTACTAATGCCAGATACAGTAAACCATGGTGCACATGCAACTGCTAGCAGGGAGATAGACGTAGACTTATTACAGTCTGATGGGATTAATACTCTGCCAGTGTGCCCACATGGAGTCCATATAGATGGAACCCATTTTCCCATATGGTGCCCGTATAGAGCCCGTGTAGATCCTATGGAAATGATGGCAGAGTATATATGATATAGGCCTCAATAGTTTCCATGGCAATCATATCTCCCTGCTAGCATTTGCATGGGCATTAGATGGGTCCCATATGGGCTTTATACGGGTCCCAACTGAGAACATGGGTTCTAAATGGGGTCCGGGTGGGCACATTGGCAGGGAGCAATATGTGAACAGAGATCGTCCATAAAAGACGCCAATCAGCAGAAATGACCTACTTAAGTTGGATCCCTTATATTCTCCGTGCCCGTATTCATCCGCGTTTGCCGTTACCCTACCTCAAGATCTCCCCTGCCTCCAATTCCATGGGCATTAGATGGAATCCATATGGGTTCTAAACTGGTCTCATATTGGGCAATCTCTCCTACGTGGGCAAGCTGGCAGGGTTCGCTTTGCAGACGTCTGCCGTCCAACGAAGTATCAAGGCCCAGAATGCAAACTACCCGGTATGGGTTGGGAGAGGGGTACTTCGATACTTCCGCGTCCAGCAGGGGAACTGTAACTGTATCTAATGCAGCGCAGACTCTCTGTAATCGGACTGAATGTGGTGTTTAAGGCCAGGTTTTACTGATATGTATCAAATCTAGATGCGGGTGTCCGCATAGGGTGTAGGACACGAGCCTTGTCCGCATTTCAGTCTCCCCTCTCTCCCTCTGCGGATGCTCTTCATGGGCAACGCCTTAGATTCTGAAGTAGGCATAGTTTTTCCAAGTCTGACAGAATATTAAAATTTCCGGAATAAGCAATCGAGAACTTCCGGGATGCATAGATGCCCACATGTCATGGAGCCAATATAGGACATATTCCCATATATGTGACCGGTATAAACCCTAGGCCTACATGTGTCCCATCTAATGTTCATGGATATTCTGACAGGGATATTATAAAACGCTGGTTCAACGGCATTGTTTGAATTTGTTTCTCTTCACAAGCTTTCACTTCCTCTCTGCGGCTCGAATCATTTGCTGCTAAGTACATATTATAGACCAGTTCACGTAGGCCTATAAGGAAGGGTTCCCCTTCAGATAGGCTACAATGTCATAGGCCTACTCTCTAGGAAATGTGTAGACTGTCTGGCATCAGTCGGCATTTAGTGCAAACTCCTTAGAGAATTAGGCCTATAGGGAGTTCGCGTACTCGTAGCCTATACTGTAGTAGGCCCTAGGGCCTATAGTAATCGCTCTTGGATTTAAGGATACGGCCGTATGCAGAAAAATTAGGAGTTGGTTTTGTCATACTGTTTTTTTTTATCAAAGCGCCTTTTTTCTTCATTTTTTGATAACCGTTACCAATAATGTCTTGGTATTATGACCATTTTATTCTGTAATCGTTGTCGGTAATGGCATAATCGGAGAATTTTCTGAAGAGGGATATGGTTTAAACTCATATAACGTATCCCTTAACTATATGCGGCACTGTAGTCAATGATGTGGGATCGAGAGTGGAGTGTGGAGTATTTGTTAAATGTTGTTGTTGATATTTGCCAGTCCTTGCCATCATTATTTTTTTGCATCCCAGAAACACCTGCACTTGTTGAGAGGGTGCTTAGCTGTAGTGGCATCTTCATGAGACCTCACAGGGCAAGACTTGGGGGACAAAACCTTATGTGATTTAGTTCTTATAAAATGTAATGAACATCTGATTTGAATGACAATATTGAATTATGTAACACTTTAATCGAGAATGGCGTTTACGGTATTGGTCATGAGGCTTAGGTCTTGGTCTTGGACCACAAGGTCTTGATCTCGGTCTTGGTCTTGGACCATGCGGTCTTGGTCTTGGTCTTGGTCTTAGATTTTTGTTTTGTGTACAACACTGATGGTAGTTTAGTAATTACTAGATCCAGTGCTGAAAGTGTCCGCATTGGTGATATAAGATGTCATACCCGGAAGTATATAAGCTTTCTTCTGGTTGGAGATCATGTCGATCATTACTTAGAAAAGAAGTAATACGAACTTTCGTATCAAAACACAAAAACCAGCATGCATGTATCGAATTGTGACAGTTTCGTGGCCTAAAAAGACAAACGAATACGTGTAAGTCTTAGGCCTAGGGTCATAGTACCAGTCTTGTTGTCAAGACCTTTAACCTCAAGACCAAAACCGAGACTTTGAACCTCAAGAGCAAGACCAAGACTTTGAAAATCAAGACCAAGACCGAGACCAGGACCCAAAAAATCACAGTCGTATCCAGACTTCTATTCCTTACTTTAAAATGTCAAGTAGGACTACTCGTTATTTTAATGAAAACTGGAGTATTTTATTTTATTAAAGGAAAACAACTCTAAATGCAGACTGCAGAGAATTACGAATTCGTATTTACAAAAGTCCTTCATGTGAACTGTTATTCCAAATGCCTATTGCATTTTATAAAACCTAATCGCTCAGAATTTTCTGACCAAGACTTGAACTGTGGGGCTTCATAAAATTCTGCCATGTGAAAAAATACGTTCTACAAGAGTGCTGAAATCGCTGGCACACACAGCAGCTTTTCAAGCACCGGATGTAAATGTACAAATCGTGAGTTTGTTTTGAAATCATTCCATGGTAAATAACCGGAAGTCAAAATAATTGTCCAAAACAACAGTAGGCCTACAGCCTCATTCACACCGTGTAAATATTGAATCAATAATTGTATTAGTAGGCCTAATTATTGGATAAAGTTTTAAAATTCTTGCGTTTTGTTAAATGAATGTTCATATTGACAAAAGTCTTGGTCTTGGTCTTGCAAGGCCAAGACCAAGACTTTGAACCTCAAGACCAAAACCAAGACTTTCAACTTCAAGACCAAGACCAAGACCAAGAGTTTTGGTCTCAAGACCAAGACCAAGACCAACACTTTTAAAAACGAACTCGACTGCACTCGAGACCAAGACCTTGGTCTCGAGGACAACAAGACTGCACAGTACGGCTGATAAATGACACCCTATGATTGTATATTTTCAGGTTTAATGCGAATTACTAACAGTTTCTGATTACTTAATTCCTGGTTTCGATGAAAGTTTTATGAGCGTTAATAATAGCATCTGCTAAAGAATCAGACTGCGATCTGATTATCGCCATTATCGTAGCCACAATCATTCTCCATCTACACGCTTTGACTGGTTTCATAAAATGCGCTTCAAAAAGTCCAGATACATGCAAATAATTTATGTTTCTATCTATTGGTATTTCTAGCATCCCCAAAAGGAAAACTCATCGGATTTGGATAAATTGCGCGGGTCATCTTTTTTAACCCTGGAGGTGCTCAAGCGCCCCAGTAGGCTACCCCTTAGTTGCGCCACTGAATCGAAGTGGAAGAAAATTGCGCTCTCAATATTTATAACGTGCCGTAGGTTTCTACGATTTGGAGAGCATCCACACACGGCTGTGCTATAACTGTCTCATCAGCAGTTACAGACCTATATATAATTTTCCACGGGTAAATGTAAATGTAGGCATATATATATATATGTTTGTCTATGGCGACCGTATGGTTTCGTTCTTGCTCATTTTTCAATGAATTAATCCTTCACTACCGATGCCCAGTTGAGTGGGAGCCAGGTCTTTTAAAGTCTCCGTGTACGGATCGTGCCAGCCCGATATTCAAATCTCTGATATATTAACGATCAGTACGCGAACCGGGATCCTTGCAAAAAGGTCGTACGCTACAACCAACAAGGAGGGTAGTAATACCCCGGAAGTGTAATGTGATAATTATTATTACTGGTAGTGTAATGATAATGATTGTAGCTAACGAAGCCGGCAGTGCCAAAATGACGGAGGCCATGTGCACATAGGTCTATTGAGCGAGTCTATGAGGGAGATCTATGGGATGATCGTAATCATATACAATGGAGGAAAGTATTAAGCCTCACAATCACTGTGGATTGTGACTACTGACTAATGATTAGGAACACTACTTGCGTTAGAAAAAGAAAGCAGGGTCGTTTTGAAGGGGGAAATTGTGTAACATTATCTGCGAATGTTTTTAAAGTTCTGAACTATAGGCCTACTGAGAGTCAGTTCCCTTTCCCCAACAAATCGCAAACTGTGCGCAAATTTACATGATATACATGCACGATCGAGAAAGGCCTCCTATAGGCAGGACTAGCGAAACCAATATGAAATTGGGTAGTGTGGTTTTTATGAACCCACAGTCGAATAGGGTGCAGCCGAGGAATAGGAAAGCCTTCCGCACACTCGGGATAATTATTGAGGCATTTTCCTATGGCCTTATGCTATCGTTGATCCTACTAGCTGGTTACAGCACGGACAACCACAGCCAGTGGCAACATTTGCAGTAACAGTACATAGGCTATATATATAAGCGATTTCGTCGCGGTGTTGAATACAAATAGAGAAGCGGATGCTAGATAATGATAATTGGTCGTAATTAGGTCTACAGATAATTACCATCTCAATTGTCAGTTTTCTTTCAACACACTGCATGGTATGGCGCGATTTGCAAGGGTCACAGCCTCAAAGATTCTCATATTGGGATGCCCTCGTCATTAACATCATGTTTACATGTCCATCCTCGCTGCTTCCCTACACAAATGGCAGCCAGCCTAATTAATCAGTTGTTATAGATTAGTCTCCAGTAAGCTCTGATTGCTTTTCTTTTGACTGGCGTTGGTTGGCTTGGGCTTAGTGGGAGGCTTACTGGACGCTGGTTGAGCCGGATGGTCGGAATTAGTAGCAGCCGGATGGTCGGAATTAGTAGCAGCTGGCTGGCTTGGATCAGGAACGTCTTTTTCAGGCTCGATCAAGCTGGGCGCAGTGTGGTTGTCTTGTGGGTCCGAACTGGTGTTCGGCTCAGACGATGGGTTGGGTGTTTGATCCCAGTCAGGTAAAATCACTTCGGCTTCAGTGGTTGACTGGTCTCCGGTGACGTCGAATTTTGTTTCCTTGAGACGGACCTTGACCTGACGTTCCTTCCACAGGGCGAAGACGCTGTCGGGAATCTCGACGAGTGGATTTTCGTTCAGCTGGAGCGAGCGCAGTTTCTTCAGATTCCCAATCTCGTCCGAGATCGCCTTCACCTGATTCCTTTCGAGCGATAGAATCTCCAGATTTGCGGAGCAGCAGATCCCGTTGCCAAGCGCCGTCAGTCGGTTGTGGTCGAGAATGAGGGTCTTGACGGACGCCAGGGCGCAGTCGACCGATGAGATGTAGTTGTTGCGGAGGTTGAGATTCTCCAGTCGTTCCAGAGCTCCCAGTTCCATCGGCACGAACAGCAGCTTGTTGTTGCCGAGCAGCAGAGAGACGAGACGGCTCAGATGAGCGAAGGACTTCGGTAGACTCGTCAGCTGGTTCCCCGAGGCTCGTAAGTCGGTCAGCTTCGACAGATTGCCGAAGTCCTCTGGCAGTCGATCGATGTGGTTACTGGAGATGTCGAGACCGGCGAGCGCTTCGAGGTTCGTCAGAGAATCCGGCAGAGCGGCCAAACGGTTGCTCGAGCAATCGAATGTCTCCAGATGAAGAAGTCTTCCCAGACTTTCCGGAAGCTGCCTCAGCTTGTTTCCGCAGACGTTCAACACTCGAATGTTCTCTAAAACGCCCAGGGATTTGGGAAGCGTCTTTAGAGAGTTGCTGGTGACGTCCAGCATTTCGAGCTTCGTGAGGATTTCGATTCCATCCAGAGAGCGCAAATGGTCCTGTCTCAAGATGAGGGTCTTCAGCGGAAGTTTAAGACAGCCCGACGG
Organism: Allolobophora icterica; assembly: GCA_963556255.1. NCBI lineage: Eukaryota > Metazoa > Annelida > Clitellata > Crassiclitellata > Lumbricidae > Allolobophora > Allolobophora icterica. Next base: position 17,544,117 of record OY744608.1, read on the forward strand.
CAACGCCTTCATGTCGGTCCAGGTGATGGACAGATTCTCCAGTTTCAGCATTTCCGAGAATCGTTTGCTTAGCGGTCGCATCAAGACCTTTCCATCTTCCACCTCGAGCTTCTGCAGTTCCGGAAGGCGAGTCCAGAAGTTGCTGTCCTTGTCGACGATGCTCGATGCGGTCAGTCTGGCGCACTGGACCTGATGACCATCGTCCTCCGCTGCTGTCCACAGCTTCGGCGTCTCTTCGTAGACCGACACAGTTGCAGAGGGCGACCGAAAAGCTTTCAACAACACGAAGCACAGAAGTCGTTTATGACATATGAGTTACGAGATATATAGGGAGGACGTTATCGCGTCTCTGTCTCTCTCTCCAACTGCCTTTTCCGTCTGTCTGTCTATGTCTGTCTCCCTCCGTCTGTCTCTTTCCGTCTGTCCCTTTCCGTCTGTCTCTCTCCGTCTGTCTATTTCTGTCTGTCTCTCTCCGTCTGTCTCTCTCCGTCTGTCCCTTTCCGTCTGTCTCTCTCCGTCTGTGACGTTCTGTCTATTTCTGTCTGTCTCTCTTCGTCTGTCTCTTCCGTCTGTCTCTCTCCGTCTGTCTCTTTCCGTCTGTCTCTCTCCGTCTGTCTTTCCGTTTGTCTTTTCCGTCTGTATTTCTCCGACTGTCGCTCTCCGTCTGTGTCTCTCCGTCTGTCACTCTCTAACCATCGCTGACGTCATCGATGGTCTGTCGAATGGTTGTGCGTACGTTTCTGAACTCTGGAAGAAGGGCAATATCAAATACAGTTGTATTGTATTACAGGTAACAAAGAACTTCTGGAACCGACATTGTCGTAGTACAGAGTAGTTTGTAGTGTAATGTAGAGGAAGCAAGCAAACTAAAAAACCGACTGTGCATAAACTTGCGTCGAAACAGAAACAAGACAATCTTGAAAAATAGCGTCCTTTTCGGACGAATATTTTTAGGACTTCTAGATGAAAAAAATTTGATGAGTTATTTAGAGACAACCCTGAAATCCGATACCTACATCTTATTATGTGCGACCGACGTAGGATAGCATTTTCTTCCTTCAGCATCCGGTTAGTTCCGGTGTCCTCTTCCACGAGGTCATCCGCCAGAGGAAGTCTCCGGCCATGCATCCCTCAAGCTTTCTCTACGTTACGAAGCATATTGTTATTACTAAGCGCAAGCTAATCATCAATATAAATATAAATGTAAATCTTTGAAATTTCTCAGCGCTCCGCATTAGCCGCGTCTGGGAGACCAGCTTAATCACCGGCGCTATATCAAATGAAGTCCGTTCCGGTGCCAGGTCAGCATCCGGGGAGGCCAAACCGAGGAGACAGCATAGTGCTACGGTGGTAATCGGTGTAGATGGTGGTGGTGGTGTGGTGGCGCAGAATAAGCATCAGGATAGGATGGCTTGAAGAGTTCGATTTTCAGTCGTGAGTGGAAAGCAGCGGAGGAGAGCGCAAGCGGAGGAGAGGTGAAATTAACAGGCGAGATAAAAGAATGAGCAGGCTGGCGTAGATCTTTTGGGAGTTCAGTCCAAAGAGCTGCTGGTGCAGCGTTGACTATGGAGAGGTAGCAGAATTTCAGAGAGGAGGAGACTGGAGGCTGAGATAGAGAAAGATGATGATAAGCAAGTAGATCTGGACGGTTGGATGGTGAATAGCTGGCGAATGTAAGAGGGTTGAGAGATTTGAAGGGCATTGTAGGTAAGAGAGACAATTTTGTAATGGATTCGGTGAGGAAATTTTAGCCAATGAAGACTTATGAAGTGATTTCAGAACAGGGGTTCTGTGGTGGTGTTTGGGAGTGTTGGTGACTGCGCGGGCGAGGGCATTCTGGACTGTTTGCAGGCGTTTATTTGGAAAGAGTCGATGTGGTACAAAAGGAAATTACAGTAGTCGAGTTTGGAATGAACAACTGGGGTGGCTATTGTGCAGGCGGTCTTGTATACAACCTATACGATGCAGGTTGCATAATTATCTACATGCGTGTAATAAGGTGTTGCTAAGCATATACGTACACAATTACTATGTAATTACTATGTATTAACCTATACGATACAGGTCACACACCTAGTACCTGCATGCATACATGCATACACACAGACCATGTTTCAGATACAACTTCCATTGTAAATGCCACTCTCTGTTCATAAATTAACTAATAGATGAGTCGTTATATATTTATTTTCATTCATTCACCTGCGTAGCTATTAATAAATGCGGTGGGCAACAAGTTCCTCAAACGATAACTAGGCCTATGGTGCGCTATATTCATGAATTTTGAAGGGAGTTGAAAAGAGATTGTTTCCTATAGCAGTTTCGATTGCTATGGAACAACCAGTACTTCTGAAGCAGTAGTCAAACCGATTAGCTATAGAATTAGTGTCATTGACTTTATTACCCAGTCTACAGTTTTACTCGGATCATATATTTTAAACAGTAAGCTTAATCGAACACCACTTCATGTCATTCAGACACCATCTGCACATTTTGTGTATTAAATATTTTTGTCAGCATATTTCCGTTTAAATGAAGCTCTACTGTGAAGAAAGTTAACGTGAGAACAATTTTTTTGCATTGCAAAGTTCGCAGGTCAATATTATAATCGCTAAATAAACTATTTGTGCTGTGTTTGACAGATAGGATAATGGCTGTTCAAATTCAAGATTAAAGCATTCAAGTGCAGATCCTGGTAGAAGGCATTAGGCTGCATATAGAGGCCTAAAGTCTTTTCTCTTTGCTTGTGGAATATAATTTCAGAAATATTCTCTTAATTAAAAGTGATCTGGTAAAGATCCGATCAAATTCAGGGTCCTAGCTGTAACTCCTACTAGGCCTATACAGGTAGGTTAAGCTGAATTAATTCTTTTCATGAGAATAACACCACTTGCTTCTAGACAACAGCAATCGAGAGCCATGGAACATAGGCCTAATATGATATACAGCACCCATGGAATATAGGCCTAATACGGGTCCTGTATATAGCCTATACCTTATATTATGCGTATGTTCCATGGGTTCTGTATATCATATTAAACCTACTTTCAATGGACCTGTGCCTCACATTAGGCCTGTTCTCGACTGCTGTTGTTTAGAAGCAAATGGTCTAAAATCGCTCATCAAACGAAGTATCGTCAACAATACAATTAAGTGCTTCTGAATCATATTGCATCGATTTCTCTTCGACTGTCTACGAATAATGACACTTAAATCTCTGTTGTTGTTGTTGTTATTATTATTATTATTATTATTATTATTATTATTATTATTATTATTATTATTATTATTATTATTATTATTATTATTATTATTATTATTATTATTATTATTTATTATTATTATTATTATTATTATTATTATTATTATTATTATTATCATTATTATTATTTTGCCCTGAGGTACTTCGTTCCCTCAGGGTCTTAGAGATTAAATCAATTATTTTTTTCGGAACGGTTAACCCTCGTCCATTATTATTATATTATTATTTTATTTTTATTTTTATTATATGGATCCGAATTTATTTGATTTACCAGACACTTATATAGCGCCCCTTCAAGATATCTACTCAGAGGCGAATTTATATTAAGAATGTGAGTTAAACCATTACATATGGACAATTACTTTTAATTTGATATTAATGATACGACTGTTCCAAGCAAAACAATTTAGTTCTACAGAGAGAACACAAGTAAGAATAAGAAGGGCCTACACCATTCAGTTTTCATGTGCTATTTTATTAGCAGGTATGGTGAGCCAATGATTTGATTACATCGTCCTCATTGACTTTATGGCCAAACCCATAAATAGCAGTAGTCTTGAAGCCATTTAATCGGTGTTACAGGTTGTGGAGTTGTTGATGATGATGACGATATTGATGATGGTAGTTGGATCAACTTGGATGACGAAGCAGACAACTTTTAGGCATACATACATCGGCGTGTCACAATTACTTCAAACACCGTCACCACCGTACCACCAACATCGTCACAACCACCCCAACAACAATAGTAACAATATTATACGCATTCCTTTTTTAATAACTTATTGAGAGGCTATGTCTCTCTGAGAGGTGCTATATAAATGCGCTGAATAGATCAACGAATGAATGTAGTGCAATGATCACGCTGATTGTGATGATATCGAAGATGATGATTATCGTATTATTGCCAACGGTGACGACAACGATGACGACGACGACGAACAAAATGATGACAACATGAAAAAGTGAAGCCTAGGAAGAAGAGAAGAAGAGCAGTCTCTTAAGCTAGCCCTGGGCATGAAGTGTTAGCGACTTCATTTTCTTAGTGTCAGCATATTAGAGTGGGTGGCCAGTCCTCTCTCTCTCTGTCTCTCTCTGTCTCTGTCTCTCTGTCTCTGTCTCTGTCTCTGTCTCTGTCTCTGTCTCTGTCTCTGTCTCTGTCTCTGTCTCTGTCTCTGTCTCTGTCTCTCTCTCTCTCTCTCTCTCTCTCTCTCTCTCTCTCTCTCTCTCTCTCTCTCTCTCTCTCTCTCTCTCTCTCTCCTCTCTCTCTCTCTCTCTCTGTCTCTCTCTGTCTCTCTCTGTCTCTCTCTGTCTCTCTCTGTCTCTCTCTGTCTCTGTCTCTGTCTCTGTCTCTCTCTCTCTCTCTCTCTCTCTCTCTCTCTCTCTCTCTCTCTCTCTCTCTCTCTCTCTCTCTCTCTCTCTCTCTCTCTCTCTCTCTCTCACCGTCTCATCTTCCCAACGACAGTGTACGGTCAAGGTGCTCATTATAGCTGAGTTGGCTAGGAGGCGCAGGTGCAGGGCATATTTTAACTGTATAACTGGTGGGACAAATGTCCCAGTAGTCTTAGGATTTGTCGCAGTAGTGAGGCTGATTTGTCCCAGGCAATGTATGTTTAAACTATAACTATAAGATTTGTCCAAGTAGTAAAAGTAGTAAAATGAAAATGCACTGTCGTTCCTGAAGAAGTAAATCTGAAAAAATTTATGAAATTCCTAAAAAAGGTCATAAACTTTTTTGAGATGAATTCCTAAAAAAGGTCATCAACTTTTTTGGGAGATGAATTCCCAAAATCAGGTCATCAAACCAGCAGACGACCGACTTTGTCACAGCAGTGTAAATCTCTTAAAATATGCACTGCGCAGGTGGGGAAGAAATCTCAAACAAAATTTCTGCCCTGGCGAGGATTTTAACCCTCCACCTCTCGACTGACAGTTCAGCACTCTGACCATCACGGCATCACACCATCGTTTTTTCTTAAAGTGGCGCTTTATAAATGTCAGATTACAATTACAATCGTGCATCCCAAGTGAAGTCTAAAGAATAAACTTATTAAAACTTACTGTGAAATCGAGTCCAATTAATTCCTTTAGCGCAAGATTTATAAAAGCTCAGCTGCTGAGGAGAGGCAGACACAGACTGAATGAGAGGATGATCGACCACTGATTCCCTGGTCGGGCCTATGTGTGCAGAACCGGAACAGACATTCAGGAAGTTGGAGGGGAAGCTATCGGGGTATCATTAGGCCGGTTGATCCTCTTTGTAGGTCGCGCGGATGCTGTTTGCTGCTATCAGATGTCATCCTCTGCTCACAGGCTACAAACGCAGGCCTACAGCCCAGGCCTACAGCCCAGGCCGAGCCTTAACGACAGCTATGTAACTATAGGCTGGTGTCACGATATAAAGTCTCCGCCAAACAGAGTCTCCCCGGAATGGAATAATGTCTCCATCGGAACCTCTGATTCAAGACAAAGTCTTTCCCCATTAAAACGGAATCTCTCAATCTGCGATGCAAAGTCCCCTGCTGAAAATCGTCCCCTTATTTCGGTTATCAATTAGTTTTAAATCGGATTTATTAAGTACATAATTGAAATAAGTTCCTTCTATGTTTTTGTTTGTTGAATTTGATATATAATAAATAATTGGACGTAGAATAAATAATAAATATATAATAAATAATTGGACGTATAATAAATGCTTTAAATAATTACATAATAGTACAACTAGGATGTTGGACGCGCTTATGCCATTACAGCGAGGCGGAGAGGTAACACACATTGTTGTATAATTAAAGGACACGGTTCTGACCAAAAGTAGACAGTTTCATGGTAAAAAATGCATGTAGCTAAGTAACTATTTATTCACAGCCATTGTATATTAATTATGTGAACATGGTGCCAGATATCCGCGGTCTGTGAATGATTCTGTGATCAGAAATCCCACTTCCCACGCAGTCAGTCAATGGAACTGGCTTCCTGGTACCAGCTAGTACTAGCTTCACTGTGATTATATGCGGATTAGGCCTACCATTTTAAGTTGGTATTAGGTTACGATATTGGGCGTATATTATTAATACCCTCACGTGGTATCAGGTTAGGCTATAGCTGGTGCAAGGAGCCATAACCAATTAGTGTAAAAGACTGTACTGGCTTCCTGATACGAGCTAGCAATGGCGTCTCTGCGAATGCGATTCTTTGATGCGGATCGGGCTTGATACCCGACTGCGATCAAGCTAAATATTTGGTTGGAAATTATTTCCTTGTTAATCTTATAATCATTATTAATAACATTCCTATTAGAATAATTGCAATTACTATTAATATTATTAGTGGTATTAGTTCTAGGCCTATAATATGGGACCTTAATAGGGCTCTTATGGAACCTATCAATTAATCGTGGATTAAAATTATCAATAACTTTAACACAAAATAATGTGACTTTGTATATCTCTCAAAGTAATAAAGTCTCTCCGGGGAGAAATTATTTAAACGTGAGATTAAATATTTACTAGCCCTGGAGACTGTTTCAGAGTATAGTCTTCGGGAAAGGGGAATTTGTTCTAAAACAGATTTGCCGGGGACGAATCTGTTCAGATTCTCATGGGGAGACTTTTAGGAACGAGACCGTTGTGGGACAGCGGCATTATAGGCCCAGAAGTCGAGGCCTGCATAGCGAAATTAATTATAGGCTAAACGCTGCGGCAGCTTTTACCATTGCTTTCTATATATAGAAAGCCTTCTATCAGTGTAATTATATATACACTGCTAGAAGGCAATGCATTTACTGTGACGGAAACAATTTAGTCAGAGTTGATGGGTACGAGTGCGATTGATATGCGTGCCCACGCTAAAAAGGCTGGCCTAGGAAAAACAGATAAGCAAATGTAGGCTACGCCCACTCAGACTTTATAATTGTGTGACTGCGTAAAGGCCCAAAGCTGCGGTATAGGCATAAAACGTAAGCATGGATGTTATAGTCAAAGAAAAATTGAATTTAAACCGAGGAGGTAGTGATACCTTTGATGTCGGTCTAGTTTTCTACCTAGCGTATGCGATCAGGTTTTATTTAAATAAGCCCTGCTTTATCTTCTTTCGCCTTCAGTTACTAACCGCACGTAATCTATGTTTCCATTTGCTGACGATTTTCAAGCATGAGAAAGTCTGGTGACATGTTTTCGTTGGTGCAAATCAAACATGTTTTTGTTGATCTGAATAAAACAAATGCCTATTTTCATCATAATTTCTATGCATAGGAAATTCTCAGTGCATGTTTTAACGAATTTGGACTACTGGGACAAAGTCGGCCACAACTGGGAGCTCTGGGGACCCCAGTGGGATTTGGAGCCCCAGCCGACAACGCATATTGGACTTGCTGCCAAATGAAACATGTTTTAGCCATTTTATTTTACCAAATTTACTTTCTATTATTATTATTATACATATTCCTATTTAAGTCATGCATAGAAGTTTGAAAATATGACATAATTAGTTCAACCATGCCATCAGAATAATTGATATAAATAAGTCAGTGACAGGCTGTGTGACTGTGACCCAGTGGAGAAGCTGCAGCTGCAACCAACAGTGATAGCTTTAACTTCAGCAAACACGAGCAACTTTATTTTCCAATTTAGTCACGCAAACAAAACGAGTAACATTCTATAAATGTTTGCTTTGTGTGAGGATCCACATGGGTCCACCCAACAAACAAACATTTATAGAATGTAAATTTAGCTTATCCTCTGTATTCGCCTTATGTTATTATTAATTTATCCGTACCTAGTGTTCTGTAATATGACATTGGCCTCTACGAATGAATCCAGAGTTTTAAAAGGTGGTGGCGCTACAGAAAAGAGCAATCCGAATAATTGCTGGGGTACAGAGCCGTAGCAACAAAGAACGTGGCCCCCTCCGAACATACGTCCGGGGCCCCTTACAATTCGGAAACTGGAATGCGATAATATACAATATACAGGGTTCATATTATGTATACATATGTGATGTATCAAACCAGTATCATAATGACTTCACGCCGTTCACGGTTATTTTTTGCCACCTTTAGGGGCCCCCTTCCAGGAAGGGGCCCCCTCCGGTCGGAGGGTACGGAGGGCGGTCGCTACGCCTCTGCTGGGGTACCTTACTGTACACATACTGACGCTATCTTTCTAGAACTTAAGCTGCTCAAATTCCATCAAATAAGATACTTTCAGACAGCCGTCTTTATGTATCAATTCACTCATGCCCTCTTACCCCCAAGGTTTGCTCACTATTACAACGTGGGTGCTGACTATCACTTTCATAATAGCCTATACTAGGGCAGCAAAATCCTATCGTACTATTTTTGCTAGATCAAATATTCGCCGCTTCTCAACTGAATACAATGGTCCCCAGATTTAGAGCTGTGTTCCATCAAATATTCAAGAGGTTCCAAATCTTTATCTTTTAAAAAGACTATTGCGTTCTCACTTAACGGATGGAGTAATCGATGACAATTCATGGAACTGGTTTAAACTGGCTTTGCATGCCGTCTTAAACCTGATTATAACGTTCATTGGTAAAACACTGTGCACCGAAATTATATGCTTATGAATACCAGCTTAATCACCTAGTTAAGATTAGCACTGTGTCTCTCAATCGAACCTCTATCTTCAACGTAATTAGGCCTAAATGATAAAATTTGGTATCCCCACCGTTCCTGTTAGCGGGATTTCATCCCTTCTGGGCCTCCCGGCCCTCTGCCAATGTTTTCTTGTAATATACCAATGTCGAACTGATGTATGTAATACTGTTGTTGCAATAAAAATTGAATAATTGATTGATTGAAAAAAGGCATGTTGGAAAAATTGTCAGATGCAGTGTGTAGGATTCAACATTATCTGCAAGCCTGGAGCACGAATAGAGTAATGGATCCCAAAAATTAAGAATAAAGGCGATGAAAACGACACAGTTATCGTATAAATTGGAAAAAATAACGATCGGGTAGATGACATGGATGACATTATGACCACATAAGAAGAAATTATGGGTTGAAGAATGACAGACAAGGGAAAGTTGTGATAATTGGTATTTTGCCAATGAATGACATCACTGAAGCTTTGGACAAGAGATTTGAGATTAACAGGAGACTGATAAGATGTGCATGGAAGGTCAGAGAGTGGGAAGACGATTATTTGGAAAATGATGGTTTACATCTGAATGCTCGGGGTGCGGCCATGGTTGTGAAACAAGTCTCCATGATGATGAAGACTATACTTGGGGGAAGATGGTTAGGACAGTAAACAGATCTACTATCTGCATGTCACACAAATAAAGATAAAAAATTAAGAAAAAGAAGCTTACAGTAGGAGTAGCAAGAAAACTGGAAGTGGTAAAATCAAAGTGTATGAGTAAAATCAAAGTGTATGTTTATAAAATGTAGAAAGTATAGTAAGTATAACAAAAATCAGAATTGAAATCATATGCAAAAATAACGAGACACCTGACATAATTGGATTAGCAATATCATGGACAAAGTCGGAGATCACAGAGAGTGAACTAGCTACAGATGGTCACAAATTATTTTTGAATGGATCGAGATAACCGGACATCAGTTGGCCACGGGGCTAGAGGGATTTCGCTGAATACTAAGAGCAATATTAATAGAGTAAAGAACATCGCCCATACTTTCATCGTCCTTACATATTGATGCCGGTGATGAATCCTCGTCCAAACAACAACAGGATGATTAGATGTGATCATGTTCTTAGATTGTTTGATTAGATGAGATCGGAAGCAAAAAGTAAGTTACAGTAATCAAGACGACTGGAACATAAAGCGTTAGCTAGTGACATTCAGAAGCACACGATGTCTCATTCTGCACAAAATCCGAACGACAGCTAGAGCCAGTGTTCAAGACGGCGAAGAAGTAGGTCGTTACCAACAGTATCAAAGGCAGCGGACAGATCAGGAAGAAGTCACGAATCCATAGAGCGGGTTCATGGCTTCTGACTTCTGATTAGTAAATTATGATTGCATGTCCTGGTCTCGCTGCTACTGGTCTAGACCTCGTCACTTGTGAGTTCAGGCCTTGGTGTCGCTGCTTCTGGCCTCGACTTCGTCATTTGTGATCTCGGAATTCGACCTCGCTGCTTCTGGTCTCGGCCTCGCGAATCCTGAAGCGGGTGGAGACTTCACTAGTTGAGTGATGCAACCGCACTGTCAAAGAGTCAGCATCTAAGGGCGCTGGAGTCGTATTTTGGCAAATCTACAACGGCAGGTGGACCAGTGTTATGGGTCGGCTCCTCGATAAATTGCCGGTCTTTCTCGAACTTTCGTAAGGCCGCTGGGGTCTTTGGTGTAGTAATTTATGGCCCATTCTTTGCCGCTACCATCGCTCTTCAATCGATTCATCCTCTTCCCTCAACCTTTGTAAGCGTCATCCACCGACGCCCGGTCGCTGACTGACTGACACCCCGATCGACTATTTATTTATAAGTGCACGCGCGTTTTAGTCCAGTCATTAAACAACAATTTTTAATGGAGGTTCAACAAAATTTGAAGAAAAGGTTTCTCGATGGGTTTCACCTCTTTGATATGTCTACATTACAGGATAAAAAGGTTACCAAAATATGACATGGGGAACTATGTGAAAATGGGTCAAATCCAAGATGGCCACCGTCAAAATTAACCAAAGTGGAAAAAGTTTCATAATATGGAACCACTCAAGTTAAAAACATCTATGATGAGTCAATTCATATCAGCATATACATATACATGTTATGGAATGTAATCTTCAAGTTAAATGTTAAAAAAAACAAAATGGCCACCAAGATTTGACGAAAAAAAGCAAAATTATCATATCTACATATCTAACGGCTATAGTCTAGGCAATTTACAGTTCGACCTGGGCAAAATTGCATCAGAAGGTTTTTAAACGGTTTCTTGTTCAGAAAAACTTGCTGAATAACATAGAAAAATTCCCCCTAAATCCGACCATGGGAACACCCCCAAAAATGAATTTTAAAATGGCGGATTGGGGGTTTCCTAAGAAATGCCAATAATAATACACATAATTTGCAGTTAGACCTGGGCGAAATTGCTTCAGAAGCTTTTTTAAACGGTTTCCTGCTCAGGAACCATTGCTGAATAACATCCCCCCAATCGGACCACGGGAACACCCCCAAAATGGCCAAATCCAATATGGCCGCCATCGACCACATTGGAAAAATCACCTTTTTTGTTTTTTAGAGTATATGCACGTGTAATACCTCTAATATTACTGATTTCGGCATGTAGAATTCATTTCTGATGTTGTTTCCACCTTTCGGGGTCATCTTCACCTTGAAAGGTCATGGTCAAGGTCATTTCGGCAGATTGAGAAATTCACCTTTTTTGTTTTCTACAGTATATGCATGTGTAATACCTCTAATGTTACTGATTTCGGTATGTAGAATTCACTTCTGATATTGTTTTCGCCTTTCTGGGTCATCTTCACCTTGAAAGGTCATGGTCAAGGTCATTTTGTTACATCGATGACGCCATCAAGCAAACTTTCCATCATTCGGTAAATGTAAATTTGCATGTGTTGCTGTTCTTCACTGTGACCATAAACACACACACACACACACACTGAGTTTCACATTATTACTGTAAGAGAGTCTGTTGTTATTCTTATTGTGGAGGACCTGATCCGGTCGCTTCAGTTTGAGACATTCTGGAATCACAAGGCAAAGCTGCATATCCAGTGCTGGCACAGTTGCAGGTACTGCAAATTACACTGGCTGAAACACAATGTTGCCGTGAACAGTTTGAGTCCCTGATTGGAGAAGTGGAGGAGTTGCATCAGGACTTCCGGGAATTTGAGAAGGAGTTCAAAGCCAAGTCTGAGCTCTGCCAATTCTTTTGAGTTTGGCCGCAGTTGGTCGCCGTCATCAAGAACGCTGTAGTAACTGAGAGAGAACGAAACTGGAATATACTTGCGGCTACTGTCGAGGATTTTATGCCAATCTTTGCAGAATGTGACTGCATCAACTTCCTACGTTATGGATCGTGGTATCTGGAACAGGTCAAAGTGTTGGAGTTCACACATCCTGAGGATGATCCAGGATGGTGCTGTGCTGTCGGAGGTGGCATGAAGGTCGAGCAGACCATCCAGCGAATGTCGATGGGTCCTGGAGGTCACTATGTGGTAGAAGCCACACGCAATGCCACTGCCGTAGCAGAGTTCGAGCTCTTGGTCCAGGAGATCGGGTCTATCACCAGCCTTCTCAATTTTCTCACCTCTAACCACCCCAATAGCCACACAGAATGCCATCTACAGCATGCATTGAGCATCACTCGCCGTCTCGCATTTAACTATAACGTGTCTAAGCTGTTAGACTTCATGCTAGAGCGGCAGAATTTATACTCGGTGACAGTCCGTGCAACTGCACAACCTGCTCACAAAGGTGGATGTTGACCGAAAGGTGGCTTCCCGCCTGCTTAACTTGCTTAACTTTCTTGAGAATGATCAGCATGGTCAGCATGCCTTCTGCTCACAGGCAAGAGAGATTCGTTAAGAAAACCAAGAAAATTAGCACGACTTCATCCTCAGAAGACACCATCAACAATGGAGAACCAGAAGAACGACCAGTCATCCAAGGAGATGACCGAGGTGCATAGGAACATGGACATTGCTAAGGAGCGCGGTATGGACCTCAGGCAGGTACTCACACACAATTTGCTCTCAGCATCTCCACTGTTCGATAACTAGTGATATTCCAGCTCACACCAACAAGTCACTACTTGCTGGGAAGATTGAGCCTAGACTGGACCTCACCCAATGGCGTGAGGAGTCTACTCTTGCCACACATGCTGTTGTAGATTTCATGTCTAAGATCTACAAAAATGTTAACACTTATTCCAACTGCTGCAACAACATCGCTTCCACAGCTGAGACATCTCAGTGTAGGAGGCAAGTACCTGATGGATGAATTTCACATTTTGGTAGAGGGATGAGGCTGAGGTTATGATGGTGTCGATGGCCACACCAAGATTAGGGAATTGTGCTATTGGCATCTGCTGCATCTTAGACATGAAATCTACCACAACATGTTTGGCAAGAGTAGACTTTTGAAGCCATTGGGTGAGATTCAGTCTAGGCTCAATCTCCCCAATAAGTAGATTGGCACAGAATCCTCGACAGTAGCCGCAATTATATTTCAGTTTCTTTCTCTCTCGGATACAACAGTACTCCACAGAACTCACACACAATTTGCACGTGTGAATAACAACAGACTCTCTTACAGTAATAATGTGAAACTTAATTTGTGTGTATATGGTCACAGCGAAGAACAGCAACACATAAAAATTTACATTTACCGAATGATGGAAAGTTTGCTTGATGGCGTCATCGATGTAACAAAATGACCTTGACCATGACCTTTCAAGGTGAAGATGACCCAGAATGGCAAAGACAATATCAGAAATGAATTCTATATACTGAAATAAGCAACATTGAGGGATTACACGTGCATATACTTTAAAAAACAAAACAGTTAACTTTCCAATCTGCCAAAAATGACCTTGACCATGACCTTTCAAGGTGAAGATGACCCAGAAAGGTGGAAACAACATCAGAAATGAATTCTACATACCGAAATCAGTAATATTAGAGGTATTACACGTGCATATACTCTAAAAAACAAAAAAGGTGATTTTCCAATATGGTCGAAGGCGGCCATATTGGATTTGACCCATTTTCACATAGTTCCCCATGTCATATTTTGGTAACCTTTTTATCCTGTAATGTAGATGTATCAAAGAGGTGAAACCCATCGAGAAACCTTTTCTTCAAATTTTGTTGAACCTCAACTATTTAATGACTGGACTATTTGTCGGCGATGCTAAACGCAGAAATAATTTCTACAGGCAGACTAAACGGTTTCTATTTTTTAGTAAGAAAGCCTTCGATGGCTCAGACAGACAGACAGACAGACAGACAGACAGACAGACAGACAGACAGACAGACAGACAGACAGACAGACAGACACACACACACACACAGACACACACACAGACACACACATACACACACACAGACACACACATACACACACACAGACACGCAGACACAGACAGGCGCACAAACACACAGACAGATGCACAGACACAAAGGCATTCAGACAGACAGACGGAACGCGTGGGCGGTAGGCCGGACGATTGCTGCTGCTTGTCGATGAAGTTACTCAGTTCCTACCTTGACCGGGTGTCACCTGCCAACCAACCAACAGCTGTTGATGCCCTAAGCGAAAGACGATTAAACTAGAAACCGTTTAGTCTGCTATTATTAGAAGGAACATGGAAACGATGACGACGATGAAGAGGAAGAGGAGCAGCAGGAGGACTGGAATACGAAGAGGGAGAGGCACGAGGGGAGGAGGAGATGGAGGAATAGGAGGAATGTAATAGAATGAAGAAGAAACGGGAAGGAGTGGGGAGTGGGATGAGAGAGCAGATGATGATGAATGAAGAAGATGATTGGGATGTGAAGATTAACCGGAGAAAGAGAAGAAGAAGAGAAACGAGGTAGATGAAAAAGATGAAAAGGAAGGTGAGATAACGAAGAGGAGACTGAAGAAAACAGGAGTACATGACGAGGAATGGAAGAGGGAAGGAAGGAAAGAGGAAAGGAGGAAGTAACGAGAGAGCGTAAGGATAGGTATATATCGTAACAACAAACCGAAAGGAGCAGAGAAGCGCTCACAAGGAAACAGTGAAGCAAACAAGAGTAGCGATACTTATGATGGGAGAAACATTGCAGGCCTATACCTTACAGCTGAATCATGTACTAATAGACATATGCTGTAAGCGCATACGCACATACGTCTTGTATACAGCATTGTCATGAGCATTAGAACCCGTATGGGCTCTATGCGAGTTCCATATTATGGAAATATAGATCTTATATGGGCTCCACGTGGGCGTGCTGACATATATAATATAATATACTACACATAATTGCAATACAAAATGAAGCTTAAAACAGCTGAGAAGCTTCGAAGTTCAGTTAGGTTTACGCATGCTTTGTCAGTTGTAAAAGCTGCTATTTTTGCTTCCTAATAGAAAAGCATGTAACTCCTCTGTATATTATTTGTACAGATTGGTCTGGCCTATAAACCACAATTAACCAAACTGTAAAAATCAGGACAACGATACGGGGAGGGAGTTCCAAAAGCTAGGTTCAGCAACCGCAAGAGCTGTTCACCAAGTCTAAAACAGTTCTAATTGTATAGGTTTGACAAAAAGAAAGACAATCAGCTGACTTTGTCGAATAGTCCTATACGACTGAAGAATAGGGACTGAATCTAAATACTGCGCTTGAACATAGTTCAATGTTTTAAAAAAATCCCGAATTTGAAAGAGGTTATTTGTTGAACAGAAAGCCAGTGCAAGTATAGGGGTTACGTATTAGTTATGACTCTAGCTAAAGAGTTCCGAACAACCTGGAGTTTTACAGAGTTGACTTTGTAGTACCAGTAACAAACTAGTTACAGTAATCTAGGCATATTCGCAAGAGATATCGTAACAGTCATACAGCTATTACGCTTAATCCTGTGTAAGACACGCACATACATGTACTATATGACGATTCGCAAATACCTTTGACATAATTGGTAAGGTACACAGCAGTGTCAAAGCAGCAAAAATTCAGTTTTCGATGATCCATAATGAGCTCATTAGTCAAAAACCGAGAGACCGCACCTTCTCGAAGGCAGTGGATAACAGGCTGAACAAATGAATGACAATGCAGACTGTGAAATGAATGTAAAATTCAGTATCATCCGCATAAAAATACTATTTTCTGAATGATTGCCAATTGTAATTGTAATTGTAATTGTAATCGAGGATTTATATAGCGCCACTCATAAACAGAGGCGCTCCCGACCCGTGTCAGTGTCTTCACTGACAAAGAGAAATGTTTTCAGGCGCTTGCGAGACTGGGCAGGAGACAGAGAGAGGAGGACAAGCCTAAAGCCCTGAGGGAGGCTGTTCCAACTGGAAGGGCCCACAACCGCAAAACTACGGGACTGGGCAGTAGCAGTGCGCATCCAAGGGACTAACAAGAGGCCACGGGCAGATGACCGGAGGGAGGCCCGACCAGGCAAACTGGAAACTGGGGTGCAGTAAGCCGTGAGATACAGCGGAGCTGAGCCAACAAGACAGTTACGCATGAGGGAAAGGACCTTAAATTGAATGCGTTGGTGAATGGGAAGCCAGTGAAGGGAGTCCCGGATGTAGGAAGAGATATGGGCAAACTTCATGATGCCCCCTATAAGGCGAGCAGCAGCATTAAGGATGGACTGAAGTTTAGATGTGTTAGTAGAGGACAGGCCAATATAGACGGCATTTCCGTAGTCAATCCTAGTACAGATCAAAGCATTAACCAAGGTCACAATCGCATGCAGCGGAAGAGACTGGCGAATGGCACGAAGTTGGCGTAAATAGTAAAAACACGAGCGAGAGACACTATTGACATGATCAGATAGAGAAAGAGTAGGATCTAGGACAAATCCAAGATCACGGACAGAGGAGGAAAAGTACACATTGGGAAACCTGAGGCGCAGAGAGTCAGCATCAATCCTGGCAAGCTGGACACGATTGCCAAGCCAAATGTACTTGGTTTTATCATAGTTAAGACGAAGGCGATTTGAGGACAACCAGAGATCAAGAGCAGAGGAAGCCTCCAGGATGCGTTCAACCATAAGAGCAGCTGAGTTGGCTGGACCATGGAGGTATGCCTGTGTGTCATCAGCGTATTGGTGAGACAGAACACCCATTGGACCAAGAACCCCAGCTAGATCCGAGGTATACAAAATGAACAGAAGGGGGGCGAGGACAGAGCCCTGAGGTAGTCCATACGGGATGTGGGTCCAAGGAGAGCGGGTAGGTCCAAAAACAACAGAAACAGAACGATCAGTAAGGAATGAGCGAAACCAAAGAAGAGCAGAGTCAGCAATGCCAAAAGATTTAGATAAACGGTCTAAGAGGATGGTATGGTCTACAGTATCAAAGGCAGCGCTGATATCATAAAGAGCAAGTAAAGTGACCTGGCCACGATCAAAGGCTTGAAATACTTCAGCTAGAAGGCGCAGTATAAGCGATTCTGTCGAGTAGAATTTCCTGAACCCAGACTGAAGAATAGGCATAAGAGAGTTAGAGTCAAGGTAATAGATCAGTTGACAAGAGACACATTTTTCCAGAAGCTTTGAAAGAAAAGAGAGGTTTGAGATAGGACGATAGTTTGAAGGAGAGTTAGGATCAAGGCCTTGGCGCTTAATGGAAGGGAAAACCACAGCCCTTTTGTGCAGTGTCGGGACATAACCTTGAGCTAGAGAAGAATTACACAGTAAAGCCAAAAATGGAGTCAATTCATCTACAAAGTCCTTAACTAGAAATGGAGGCAGCAGGTCTAGTTCACACGACTTCGAGGAAGAATCCAGTATCAGCTGACGGATTACAGATGGCTCAAGTGGTTTCCATGACGAGAGGGTAGCTGTAGTAGAAGTGAAGGAAGGAGGTGGTGCATTTTCCGTTGATTTGCGAGTAGAATCTATCTTGGTCTGGATAAAGTTTAGGTAATCGTCCGCCGTGAAAGGAGTCTGAGACGGAGAGCAGGAGACAGTAGAACGACCGAGCACGTCAGCAACTGTCGCCCAGAGTATCACAGTCAGTAATGTGGTGCACACTGTGAACACTGTGAACACAAGGGGCCAAGCACAGAACCTTGAGGGTCGCCACACGTCAGCAAAGCATTGGGCGAATAATTTCCATTGTATATTAAAGAGTTGGAAGGTATGTGAGACTGTATGAGTATCAAAACCACACCTCGTAGTAGAGCAAACTGGTCAACAAGTCTCACGTTTGTGTGTTTTAGACACAATTAAACATCTGTATGTATGTCTGTCTGTCTCTCTGCAAGCAGAGTGGCATTGTGTCCTAGGGCGGGCCCCGGCCTACCTCTGCGAGCTCTTTACTTTAACTTCCGCTTGTGCGGGGCGCCGTGCCTTGCGCTCGGCCTCCCGGGGTGATTTTGCTGTCCCCTATGCGCGTACTGCTATGGCGCAGCGTAGGGCATTCTCCGTGGTGGGTCCTACCGCTTGGAACGACCTCCCTCTCTCCCTTCGCTCTCTCCCTAGAGACCTCTCAGGTACTTTCTATGGCCTTCTTAAGACCTTTCTTTTTGACCGGGCCTGGGTCGGGAGCGCCACTGAGTAGATTTCTTGAAGGGGCGCTATAGAAGTTCATTATAGATAGATAGATAGATTTGATTCCATAGTTAACGATACACCTGGGACTAAGATTGCAAGGGATATGAAACTGATGAATATAGTGTCTTTGGTCTAGATTATGTGTGTGGCTGAGTTTTACTTCCGGTACCCTTGTACGGATCGGCTTGTCAAACATGGGTCGCTTACAGCTGACGTTATAACTAAATAAAAACGACTTTTATTAATAAGAAAACGCATAATTATGTCCCTAACTGTAAATCGCTAAAAAAAACACGTCTAGACCGATGCCATGTGCTGTATTTATTTCAAATCATCCCCTGCTAAGTACCCGGATGAAGCCACAAACATCGCCTGCGATGCATCAGAAAAGACGAGCTGTGATTGGCTGACGCGTTGCCGCTTCATATCCCTTTAGCAATCTTAATCCCAGGATACACTCATTAAGTGCTTTTCCTCTGTATTCGGAATCTCCAATACTACCCTATATAATCTAGGATCAAACAATACCTATCTCACGCTGATTCACTCTTAATGCTGCTGAACGAACACTCATCTAATCCTCACATTCGCACCTTCGGTGTTCCTCGATGTTCCCAGAGGCGGCCTTTGACGTTTTGTGCTATAGGCCGCTATAGGCAAGCCGCAAGGAGAAAAATGCCGCCCCTTACTCAACACAATATTTCCATGTAATTTCTTATTAACTAATTATATATTTTTTATTTTGTCGGGATTTGTGGCCCTTTCAGTGCCGCCTTTAGGTATGGGCGATATAGGCAGCCGCCTGTATCGCCTATACCTAAAGGCGGCACTGAATGTTCCGTCCTTGGTCCTCGCTGTCCTGTTCATTCTTTAACCTTCCCCACCCAGTCAGCTGATTTCCTTATCTTCTGTGGATCATCAACTCTATTCTGATGACACACAACTCTTCAAATCTTCCCCTCACTCTCTCTCATTTGGCGGATTAATTTGTCTAAATGCAGAAGTTGCTCAGTAATTTCTAACATGTAGGAGTTTACTGTTACTAAGTTTGCGATCGGACTTATTCTTCTGTTCTGCGCGATGGCTTTGTACGTTTGATAGCATTTCTTTGCGTGTCATCTTGGCCTACGTGACTATACAAAGAAAGATGTGCTTTCTCCGGTCGATCTGGGATCTAAGGACAGTGTACGACGTCTACAACTGTAAACGAACTTTTGAAGCAATTCCATCTGGCTCCGTTTCTGCACCATTCAATAACTTCCATCTCCAACGATTTCCTCTGTAGCACCATACTTTCATCTCTGCTAGACCGCCCGGGTTTTGACCCGGTACCGAAACGACCAAATATCCTGGCGGTTGCGTTTTTCATGTAATATATGGCGCCAATCCGAAGGCTCGTCTTCCTGCCGTGGCTTTCGTGTGGCGCTGAGAAACTTCGGAGATTTATATTTACTTTATGAAGCCATACAGATCAAAGCCTCATTGCCACTGCCGGTCTGTCGCATTTGCAGCCAATTAGTCAGTACAAAAGTGAGCAGAGGATGACACAAAACGGGTTAGAAGGATAGCAGGGCTGAGAAAGACTCATAACTAGAGGGAAATAGAAAGACAACGAGACAGGATAAAGCAGACGAGAGAAAGACATAATGGAGAATGGTGTACTGCTCGTTAGAAGCTTGCACGGGAAAAGAGAGAAAGAAAATGAAAGGAAAGAAGAACCAAGAGAGAGAAAGAAAAGAAAGAGAGAGAGAGAGAGAGAGAGAGAGAGAGAGAGAGAGAGAGAGAGAGAGAGAGAGAGAGAGAGAGAGAGAGAGAGAGAGAGAGAGAGAGAGGAGACAGACAGACAGACAGACAGAGCGAGAGAGAGAGAACGAGAGTAGAAAAACAAGGAACCAGTGAAGCGAAACTATGTATATCGACTGACAAACTGCAAATACAGAGAGAATCTCTAAACCACATAAATATTATTCAGAGAACAGACATCGCGACGAACAGACAGCGGGGAGCCAGAGAACGACGACTGAGTCTGGCATAATAGATGTGGGACAACTGTTAACCAGACATCCATCTCGTTGTGGCAGACAACAGCAGCAGCAGCAGCACTGAAGGGATGCAGGACAAACCCCAACTGACAAGTCCTTCTACTTGAGGCTGTCGTAGTTCTATCGGCGATCGTTCCCGGCCAATCTAATGACGTCAAGAATCGATCGGCCGACTGCCTGTGTCCAATATTATCGATTGGTGGCGCTGCAGGGCCAGGGGTGTCTGGCTTTCGGCTGTCGGAGGAGGGGAGGGGATGCGGAATCTGCGCTGTGCTTGTTCTCGTTGCGGTCTTTCCCCGCTGTTGTTTAACACGGGACTCGACCAAGCAGCCATCGACCCCCCTCTGTGGCCAGTAACATTGATGCCATTGATGTTGCTATTAGCATTCAATCGCTCGTTTCCCTCTCTAACCCGGACAAAAACTAGACTGGTATACATGCGCCGAGCGAAGCTGCCATGCCTCGGAGCAGAGGTCGCAAGCGCTGGTCAGTTCATTTGAAGTTCCGGAAGATAGACGCAGAGAGAGAGAGATGCTCTAGCCTGGCTGCCCGCATCACATCACCACCAACATCAGCAGCCGAACAACGTCCGTCCGTCCAACCGCCAGATAAACATTTATCGGGCGAAGACGAAGAAGTGGCTTCGGACGAGATCTCCCCTCGATTCGATTGCGCAACAATTAGCCTACGGCGGCCCGTGTGCCTTCCCGGCGGCGGCGGCGGCCTCAGCGGCGCCTACAGGGCATCTCGCACGGTCCAGCCCTCGCCCGGCTCCGTCTAGTCGTGTCCTGCCTGCAGGTTTCGTGGCCTGCAGCTGCAGTTGTCTGCTGGCAGCGTGTCCTTTACAGCGGCGACCATATGCATGTGATGCCAAGGTTGCTGCTGTTGCTGCTGCTGCTGCTGCAGTTACGGCCGTTGGTTGCATCCATCCGTGCGCCGCTGCTGTTCTCCCGCATCATTTGAGGCAGTATTAGCAACACCAGCTGCGCCGTTGGCTGCTGCTGTTGCTGCGGCAGAGGCAGATAGGAGGAGCTCTGTGATGGCATAGCAGTAGAATATTGGTGGTGGTGGTGGTGGTGGAGGTGGTGGTGGTGGTGGTGATGGCGGTGGTGTTACTGGTAGGCGCGTGGTGTATAGATGCGCATCTTGTCGGCGGCTGGCATTGGATTCGTACGTTGACGGCAGCGGAGGCACCGACTCTAGGAACGGATATGATGACGAAGGATATGAGGAGCATCATCATCACTGGACGAAGACGACGAAGACAGACAACGACGACGAGACAATGTAAGTAGCAGCCTCAGTAGCCAATGCATGACACATTCCATGAGAACCATACACATGCGACGGTGTGGTAATGCATGACACATTCCATGCGAACCACATACATGCGACGATGTAGCCAATGCATGACACATTCCATGTGAACCATACACATGCGACGGTGTAGTGATGCATGACACATTCCATGCGAACCATACACAGTTATACATGGGACGAGACGATGTAGTCAATGCAAGACACATTCCATGCGAACCACATACGTGCGACGATGTAGCCAATGCATGACACATTCCATGCGAACTACATACATGCGACGATGTAGCCAATGCATGACACATTCCATGCGAACCATATCACGAGACAATGTAGCCAATGCATGACACATTCCATGCGAACCATATCACGAGACAATGTAGCCAATGCATGACACATTCCATGCGAGCCATATACTATACGAAATAATGTAGCCAATGTATGATACATTCCATGTGAACCATACACACGAGACGATGTAGCCAATACGTGACACATTCCATGCGAACCATATAACTGAAAAGATGTAGCCAATACATGACACATTCATGCGAACCACATAAATGAGAAGATGTAGCCAATACATGACACATTCCATGCGAACCACATACATGCGACGATGTAGCCAATGCATGACACATTCCATGCGAACCATACACAGTTATACATGGGACGAGACGATGTAGTCAATGCAAGACACATTCCATGCGAACCACATACGTGCGACGATGTAGCCAATGCATGACACATTCCATGCGAACTACATACATGCGACGATGTAGCCAATGCATGACACATTCCATGCGAACCATATCACGAGACAATGTAGCCAATGCATGACACATTCCATGCGAACCATATCACGAGACAATGTAGCCAATGCATGACACATTCCATGCGAGCCATATACTATACGAAATAATGTAGCCAATGTATGATACATTCCATGTGAACCATACACACGAGACGATGTAGCCAATACGTGACACATTCCATGCGAACCATATAACTGAAAAGATGTAGCCAATACATGACACATTCATGCGAACCACATAAATGAGAAGATGTAGCCAATACATGACACATTCCATGCGAACCACATAAATGAGAAGATGTAGCCAATACATGACAGATTCCATGTTAACTCACATATACACGAGAATATGTATCCAAGGCATGATACATTCCATTTGAACGATATATACACGAGACAATGTAACCAATGCATGACACATTCTATGCAAACCATGTTTATGAGAAGATGCAGCCAATGCACGACACATTCCAAGCGAACCAATATGTACGAACATTGTAGTCAATGTATGACACATTCCATTCGAACTATATACACGAGACGATGTAGCCAATTGATTACAGATTCCATGCGAACCAATATAATATTATACGAAGCGATGTAGCCAAAACATGACACATTCCATGCGAACTCATATTATTATTATTATTATTATTATTATTATTATTATTATTATTATTATTATTATTATTATTATTATTATTATTATTATTAAAGCAGTTTTTTATAGCGCCCCTTCAAGACTTCAAGATTGCCTACTCAGGAGCGCTCCCAGCCCAACCACGGTCGAACAACGCAGTTTTGAGAACAGTAAGAAACAAGGTGAAATGACCAATCGGTATTTGGCGGAGTTTGGTAGGGAGCCCATTCCAGGTCATGGGGCCAGCCACAGAGAAGGCATATATACACGAGGTGATGTATATCAGTGCATGACACATTCT
Source organism: Allolobophora icterica (assembly GCA_963556255.1). Lineage (NCBI taxonomy): Eukaryota > Metazoa > Annelida > Clitellata > Crassiclitellata > Lumbricidae > Allolobophora > Allolobophora icterica. The sequence continues at coordinate 17,567,714 of OY744608.1, forward strand.
ACGCGAACCAGATACATGAGACGATGTAGCCAGTACAAGGCACATTCCACGCGAACCATATCTATGAAATGACTTAGCCAATGCATGACACATTCCATGAGAACCACATAATATTATACCAGTCGATGTAGCCAATTCATGACATATTCCATGTGAACTATATACAGGAGACGAGAGATACCCAGTACATAACACATTCCATGTGAACCAAAATTATAAGACGATGTAGCCAATGCATGACACATTCCATGTGAACCACATATACACGAGTCGGTTATATAGTCAATGCATGACACATTGTACGCGAAACATGTATCATGTACACAAGGCCCACCAGAAATCTCTAATCACCTGCGTTAGAACTATAACTGCTCTAAACTTCGCATTTGCATTTCGAGGCCTAATTTTCTGTAAGTCCAACCAACAGTAGTTGAGGCTTAAACTTTACTGGCCCTCTTTGTTAACATGAACAATGCTACTCTTCACGGGTACGCTTTCGTGCAGGCGTCTATCTATAGGACCAAATATTGGGAATCTGTGGAAGGTGCCATAAATTTAGGCAGCATGCCTACAGACACGTGACGTGGTGGAAGATATTGTGAGTGTGGGGGTTTTCGATGATGAATGTGTGGATTCGGATTTGTCTGTGTTTTATGTGCCAACATGTGTGTGTGTGTGTGTGTGTGTGTGTTTTGTGTGCCTGTGTGTGACTGTGTTAGTGGGCCGACCGACATTTTTATTTTTGATGTGAGACCGTGTTTCACGGAAGGTTCAGCCTGGCCCAGAAGGCGCCACCTACTAGAACGCGTCTGTTACCAAGTATCTGCCAACACCACACAACCAATAATACGACCAATATTACTACATATACCAACATAAGTACGGCGAACAGCATCATCATTTTGACCTTCCGCAAAGCTGACCTCAGCCACCTCACCCACCATATTGCACTACTACGACAATCCACTCACTATCTAATATCCGCCAACACCCCACTTAGCGCACGCCATCTCATGATGAAGACACCGACTCACCCATCACCACCACAGCCTCCCCACCATCACCAACATCACCACACCGCCAACTGCAAGACAATACCAGCGCTGCGGCCATGGTCCCTTCCTGTAATCCTCTAAAGACATCCGC